>VXAU01000479.1:29134-47744 GCA_013399695.1 Formicarius rufipectus | reverse complement strand
TCCCCCAGGGCGGAGACTTAAACAATGGGTGATTTACTCTGTGGCCTATTTTTCATTCAGCTCATGGGCCATTAGCAGACATGACCCCTCAGGTGGGTGTGGAGGCAGAAGAATTTCCTTATCTCACAGAAGTTCCAAAACACCCAGCCTGCAGCCTGAGGGGTGTGCTGTGCCTTAGACAATAGCTGCTAATGTGCCATTGTGAGCAGTTCATGGGAAAAAATGGCATAGAGGCTTTAGAATACACACTCACACAGTGACAAACTGAACTTGGCTACTAAAACCAGGACACAACCTAACTGTATATTTCCTGGAGATAATACAGAATTTCTTTACAGTATATCATATACTGTATAAAGTTGTATAGCTGGAAGGTCAGTTGTGAGAGGAAGGTTTTCCTGGACAAATGGGACATATTTTGCTATAGAACTCTACTTAAGTCTACGAAAATAGTTCACAGGCAACAGTCATGGATGTCAGAATTCCAGGTGAAAATGTTGTTTTAAGAATATATTTTAAAGGTGAATTTCCCATCCAGTCTCTGTGTGAGGAAGAGGAACATGAAGAGAGCAGATGTTATTTACATTTATTTTATTCCTCACATGTAGCCAGTTAAATGTCTGTGTGCTTGTGCTGGTTTTGAATTGGATATTTTTCTTCAGAGAAACTGGTATGGGGCTTTGTTTGGGATTTGTGCTGAAAAACAGGAAAGTTTTTGTTATTGCTGAGCAGTACAAGTCAAGGTCTTTTCTGCTGCTCATCCCACCCCACCAGCAAGCAGGCTGGAGGTTGGAGTTGGAAGGGACATGGTCGGGACAGCTGAAGCAGCTGCGTGGTGCTTAGTTGCTGGCTGGAGCAACTAAGTTCCATGACAGTGCTAAATAGCAAAGATAAAGACAAATTCAACGCTAAGGATATATGGGGGAGACAGTAGATATGATAAGGCAGGGAAATTTTAAGATATGGCGATATTAAATAGGATGGGAGAGATTTTCCTGCCTTTTATTGCTCCCTGGGCTCGTAGATTTCACCACTGCTCCACTTTCACTAATTGCCTCTTCTCAGAGCCACAGACTTCGCTATAGTTTTGCTTCTTACAGCACTGCTGAGGGCTGGCTGGATGAGAGGGGAAGGGTCAGCTTTAATTGCTTGCAGGCTGGGCAGAGGCTGCATGACCGTGGACATGACAGCAGCAGCAGCTCAGGTGAAACCATCTGTGGGGAAGAACAGAAATCAGCCCTGCCCAGGAATGCTGCCTCAGCATCACGTATTTGGTGTTGCCTAACAACACCAAATCAGGAAACATGATCAGGAAACATGATGGGAAAAAAATGTCACCAAATGCCAGTCCCTCTTGGTACTTCTAAATAACTCTCATGTCTTCACATCTCTAACACTGCAAGTCTTAACATCCAACACATTTGGTTTTAAATGTAAGTTGCATAGTAGTGACATGATCAAGCAACCTTTGGTAATGCAGACCCTTAGGAACTTCAGACAGCTTTGAATTAGATCCCTTTCGATGTAACTGTGGGACAGGGAAGCACACAACACTGGAACAGAAAGATCTGAGATGACAGGATAGCTACAAAAGCACACCAACAAGCACACCTGAAAACAGTTACACCTTCACTGCTCTCCACTGAACTTTCCTTTTCTTGTGTTTGCAAGGAGAGCATTAAGTCATTCACATACGGTAAACAGGTAGGTTTTTGCACATTAGGCAGATAGTTGTGGGGAGGGAGTACTTAGCTTTGCAAGTTGGGAAAATAGGTTAAACACATGCAAACATCTGAACTTGGTAATCCTTTTAAAAACTGTAGCTGTTACTTCTGAATTTTAACCTTTCCAACAAAAAAAGTGAATATTAGACAGTAAGGACTTGTGACTCGAACATGGAAGGGACAGCTGAAGCAGCTGCGAAAAACAAACAAAAAAACACAAACAAACAAAAAACCCAAAACCAAACAAAACAAACAAAAAACCAACCAAACAAACAAACAAAAAAAACCCCACTAAAACAAAAATCTTCTGAAAGTTTATGTTCTGTTGAATTTAAAATGCATTCAAAATGAAGCAATTTTTCAGCTAAAAATGCATTTCTGAAGTCAAAGTACTAAAACCCAGGAACTAAAACCATATATCTCAAGGTTTTGTAGAAAGCCAACTTTCTACAAAACATCTAATTTCTAAGACAGTAAACAATTTGTTTCCCTGAAATAAATATCATAAAACCTGACAAACTTTAGATAAGGACTATGTCGGTCGAATAAACTCTTCAGAGTCCTGTTAGTAAAGGACAAAGGAGAAAACAGCTCTAAACAAGGAGGTTTGCTTATGCTCACTTTAAATGCTATCACAGACAATTCTTTGGACAATCTTGAATCTGTAAGAACTTGCGTGAATTGTGCTAACTCATGAAAACAAAGCAAAACAAAAAAAGCAAAAATCTAGACAGAACAAAAATTTCTTGTTAACACAACATCAGCAAATCATACAGAAATAAAACATATTGTCACAGCCAAAGACAGTTCACAAAGTGGTACTATTTCAGCTAGACTGACATAATTAAATTGACATAACTTCCACCAACATAGAAAGAATAAAAATATTCTAAGGCATTTCAACAAATTTTCTTATTGTATGGAGAACAAACTGTAACAGGATGAGGAAGTTTTGCAATAAAAAGCACAATAATGACCACTGCCATGGCTATGCCATTTCAATGGTTTAATTAAAACTACAGTTTAACTCCTAATGTGCTGTTTAGCCTGGTAAACTGTAAGAGTAAATTGTATTTACAGAGTAAATTACAACTTGCCACTCACTGAAGGTGTGATTCAAAGTCTTCTAACAGCAGTTTCACCAGTAATCTACTAAATTCTAATACTGATGTATCAAATTTCCGGAAATATTAAACAAATGAACACAGAGAAAATGCTCTGCTAACCAACTCAACATCAAACATTATGCAAACCTGCTGCATGTTTCAGGTCAACACAGCATTTGTAGAACATTCCTAGTGAGAAATGTGGGACCTATCTGTATTGAATGGCCAATATTTGCAGGTGTATAAAAGATTAGGTATATTTTTTAGTCTTATCCTATCTAGTTTACACTTGGTTTCCCAAAGAAAGAACACTCAGCATCTCAGTAGATATCAGTGTCTGTCTCTCCATCCCCTTGGGGCATTTTACCACCTTTGTAAATGAAAAAAAAGGTCTCATGTATATTAACTTATCTAAAAATTTTATTAAAATAAGAAACTAGAAAGAGAAGGAGCACCATAGGGAAAGTTTGTCTTTTCCTGAGAACAGAGAAACCATAAGGAAGATTGATGTCAATGCCCAAGTATACGAAGAGGCATAATTACTTCTGGTGCTCATACAACCACTTACAATGCATATTTACTAGGGTTTCAACAATTTGAAAACTGAACGTTATCAGGCAAAGAAATTACTACATTTTTTGGAGAATAGCCATCAGAATTGTGAATTGTTATCAAATTATAAAATTGTATTATATCCCCATTAAAAAAGAGAATGAAAGAAAAGCTTTGTCCACTGGAATGGAGCGGCACAGACTGACCTTTTCCTGCCTGCTGCATTTAGGTAGGATCTCTGGACTTAGAAGATCCTGTGTGAACAAACTAATTTGAAACAAAATGGACAGCTTGGATCAGGTGATAGGTTTAAAATCCTAGAAACTTCTCCCTGTTGATCAAAGACCATGAGAGGAAATACACCTCATTGTCAAGCCTTGGTTGCTGCAAAAAACAAGCAGCCAAAGAGCATGTTGTCATTGAGTTTTATGGGCAGAGGAGAATTTTTGAAGACTGGGCTGAGGAAAACTCCCAAAAATGGTGAGATAAGATGTATTGAAAAGAGGCAAAGGAGTATTTTAGATGTTAGCTCTTCTGCATGTATTCCCAACCAGATATAAACTGGCAATGTAAAGAAGAGAGAAAGGGAAACCAGGAAACACACCTCCAAACATGTAAACAATAGTTGGTACTCTAAAGAGTATATGACTTCAGTTTTAGATGAGAAAGTAAAAGAAAAAAGTCACGATAGGAGAAAAAAACAAGAAATTGAAGGTTGGGGAGGCATAAGGCAAAGTCTTAAAAAAGTCCAAAATATACCCCACCAGATTTCTGGACTGCCATGACCAGGACAAACTGGTCCATGTGAAAAGAAAGAATGCATACAAGAAAATGGAATTGCTTAGAACTGATCTTATTTAGGTCTACATAACAGCACTGTACCGTTTGAAGCAGTGAAGTCATCAGAAGAGAGTTCCCACTTGAACTCATGTAATATTCACTTTCAGTATAATTTCTTTCAATTCCTCACCATAACTTCTACATAAAGCCACATGTATTATACCAAAGGAAACCATCTGGGTCTTCTGTGTCATTATATTTTTATTTTTTTTTTAGATTTATGTCTTTTTCTAGCTGTGAATTCAGCAGATATGAATAATTTATTCTTTATTCTATTTTCATAATATATTGTATTTTGCATATTTTGATCTGTAGAGAAAACAGCTGCAAAAATTACATGAGTTACATTTGGTTAAATGCTGTTCTAGTGAAACCAACATATGTTTGTCTGTTGATTCCACTGGAGTTAAAGTTTGATTCCAGCTGCATTACTTCTGCTTCTGTCTCTGCTTAAATTTTCCACATCCCATGTTGGAACTTTGTCTCCCAGATGCTACTCATCCCTAACTCAGCTGTCATGCTGGAGAGGTCATAATCTTTGCTCCTTTAATTTTAGTCAAAGCCTACGCGCTTTTTTTCTGTGCTTTTTTAGTGCCTAAAGTAAAAATTAGCTGAAAACAACTATTAACTACTAAAAATCACAGTATTTAAAAAATATTCTCCCGTAAATAAGAGGATTTATTTCCATATACCATGGTCCAATATGCAAACAATAGATTATAAAATCTATGGACTGCCACCATGGATTTTATAATCTATGCAAATTCACCCAGAATATTTGTCTCTTTTTTAAGGGTATTAATAGTTACAAGTACTTCCATACTATATAAACAACATAGAAAACATAATTCCAAACCTATAGTACAGGGTTGTCTCTCTAATGTATTTGTTTTCCTCCCTCTGCTAGATTAGATTTTCTGCTAGAGAAAATGGGCAACGAAAAGCATTGATGCACCTGCACTGAACTGAATGTAGAAAAGAATATTTAGCTGGCTAAGGAGTTTGGTCTTGGCAATGTAGCAGTCAGGGAAGAACAAAAATCAGGCATTGGATTTTAGCTTGAGAAAGCCAATAGTAAGAGAATAAGAAACACCAACAGTTGCGAATAGTGACAGCATCAGTTGGGTAATTAGAGTCTCTGCAGCTGCAACATCCTATGCATTAATGCCATTGCTGTTTATAACCATAGAGTAGTTATTAAAAGTTTAAAAATCTCCTGTGATGACGTTTAATATTGCATATTAGACTTCCAGTCAGATAACAACCACCATCATATTTTACAGTATTGTCTATTCCTGCTAATAATTCCAGATTTCTCACCCGAAAAATAAAATTATGCTAATATTATCTGTTAATATTTAACCCCTGCCATGTTCAGAGAAGTCTGATTTCCTAATTTTTTGGTGCATTCAGTTTTCAGGATATTAGAGTGGATTCAGAGAAGTATTTTCATTAATTTTTACCGTAAAATTAGTTGACATTACAAAACAGTAAATATCGCTAATATTTCCCCTATTTCAGTATTTGATTTTGTAAACTGTAAAAAATGTAAAGTCTGAAATCATGTTAATGTTGACTAATTAATCCAAGGTCATTGCAGCCCTGCATTTTCTTATGTTCATTTTTTATGTACATATTGGCTGTGTAAGACTGGGGGGGAAGTAGCTCCAATTCAGCTTTATGCTTTTGCCAGATCTTGATGTCAGGCTAATTAAGATCAATCTTTTTGTAGCTCCTTATTCCACCAGCTAAAATAATTCTTCTTAATGGAGTCTCTTGTACATAACGCACTTCTCAGGGTTTGGGATTTTTTAAATTCTTAGTGCTGCAAACAGATGAGGCAGCTTTATGACACGAGTTTCCTTGAAGGAAATCCTCAACCATTAATGTAAAGCAGGATTATTTAGATTTTCTTTAAAAATGTTTCCAAAGAAGTACAATGAGGAGTGACATCTGTCCCACCCTCTGTCTGCTCATCCCTCCAGTTCTTTCGAAATACCTAAAAGTGGCATCTAACAGGCACCATCTGTACTGACAGAAACATTAGTAGGATGTCACAAACAAAATGCTGGAGGCAGTATCATTAACATCTTCCTGCCCAGTTTAGGCAGGACACTTTTTCCGGAAGCACAAGACAATGTAAAATAGATTAGCAGTACCAGCAAGGCAGGGAGATATCATCAGTACCAGCAGCAAACATGTAATTATTCCCACTGTATCACTTTTCCGATATCACAGGAAAAGCCTAAACTTTCAGTTTTCTAGCATGTGGCTTGTTTTGCCCAGGGTAAAACTGTGCCATAGCAGTGGACGATCACTTTTATTCTTTAAAACTGGCTACAGATTTCTGAGAAAGAGTAAAAGTGTACTGGAAAATCCAGTGTTTCCCTCAGTGCTCTTCTCTGAGTAGTTTATACTCAGTCTATGATCCAGTGTTGACTTCAGTGCTGCTAATGACAGTGTAAGAGAGAAAAAAGGATAAACACTGCAGCTAATGTTAAGAACATCATTTTAAAATGATTCCTCTGGAAATTTTCCCAGATATCACGTTTACCCTGGCATGACAGTCTAAACTTCAGAAAGTAGGTCTCACTGGAGATGCAGTGACAACAGCTACACTTACAGTGGCTGCTTTCCTTCGCTCCATTTGAAATATTTTGTCAGCTGCTTATCCTTAAAAAAAAAAAAAAAAAAAAAAAAGAGCTAACCAGTGGGAACAAGAACATCATATTTTATAAAAGCCACAGGTAGGTCACTTTGCAGTTCCAAATATTCCTGTTGCAATACCAAGAGCAGAGAAGGTATGGAAACAGACCTCTATGACAGACAGAGCTTCAACACAGTTAAGATGCTTCTTTTACTGTCTCAGTTCTGAAATATTTTTAGATGTTTCCCATGTTTCTGTTGTTAATTGCAATATGGAAGTGATAGTTAAGATCAAGACAAAAAAATACAGTTCCTGATGCTGATGCTTTGGAGAATTTTTCTATATTACAAAGATCAGATTCAATTTTATACATTTATAGAATGGTTTAGGTTGGAAAGGACTTAAAAGGGCATCTAGTTCCACTCCTGCTGCCATGGGCAAGGACATTTTCCATTAGACCAGGTTGCTCAAAACCCTATACAACCTGATCTTGAACACTTGCTCAGATGGGGCATCCACAGCTTCTCTGGACAAATGTTCCAGTGCCTCACCATCCTCTCAGTAAAGAATTTCTTCTTCTTAGCTAATCTTAATCTTCCCTTTTTCAGTTTAAAGTCATTCCCCTTTGTCCTATGTCCTACATGCCCTTTAAAAAAGATCTCTTGCAGGCCTCTTCAGGTACTGGAAGATGCCACAAGGTCCCCCAGGAGCTTTCTCCAGGCTGAACAACCTCTCAGCTTGTCTCCATAGGAGAAGTGCTCCAGCCATCTGATCAGCTTTGTGGCCTCCTCTGGACTCACTCCAACAGGTCCACATCCTTCTTCTGTTTGGGGCCTCGGAGGTGGACAAGGTACTCCAGGTGGGGTCTTTTCTCTCCCACAGATTTTAATTTTTAGTATATCTCCATTCCTATTGCTCAGTATATACGGTCATATAATGTTAAAAAATAAGTTCCAAAATAGATCATCATGATTTCATGAAAATCTTTGTGTTTATTCACTATGTTGCCAGATAGTGAAGAAGCATCACAGCATATATGAAGGAATGACTCCTCTAATTTCTGACAAAACAGAAAGCAAATATTCTAGTGCATTTCATTTCAAGATTGCCAATAATAAAAGGACACCAACTGACTGGCTATTATTTTGCCAGGTTCTTAAATTATACTACGTAAGTTTGAAAACAGTGAAAAACTCATTCAGAGTTTCCAAGACTGCTGCAGTCCGTTCTTCCCTCTGAAAACAACTCAGTCTTCTCCTTGTGAGGAGAAGGAGGCAAAGAAAACCTTAGGAAGAAAATAAAAAATGGCAAAATTGTTTAATAAACTTGCATTTTCTTTCACAATCCACAGAAGATTTAAGTAAACCCTTGTTTATTTCAGAAGGAATTTTTGTGTTTTGCAGAGGACTATTTATTTTTTTGTAACACACAATGGCAAAGTGACCTCTCTTTTCCTTATATATCTAAAGGGACATTTTAGATGGACAGCCCTTTCAGTCCTTTCTCCTCTCTTGACTCTCCCCAAAGTAATCCTTTGAACGGACACCTCACTTCAAAATCTTAAAAGAGCTTTTAAAAATAAAACCAAGCCCTTTAATGGGCCCTATAAGGCTCCATTTTTTTCTCATGGCTATGCATTCTATGGAGAAAATAAGTTCTGAATAGACAATGAAATTTTCTTTGTTCTGCAGCTTCTTTAAGGCAATGATTTGCATATTCCTATAAGACCAGGGTACATCTTGAGACAATCATGGGCTCTGGCATGCTGAAAGGGTTATTCAAGGGAGCCCAAGGGCAACTGCAGTCTTGATTCATATACCTTTTTTTCCTGGTGAAGTTTCAGCATGATCATACAGTATTGGACATTATTTTTTATATGTTTGAGATCTGTCTTGTGGTACCTCTATGCTCTAAAAGGTCCATAAGTCAGCCATTAATTACTTCACTTTGATTTCCTTAAAATCTTACAGAAGACACTTAAACATCTATGTGACCATAAATGCACACAAACCTTGTTCTTAATGGGCAAAAGAGAAAAAAACAAAAGCAAAGACCAAAAAAACAAGGGGAAAAAAAAAAGCTACCATTAATTCAAAGACTAAGAGGGGGAAAAAACATCAACATTCCTTAGCTCAGCTGAAGGAAAACTGACTGCTGATGATACAGCCTGGAAGACTTTAAGATTACGTATTAACTGTTGAAGACTGAATTATGATAGTGGAGTTGCTATTTGTTAAAGCAATTTCACTTAGTTCAGAGGGCTGTACAGACAATGAAACTGGGTAGAACAGGAAGAGGTGTTTGAATAATGACTTGGAATTAAGGTGTGAACTGTTCCTCATATGACTTGACATAAAAGTGATCAGCTTCTATAATAACTGAGCTTTCTCCAATCAGAATATAGTGATAACAAGCAAGTAACAACTAGCATTACTACTAGAGAACAGTCCCACCATCTGACTGAAACTTTGACCTCCCAGTTACTATATATCAAGCAAATAGCCATTTTAAAAGATTTTAATTAATATCTAAATGGAAGGATGAATTGACACAGGCTTCCATTATTTCCCCTTGATAATAATCTTTTTTTCTTTAAAGAGAATGGAGGGAGATTTTTATGGAGGATAGCAACTTCTGAGTCAATTAAAAACAAGGAGTGTGACAAAGAAAGAGTCATAAGCATCTTGGAGGCAAAAGAGATAAAAAGAGAATTTTGTCTTTCTTTATCAGATCATTAGTTTAAACTTATGTTTAATTTTGCTAATTCTTACTACTTATTAGATGAATCTAATTTGTTGAGCCATGCAGCCTGCTCTCCACTTATCTAAAGTATTTCAAAGGCACTCAGGAGGAGTTTTCTTACTGGGTATTAAAGGGAAACAAATAGACTTTAAGGAGAAGAGATCAATCTCACCTATCTTCAGTAAGTCTAAAGTGTCTAAAAGTTAAGTACCTCATTTCACCCGATGGTCTATCTCTCCTGGAAAGGGAGATGTACCTCTAAAGGGTAGTGGTTCCTACAAATGGGTATTTAAAAGTAGAGTGACAGGCCTCTGGAGGATAGCTCACTCTTTTTCTGCTGAGTGGAAAGAGCCCATGTAATCAACCTAGACTAGTTTGAGATGATTAATCCTCCAAAGTGTTTTGAAATGTAAATCAAGACTTTTAATCCAGCAGATAGGATCTGCACTAGATGCATTTACTTAATAAATGTAATTTTCCTCCCATCATTTAGAAGTACTGATGAGGCTAAAACCATTTATATGTATAAGTTGCTTAAAATCCTGGAAGATGATGTATAATAAGGTGACTACTTCATATTTTTAAATAACATGCTGTAAAGTTGAAATACAGTCATTTAAGAAATAGGCAACAGCTTGGCTTTCTTTAAATGTAGTCATCATATCAATAAATTATATTAGTAATTATTAAAATTAATATACCTATTTAATAAACCAGTTCATTCCAAGTTGACATTTCTGTATTTTTATTTTAGTGGTGAAAAACTAATTCCATTTCCAGCTATAAATAATGCTGTTATGAGCTCTTTGGATTTTGAAAGATGTTGACAAGTAGAGGATAAAGGAGAAGAGGAATAAAATTATTAAGGAACTGAAAAAGCTGTTCCAAAGCCCAGTAGAAGAGCTGAACAGGCTAAAACATTCTAGTTTATGAGTACCAGATATTCCAAAGCAAGAGAATATGTTAAAGTGCATAAACTGGATTAGGACACTTACAAGAGCGTAATGGGATCCTAAGCAGAAGGCCAAGGGGTGTTTGGGAGCATGGCAAGGGTAACTTGCTGGGCAGCCTCACATGGTTGCAAGATGTCCATCCGCACTGTTCTTACTAGTAACCACTGAGGACTGGGGTAATTTGGTCCCAGGAGAGTAAAATGCTGAAAAAAACATGGAAATGACATGTTCTTCAAGCCTCCTTTGTAAGCGAAGCTTTATAACCCACCTTCACAGAGAAAGGGCAAGTAGGTCTTGGAGAACCTGAATTATGTGGTATAGTGGCATTGCTGTCATTCTCTGGAGGTGTCCAAAATATCTTCAGACTGCAATGTAAACCTGGCCTAGTACTAAAACTACAGTTGCTTTCAGACTGTTCCATTGGACTGCCATTTTTTTTATCTAACCTATTTTCTTGATAGTCTTCTGTATAAGCTTTACTTCTCCTGGTGTATTAGACATTTTAAACTGGAATTTCTGCTCTCCTCAGAAGGATTTTCTGAGTTTCCTCATAACTTAAATGTATATATGTATTTGTTCCACATACAGGAAAATAAAACATACATTTTTTGTGTACTCACAATTTATCAGTATCTACAAAGAACCATTTCATAATTATTTGATTCCTATCACACAACAAAATGTGAAATGCATTCCCTAAGAAGACAGGAGTACAATAATCAGTGTAGTTCTAGAGTGACTTGGCATTTTGTAGGAAATAACTTATGTTGCATTTATCAAAGTGAAAAGAATCTTTCCTCAGGGGATGCATAATTCTTTCTGCTCCTTGCCTTGTAATAAACTAGATATATCCCTAACCTTCTCTCCTGTATAAAATTTTGCAGACCTACTATATGTAGGTTTTAAACCAAATCTGCAAAGATACTGCTTTCCAATTTTCTGAAGAAAGCAGTCTTAATTCTTCAAGGAAGTTCCTTCCTACGTTTCCTTTTTGTACAGCTTCCAGGCACAGAACTCATACCATTTATCTGCATAAAAGTTGGAAAAAAAATAGAAAATTTCAGCAGTCAATATTTTGTGTGTCTGTTTCAATAGTTGCAGTTACTCTTGCAAGCAGAATGCCTGAATTCTGCACTTACTGCCAGTTACAGAATTGTGTTAAATATGAAAGTACAAACACAAATAATACTCCATGTCTAAGAGTCAGCAATTTTCACAGTGAACAGAGGGCAGTGGATAATGCTAAGCAATATCAATGACAGTGCGCTCAAGTCCAGGGAGGAATTCAAAGAATGTGCTACAGAAGACAAATATGTGATAAAAAAAGAATCTCAAACACTCCTTTAAAAACAGCATGAAAATAGATTATTCAATAATTCACTACATTTTTTTCAGTAACTTTTCATCACTTAGAGCTTAAAATTTCCAAAGCAGAATGAATAAGGAAAACAATATTCCTTTTTTCTAATGAGATGTACTTTTTTTTTCATATATGTAATCCGAGAGCAGACCAGGTTAGCAAAGTTAGATTGTCCAATACAGTTTTACTGTATTCAGAAATAGAATTATCTATGAAGCCAAATCAAATAAAATTCACATTTTCTCTGAAAAGCATAGAGAAAATAGAGAAAATGTACTACTTTCATGCCAGACATGAATCTGGCAGAATGGTTGCTCTCTTGTGGTATAAAGTCATATTTTCCTAAGATAATAGGGCTACAACCAATATTTGTCCTCAAGGAAAATGTTTGCCATGAAAGAATAAACATTAAGAAAATTAATTACACTAAGATAATTGAATTATTCGTGCAAAGATACAAGTTTCAAAAAAGTTAAGAGAAAAAGTTCTCATGAATACATGAAAAGAAAGATATGATGTAGGGTGGTGTTTAGTCTATTGAATCCAGCTCATGGGTATGAAATTGAAATGCAATAGCTATGAAATTGCTTGAGAGTAAGTGACATATGTGGTCAGAGCAATAGTGCATTTGATTTCTCTACCACACTGGAGACCAGGCTCAGGGCCAAACCAAAAATATAAGTGGTGGCTTCCTCCTGTGATTTATTGAAAAAAGATCAAAATCTTAATGATTTTCCAAATTATATTTCTGAAATAAAACGAACAAACAAATACACAAAACAAACAAAAAACAATTCTCAATTCATAACAGCCTGATGTGTACCACAGTCTAATTTGCCGGCTGTTCCAGGCAGCAGCATCTGTGTCCACCATGTTGTGCTTGGCAAAAATGGCACACATGGATGTAGCACCCCTATGAAAACAAAATAGTTCAATATGTTCATGAATAAAATAGGAAAATACACATTGTGCACTTATATATTACCTATTTCTTGACTATCTGTATTAAGGCAAAACCAGGAGTCCTTCCCTAAGGAAGATGGACTGGAGCTTTTCTATAACTATAGTCAGGATGAGAATTTGACCTTTTAACTACATTTTAAAAAAATGGAAAACCTGCCCTCTGTTGGCTATCATCAAACTTTACTTCGTACAAAATCTGCAAACTGCTTCTTTCTGCGTGGATGCAAACAGGACGATCATTGCCTAACCACAATATACAACACCTGCTTATAACAAATAACATTTGCTGTAGCAGTAGGAATTTTGAAATAGCAGAAAAACAACTCTGACTTCAAACATCAACTGATACGTTCTCTATCTCCGTACAAATAATGGTGTGACTCCTTTTGGATGACAAACAACTGAATGCACACACTGGCTGTAAAGAGTTGCCAGCAGACGTGTGTTCTCAGATCCATAAAGTGGTGGAAAATGCCATCTTTGAGCAATCAGGCATATTTTGAAGCTACCAGCAACATCTTTACATAATCAACACTGCCAAGGATGACATTTATGTAAATTGCTTTCTAAATGGCGATTGCAATAAGTAACTGCTAAACTAAATTTCAAAGAAATTATGGCTTTAATTTACAGCACTTGGGAGAATTTTCCTTATCTAAATTTTTTCAATGCATCTGTAAACATGACAAAAATTTTTTTATAATGCTGTGAGAAATGCTTTATACTTCCTAAGGAATTAGCCATTTCTGCAGAACATTTGTCAGACAGATTTGAAATAATCCAGTTGTTGAGTGACTAATTATCATGCAATTTGCAGATTTTAGATCTCATGAAAATGGTGATTTTGGAATACAGAAAAAAAAAATAATTATGTACTCCTAAGGATACTGTGTCATTAGTTTTTACAGTATAATTAGGAAGAGATTACATCAGTTTATAAAAAAATAAGACCTGACAGACAGTGAGGCTGCATAATTAGGTCATCACATCAGTGTTGATGTCAGATGTAAGGCCAAAGAACAAATAATTCCTCTCCCAGAAAGATGTACTCCTATAGTGCTGTTGCTGATATGGAACAGGATTTATGTGTAATGAGGGACATGAGATTCAGGTGTCATTGGCAAAGCCATGACTTTTAATATCATTTTGAGCACCTAAGAACATTGTCAGGGAGAAATATACCAAATGCTTCAGAGACAGAACAACATATGGGAAAGGAATGCAAAGGTCCTTTTGAGCACCCCAAATGAGTTCTTAGTTTCTATCTACCTAAATCTTTATCATCCATTCCATGACTAAATAACTCCTTGCCATTAGGAGTTATAATGAAACAACGAAAACAATCTAAAACACTGAAAAGTTCGGCAGACAGCTGAAGAAGGTGTGGTTCTCATTAATTCAGATTCTCTTTGTGACTCTGAGGACTCTTAACTTTAAAAAGAAGCCAAAACCAAACTAAAAAAATAATTTCCAACATAACTTCTGAACCATGGGCACACTTGATTTTTACTTCAGAAAGGTCCATGTGATCATCTTTCAACCTATTCCCATATCTATCAAAAATACCCTCCTAAGGTTTTGTAAAAATGTAAGATCTGCAGTGCAAAAGACCAAACTTGGCAAAAATATAACTTAGTTACTCTGATTTCATCAAGGCTCTAGCATGATGGAACGTATAGATCCACTCCAAGAAATTGCCTTGTATCCAGATCTCTTCATCTTGTGTTTCATGGAGGATTTCTCAAATAAAAACTAGGAGTTCTACAATGCCATATATGCACTGTTCCTCTAGAGAACATTTATTTTTATTTTATTTTCTGGATTTGTTGTGGGGTGTTTTTAGGCTGTGTTATCAGAGCATCTTTCATTGTGTAATAGTAGCTGACACAATCAACATTTTGTCAAATACAGTTACGTGCATTTTTCTTTTCTCACACTTCTTTAGGAAAAACTGTTTGAGTCTAGGTTCATACAGGCAAAGGAAGGATCAAAGCCATGGCCCTCTCATGCCTCCCATCTCTGAAACAGAGATGAACATTTATAAAGCCAAGAGCAATCTATTTTATTTTATTGTACATATTATGATCTTCCAGCTGGGCTCCTGGCAGGCTCACAGAGTAAACCTCAGCTGGGAGAGATTTGGGGCATCTGTGCCTTATCTCATTTATGTATATTTATACCTGCCAAATGTCATGGTCCCAATAGCTCTGACTCCTCCTGAAATACCTCCCTGTGCTTGCCACTACAGAAAGATTATTTTCACTTCCCTCTGGTAGCCACTCAGGGCTGCTGCTGAGGTAGCCCAAATCTGAAATTGTTTTGCAGTCTCATTCAGTCAACTGTGGATCTCAGCACAGTTTTCTTTCAGGAACAGCATGAAACCATTTCAGCTCCCTTTCATAGGAATCGAATCAACCAATTTGGGAGTATTACAAAAGCTTGTCTCCCTGCCCGTCCTGCAAAAACCTCTTCTCTATGTGCACCATAAAAGATGGAATAACAGAGATCACTGAGGTTTGAGGCTAAGTGTGCAAAACTATATTTTTAATAGCACCAATTGAGAAAACTAAAGCTGTTTTAAAAGTACAGTTAAGTGGGAAAGTGAGGAAGAAGGAGAAAAATAATGGTGAGGAGGAAGAACAGTCATGTCTACTTCTATTTGCTGGTGTTCTGATTCTACATAGTTGTAGAATCAAATTAGAAGTGATGAGAAATAAATGAGAAATAATACCAGGGCAGAGGAAGATGGATCGAGATAGTGGAAGGGTGATGGGATAGGACAGAATGAGGGCTAGAGCTGAAGAAAAGGTCATTACCAAGCATGAGAAAGTAGCACTAGGAGAGAAGTTCATTAAAAAAAAAAAAAAAAAAAAAGACAAAGGAGAAAACAAAACAGAAAGGGATACAAAGACAGACAGGTGAGCAGGGGAGAGACATCATTGCAGATAATTTTGGGAAAGCAGGCTCAATCACAAAAAAAAAGCTCCCCTACTTCCCATACTCACTGATTAAAAGAGTCTACCTAGAAGCTATACTGACCTTCATAAACATACATCCTGCCAATCACAGAATCACTTTCCTTGTTCTCTTATACTTGCTCACCTCTTCATCAAATTACATTACTGAGATGAGCCATCAGCAAAAAGGTACTTAAAATTCATTTGTGAGCACATTAGTTTCTCCTCTGTTCTGTCTCTTCATTAACTCACTGTGCTGTAGATTCTTCTGTGGTGTTTTTTGCACACCTTTATTTACCCATGCTCAAAATTTTTTTAAATAGAGGACACTTCCTAATAGTTTTGGAAATAAAATGGAAGTGGAATTGTTAGCAGACTGATACAAATTTAAGCCTTTAGTGCTACCTTCTTTGATTTAGTGCTGTGACATTGTGAAATTGTATTAAATTTTCTTTCTTCCAGATTTTCAACAGCTGAGAATCACGTAATAAAATGCAAAACCCTCACAAAATATCTTCCTTGCAGAGTGCATTTAATATAATTTGTCTCTGTAACATTTCATGTGTTCACTAATGATCTGGAAGAGAGAGTTTGTTACCAGCAATAAAGTTCAGGTAAGATGTCAAACTAGAAAATGTTTCAAATAGCAGCACAGGAAATGGATTTCTGTGCAGCTGGAGAGCTAGGACTAGCTTAGAAGGATATTGTATAAAAAAAGAGAAGATAACAAAAGGTTATGAGATGGAGATTGGGACTGTTAACTCTTGATAGAAACACAACACTGAAGGAAGAAGGAAAAGACAGAGCTGTCAAGGGAATGCAAAAAAGGTAGAGGATAAGGCTCCTGCATGGCAGAGTGGAGACGAAGAAAAGAAGAGGGAGAAGAGACAGACATAGGATGAAGAGGACAGCAGAAAGTGGCAAACATTTCACTTTCCCAGGGTTGTGGGCTTTCCAAAGCACATTCACCTCTTTGCTTGCAAATGAAGCCCACAAGCTACTATTCCCCTGCAAAATCTTACTCCCACTCCAGTTCTGGTGCACCAAGATGTCAAACCACTTTTACTAGATGCTGTTCTATTAGTTACGGTGCCAGGGATCAGAAAGCTCAACTCTAAATGATAATCCATGTGTTAATATTATTACATGCACATAACTGTGCTAGAGAAGTATAAAAATGCCCATCATTCAAAAATAGAATTTTTATTTTGTTTTAGTGAAAAATTGGTATCCTAGACTTACTCCTGGTCAAAGTAGAAAAAAAAATTACAAAATTTTAAAACTAAAAAGTAATTTTAAATATTCTGCATTTAGAAACATCAAAACAGCATGGATTATCTCTAATAATTTATTTCTTCTTTCTGTAAAACATAAGAGGAAAACAAAACCTGAAGCAGAAAGCTGGCAAAGCCAGAGGATTTATTGGTTAAGAATAACCAAAAAGGCTGTCAATTCTTTCCAGTTCTGAAGCTGTGGCAATGAAATGACTGTTCAGCTCCCCCAGCCTCGTTTGTAGCTGCAGATAGTTCTCACTGGAGATCTTTCATAGCATGACCCACCAGGTAACAAAATAAGCCCAAATACCTTCCAAATTAAATCACCGCCCTGTGTCCCACTTCACATATCCACAGTTGTAAAAAAAACCCCAAAAAACAACAAAAACCCAAATGAAGAAAAACTCTCAAAACGAAAAAGCTCCCAAGCAATTTGGTTTCCTTGTGTCCAGTTAACGGCATGACTGGTTGAGACTGACAGAGCACATCTCTCATGGGACAGAAGTGGAGGACGGCTCTTTTCCTTCATTTCCTCACCTACATGCAGGTCAGAGGCTACTCAAAACATTGTGAGGAACTGCAAAAAACCTCACAGAAAGCACGGAGACATCATTCACTGTCACCTTCAGGAGCATGGTAACAATTTCTAACAGTTTCTTTTACATATTCTCTGTTAACATAGGAGTAAAAACAAACAAGAAGAAAGGCATGGGAAGAAAAAAAGTGCAAGGACTTTACAGTAGAAGCAGCAGCACAAAGAGATGGGAAAGAAACTGAGGGGTAAGTATCTCAGCCCCAAAGAAGTCTTCTTGAAGAGGAAGGATTCTGGTGTAAAATACCAGTCAACCTTATCAAGTAGAGAATAATACAGCATTTATAAAAATAAGTGGAAGACAATTATTTAAAGCTATCTATGTTACACAGTATAGAAAGTGAGAAGGTAATAAAAAACCCAGCAAACGAAGGCTAGGTATGTATAATAAATTTATTATATACTGTAAATTCTAAGTAAAATGTCAGTCCTTCATAAAGAGTGTTTCCCTCCCTCCATATATTTACTGTTTGTGCAGGAGGGGAAGGCAGGAGTAGTTTGCAGACCTTGAAAAGGTTTATGTCCTATTGGGTAAGAAGAAGGAGTGAAACAGAAATTAAACAATAAAATGCTCTTTGTAGCGTTGCAGAATCTTGAGGAAAACTAAGAAAAGAAAAACCAAGAAAACTCAGCTTCTCAAGATAGCTAATTAAACAAAACAAAATCACACAGAGATGCCTCCCAAGAAGAAAACAAAAAATAACAATGACAAAAAAACAACAATGACAACAAAAAAGAAAAACCTAAGAAGGCACTGTGTAAAGGACAAAGCATTGGGTAGGGAATACATTGTCAAAGACCGAGGTGGACCAAGGATTAGGATTTAAGTTATTGTTACAGACTTCTTCATCCCTCATGCAATTTTCATCATTTCATACTCCTTTGCTTTTTGTTAAAAAA
>VXAU01000479.1:8843-29065 GCA_013399695.1 Formicarius rufipectus | reverse complement strand
AAAAAAAAAAAGGTATTTGCATGAAGAAATACAATTTGCAAGTTAAAATTAGGTAGGAAGGGACCTATTTCATCTATATTCACATAGAGACATGTAGAAGGGGCCTTTTGTGGTTTAAGTACTGGCTAATGAAGACCTGAGGGCTTAAAGAGGGAGGTCAAGTTGATAACCATTTACAAATTGAATTACTTGAACTTTTCCACTGCAATCTGAAATTTCATTTTGTTTTATTATGTAACTCTACAGCCAAGAAGCACATTGCTTCCAGAGAATCAAAGGTAGAAGGGCACATGAGATAACAGTTTAAAGCACATAAAAACCAAAGTCACTCAGAAGAATGGCAGAGAGAACATCAGGATTTGCTTGGCTACAGACAGCTGCTTTAAACCTCACAAAAAATAATTGAAGAAAACAGATCATTACCTATAGATGAAAATCATAATTATTTCATTTTCTTCTGGCAGCATTGCATTTTCAGAGACAACATAATAATAATAACAACAACAGCAATCAGAATAATTTTGCTAGAAATTACATTGGAAATTCTGTATCTCTACTGTAGGGTTCAGTGCAGACTCACAGAAAGAATCAATAAAAAAAGAAGTCTTCAAATGCATTGTGTTCCACAAGGAATTAGCAGCACCACAGTGTAATTTGTGGCTGCCACAACAGCAGTTGTTTCAGAGACCCAATTCTTGTTTCTTATTCAGAGAACAGAGATGAATTGAATCCAGGGGAAATAAGATTCTCTCTTAAAGTAAGAGTTTCAAAACTAATAAACCACACTTTCAGACAAAATAATATCTTTATTTTATATTTTGAAGTGTAGTGCTTGTAGTCCTTTTTCCAATCTAGGCTGTGTTGCCTGGATGTTATTTAATGCAAAAGTGGTTTAAAGCTCTGATTTTAGGTGATCAACCACAGATGCATCTCAATTACCTCTGGGCACTTTTGCACATGCAGAACACATTTGTATGATCATATGCGTAACTCAGTAAGTGGTTTCTCGCATATGGGTGACTTAGAGACTAAATACTTTTGTTTGCCCATTTATTTTTTAAACTGAAATACACACCAATTTTAAATTTTAGATCCAAAGATCTGCATTTTGCATAGCATCCTATAGAAGCCTGACCTGGGACTTCATAGAAAACATGCTTATCAGAGGTAGCTGGTTCCCAGGAAGATATTTAATTTAGCAAAATCCTATCAGTTGTGTATAAAATTGTTATTCATTAAGAAAATTTCATAGTGACAGTCAGAAAAGAGGTTTGTTATTCTTGGAGCGGGTAGTCCTATGGCACGCATTGAAACAGGATGCCAAGAAATTCTATCATCTTCCTCCTTACCAGGCATGGGTCAGAACCCAGAAAATTGCAAGAATTCATTTCTCTTTCAAGCTGCATGAGGTACAAAGACACTCTTTCTTATCAGTCTTTTTCAACAGATCATTTTATCCCGTTGCTACAAATAATGCAAATAATAGAGAAGCTTAGCAGGGATATCAAAGATTATGATGAGTAGTGTCACACTATAAATAGCTATATATATATATATATGTTGTGGCACAAAAAGAAGTTATGACCTAGTAAAAACTTACTCTCTGGGACACACCAGAAGTAGGAGGCATCTTTAAAAAAGGAGACTCACAATAATAAATTATGTAAATTAACAGAATTTTTAGTAACAGATGAAATCCAACCCTCCCAAAGTCTTTAATTTTGAATGACAAAATACATGTCATAAAATGAATTGAAAATGACCAAGTTTAAGCAGGACTGGACATGCTAACGTATTTTGGAATGACTCAGAACTATTAGTGTAGAAAGAAAAAGGCAGCTATGATCCACTGGAGGGAATTCCCAAAGAAAGAGGGAGGCTCCACCACAGAGCAGGTCACGTAAGTTCAGCTCAGACCACCCATGTTCAGAAGCTGGAGCAGATGCAAAGAAGATTTACTGGGCTGCTCAGGAAAGACTAGAAATACAGAATGAGAGGACACTGGCAGAGTGGCATGTTTAGGCTGAGCAAAATAAAGGCTAAAACTTTTATGAGCTAGTCAAGGAGAAACAGGGAGGGAGGAGAGGAAAATGGTGGCATCAAGGGCAACAGGAGGGGAGGTATCAGCAAGAACCCATCCCCACCACTGACATCAGTCAGTTTTGTGTGACCCTTTGATAAGTGTTAATTAGGATCAGAAGTCAAAAGCTAGGACCTAAAGAAGATGCCTAGGAAGCTCCCTGTAATACATTCAAGCTGAAGGTTCTCAGTGCCTCTGAAAATCTGATCCCTTCCTCAAACAGTCCAATTATACCACATTAACTTTAAATGTCACTATGAATAAAACGAGACTATTGCTACCTAATGCAGCTTTGGAGATAGACATATTACACACATCCTAGGTTACAAAGTTTATCAAAGCACCAGGTTAATATTTTTTCCAAATTTTACATTGCAAACAATAATCATAGTGACTTATATATATATTTAAAAAAAAAAAAAAAAAAAAAAAAGGTGTTCTGAAGTCAGTGTGCTCCAGAAACAACGTTACAGAAATCTTCACACTTTTCATTATGGAAGAAGGACTCCTAAAATTTCAAATAAAGTTAAAATATATTCTCTCAGAAGACTTACAGAATATGCAACTGCAGCTTCTCCTGAATGCAGAAACAAGGAGAGACTGAGACAAGTTATCCAGAAGTAAAGCACTTTATGTTTAAATATGAAATGTCAAAGTGGTATGATTTAGAAGGAAGAACTAGGAAAGGATCCATAAACCAGAATGTATTATTATTTTGTCCTTTCATGACACTGGTTTTCTCATTCCATTAAAGCACTCAGAAGACTTGGTCTCTGTGTTTCTTCTAGTAATAAGTGGTACTGTCATGGATTCATTTTCAATCTGTGCTTAGTTTAGAAGGGCACTATTCATTTTTGAGTGAAAATCTCTTGAGGACAGAAGCTTTCTGAAATCATCTGTCTGACATGCTTAGCCTATACAGGAATTAAAAGTGCCTTTTAAATTACTTCCAAATCTATATAGGTTTCCCACCTATGCTTTGCTTTATTAACTTGAAAAAAGGAGGTGAAGTCAGCTCTGACTTCCTATGGTACAGCTGTTAGCAAATGTAGTCCACTGGTCCAACACTCAAATATCCAGCTCAGCAGGATTTAAGACAGCTCAATCCATCATAGCACAGATCCTTCCATAAAACTGTATCAGCCAAATGGATGCAAAATAGTAATTGTTCTAAGCAGTTAAATGAAGGAAGAGAGTGAAAGCACAATATAAACTCTCTGGACACTTCAGCACTTCTTGGAAACGTTTCTCTTTCTCACTCTACTTCAAGTTAATTTATTTGCTATTCTTGCAATATTTACTTCTATAGTAGAGACACTAGGGTGAATATTGGATTGCAGGGCATACTAAGGGTTTCCCATCTGAACAGATATTACAGTAAAGAAAACAGGGTCTAGCAGGACTGACAGCAAACTAAATGAATACAGGTAGGCAGATCTTGGTCTCTGGTCCAAGTTGGATGAAAACAAGTCAAGCCAACCCCACATCATTTTCCCACAGTTTCCTCACTTAAAGGAAAGTTTAAAATGCTGCTTAATACCAGAGAGAACTAGAGAATACAATCTGTTAAATCTCTTCAGTCTCAGAAACAGTAGGGTGGAACATTTACATTCTTTCCTGTGAAGGATCCATTTTACAGAAAACATTCAGAATTTTCATACAAATGCGTTACACAGCCTCTGTGAAGGACCTGGATATTTATTTATAAGCATAGGAAAGCAACCTCTAAAGCTATGATCTAAAGTCACCTGTGGCCTTTGAGTTTATATGCTATACTAAAAGGTAACTGAGTAAACTAGCTCTACATCTTTGAAGGAATTTTATTTAAAAGCCAAGTGAGCAAATACATAATAATATAACATATTATTATATTATATATAATTGCATTAATATATTAATATATATTATTACTATATTATATATCATAACATATTATAATTAACATATATAACCAGCACATTTACTGTAATTTATCTATTCATTAAAAAGGAGCAACATAATGATCAGTCTGAAAGCTGGGGCACAGGCAATGTCAGTTTATCTTCCAGTTTCATGAACAGATTAACAGAACTCACAGACAAGTAAAACAAGTGAACAGAGGGGAAGGCTAATGTCTGCAGGCTCTGTCTTGTGCTAAGATTAAAGGTAGCAACTACATAGTGGCAGGACAAGGGAGAATGGCTTTAAACTGAAAAAGGGAAGGTTTAGATTAGCTATTAGGAAGGAATCCTTTCCAATGAGGGTGGGGAGACAGTGGATCACGTTGTCCAGAGAAATTCTGGATGCTCCATCCCTGGAAGTGTTCAAGGCCAGGTCTGACAGGGCTTGGACCAACCTGGCCTAGTGGAAGGTGTCTCTGCCTATGGTAGGGGAGTTGTAACTAGAGAGTCTTTAAGGTCACTTCCAACCCAAACCATTCTAGGATTCTATGACTCTAATTACATCACTATGCCCCATGGTGCATGGCACTCAGGGAAGGATGATCACAGCAAGATTCACTAAGTTTCATGATCATGCTACCATTATAGCAGTATTTTCTGTTCTCAAGTTAGCTTTTTTAAAGCTGACCAGCTGAGTGCTGCGGGGAACAATGAAGAGTTCAAAATTTACAAAAAGGCTCAGAGACGCAACATCATATCTTAGTTCAGTTTAAGGATATGAAGATATTCAGCACAATCTCCTTGTATTTCACTGCTATGAGGAATTACTGGCTGCTCTACTCACAAAAGATTACAATGACCAGTGCGCAAGCATATGTATACATGAACAAATAATAAACAATGTCAAAATACCAGGTCACTAAAATAAAGGGAAGAAAAAATAGTTGGCACTCTTCTTTACCCTTTGTATGTTGGATGGTCTGTTTCATAGGCACTATTTTCTCCACATAGGGGGCACAGACTTGGAGACTTTCTTAAAGTTTCAGATTGCTCAGCTGAATCCCATCAGTTACTCAGAGTTTTCACCTCCTTTTCTTCCACACAGTCTGTTTAGACACCTTATAACTTTGAAACTTGACACAGACACATGCAGAATGAGAACTACCTGCTTATCTATCTGCTCTGTCCAGTGAATATTTTTGACAGTTTAAAGCTCAGTGAAATCAACCAGAGAGTTTTGAAAGGCAATACTGAATTGTTCCTTTTATAAAAGACAATACTTATGCTTGTTCATGTACAGTACCTCAAGACCACAAGTGCATTCCACGTCTATTTATCCTGTAAAGTTGAGGATATGCAGAAACACCTTTTCACACTGGGATGGAATAATCATGGAGAGAAGCAATATAACAAAATCATCTTGTTTTCACAAGGGCAGCTCAGATATTGTTTCAGAGATATGCAAAGCAGGTTTTAAGAGAAAAGTTTGCCTTCCAAACTTGAGAGGCAGTGGTCATAGCAAAGGCAGAACTGATAAAGGCATGAGAAGAACCAGAGACATTAGAGGACGATCGGTTGCACTTTGTGCAGGAAAGATTGTGCAGTTGTGTCTTCTCCCCTATTCCCCCTCTTATTCATGCATTCTTTCATTCATTCACAGAATCACAGAATTAGTCCAAACCTCACCACTATGGTTTAGTCTACCCTTAATATTGGAAACGCACTCAAGATAAATAATTTCTGTCTAAAATAACACAGTTCTCCCAAACACAGTTCTCTTCCTGGAAAGTACTTAAATGTTCTCCATACTGCTTAAAATGTCACAGTCTTTTTATAAAAAAACCTCAAACTGGATGATTAGCAGAACAGCCATCACTTTTCCCTGATGGCTTTTTGCCTAAGAGAACTCAGCATTTTATTGGAATAAATTATTTTACCACTTATTTACTTACAAGTATTTGTGTCTAAACCATTTAACTGGAACTTGCTAGAAAAAAATTCAAACTAAGGTAATTCAAACATCAGGTCTGGAAATGATCATAATAAATTGCTTTATAAAAATAAATTAAATTTCCACTTTTACTTACAATAACTGTGAACAGAAGACAAAGTGCTCAAATGTAATCAAATCAATTTGATTGGGACTAATCAGTTGCTTTCCCAAGCTGGAAGAGAATGATCAACACCTTGGAAACAATTAACATTAACACATTTCCACGCTGTTACATAATTGGCATTTTCAGTCATTTAAAAAGCCTTAGCCAAATGTTAACTAAGTTATGCATTATGCCCTTTCTGCCTTGAACTGACATTTCCCAATCATACCCTATGGACAGAGAGGAGCATTTGCAAACAGTGTAATCTCTCAGTGAAAGCACAGAGGCTTTTGCTCAAATGCATCGAAGCATAAAAACTTCTACTTATTCAACCAGAAAAATTCTACCTCTACGTGATAAAATGCAAATGTACTGTTGAATTTTGATCAGAAAGCACTAAGCATTGAGAAAATTGTGTGTGATGGTTCTGAGAGGGCACTTCTCTATTTTGTCAAGCAGATCATACCACAATATCTCTTTCATACAGAGAAGCTGTTCATGGCTGCAAGGAAGAAAATGTGTGCTGTAATGCATCATTAAGTCAAATTAACCCAATCATCCACCTGCTAAGTGAACAAAATGAAGAAAAATCTCACTCTCAGCACTTTCACTTGCTCACAATCAGCAGGGAATGGATGCATCATGCGAACAGTCCCGTAATCTCACTAGTTAACTCGCTGTTCTTTTATAGCCAAGTAATGCACTTTGCTTCTAATGTTTTAGCACATTTATTGTGGCCAAATACAAGTTCTTTGTCAAAATTAACTGTAGCAGAAAAACCTGTACTTTCTTTGTAGGTTTTTGTCTGTTTTCATGGAAAGTGGAATGGGTTTATTTGTAAGATAAATAGATAAACAGAAACCACCAAACAAATTTGCCCGAGTAGAAATATTTAATATTGAAGATGTCACTATAGTACTTTTTACTTTAAGTTTGCTTGTATTATGCTTCCACCCCATCTGGGATTGAACTTCTATCTAAAACTACATTTTTATTTATTTACCTCCTCTTCACAGTAGCACCATGCAATTGAATTCCCAAACTCTGCTGGTTCAGAGTGGGGACTACTTTGCTTTTCTTCCAACACAGCATCATGAAAACAAAAGCACTATCCAAGAGCACCTTTCTCCCATAAGACTAGTTAGTTACCGAGCATCAAGGGAATGTGTGTGAAATTGCAACAGGCCCATTATTAGAAAATAAAGTACCACCAACAAAAATTGAATCTGAGTTCAATAAATTGAAGCATCACACTTCAAGCCTTCCAACAGCATTTTTGTCAATGTGTTCTGACACCAGATAGTTTTATTATTCATATAAACATGGTATCTTTCTTTCTTTGGCAATTTATTGTATCAATAGTATACAGTTTTCCTATCTGGTGAAACAGCATTTCATTTTTTAAAAAACAAAACAAACAACAAGGTCTTGCTTAAGAGAAGAGTAGGAAAGAGAAAAGTCATGATATGTGGCTGATACAGGAAAATTTACAAGTCATTTTCCTATTCCTAATCACACTAAATTATATCAAATTATATTTGGATTTACCCAAACAAATGAACCTTCTTGTTTATTAAGGTAAAGTATACAATCCTTTCAAAATACAAACTGGAACAGTAAAAAGAAATCAGGAATGGCTGCAGTTGATCTGACTTCTACTGCATCTGTCAGGTAAATAATTGGGGATTAAAACATTTGAAAAGCTGTGGAAAATATTTATTTATTGTGTTTATTACAGTAAAGAATGATGATAAATGCCTAGATCAGACAATAATTTAGAAGGACTAAAGATCACACCAGAATATCAAATTGGTTTTTATAAGGTGAAATGTTTCTTGTGATTACTAAGCCTTGGTTTTGTTTCTGTGGGTGTATGTGCATACATCAATGAGTAGATAAAAAAAAAAAAAAACAGCAGCAAAAAAAATATGATCATTTACATGCTAGAATTTCTGTTTAAGATTGCCTTTTCTACTTTTTCTATATCCTGGTCAGCCTATTTTATAACTGTTACTGATGCAGTAGATTTTGAGCTTAAAAAATGGGATAACATGAATATACAGAATATCCTAACATTCTAGCATTTATTAGGAGTAAGAACATAATGAAAAAACTATCCAGCAAGCATCCAGTAACCAAGAAGTGAAGATATGCATGAGCAATAAACATTTCATTGCTGAAATGTTTCTGAACAAACAAGAAACCTTTGGCCAACATTTCAAATAGGATAAAATTGTTAGTAAATAGGAAAATAAACTTACAGTGTAAAATATAATAAATACAACTACTACTTCTTTCAGGAATTCTTTCAAAAATTTACACATTTTCAACATTTAAAATTTTTGCACATACCTAGTATCTCCTAGGATGTGTGGGAAATTTACAGTGGAAAAGTCTTTTGTGATCACTGCTGTGGAAGTACAAACTCTGTTGACAAAAAGACAAGGTCCTTTGCCCAAGGTGATCTACAATTGCATAGGACAGTAGCACAAAATGATGAACTAAAGAGTAACACAAAACCATCATTCTTAATGCCTTCACAGTCATCAGGAAAATAAAAAAACCCACCTGAACAATAACACTCCCTCTAAACACAAAAAAGGGTCAGAGAATCAGCATCATCTGCTTTCAAAGCAGCACGCCAGTAGCATTTGATGCAATCGGGGCCATCAAGGACATCATCTGCAGCTCTGACTCTGACCATTTTCAGGAGAAGCAACACACGAAGTCAGTATTTCCAGGGGCTGCAAAAACCTCTTACTTCAAGCAACATTGTAATTGTAGTGCTTTACCCTCGAGGTAACACGGGAATCAAGAGTGCAAGTTAGACTTTCACTCTCAGAGCTGTATCTAGGACTTGATCCAGAGATGCAACCTGGTGTCACAGACCAGGTACATCAGTAAGGTGTCATACTAGTCTCCAAGAGTATTCCTCGTTGTTAGCTGCTGACAAACACCAAGCATATTTTCTTCTTTTCAGGAGGTTGTAAGGGAGTTTGGGAACAAACTTTAAATGACTTGTGTCACTCACACTGAATGTCTACAGGCAATAATTTGTCTACATCAAATCTTTTTCTGCAAGAGCCAAAAGACTCATCTGCAATTGCACACAGCTATCTAAGATAACCCAGGCTGATTTCTACAATTAAAAACACTTAAGAGTTCCTCTCTACAAAAACGAACCACCTTTCTCTTATTTTTCTTAATGACCAAAGAAAGCTCATGAAGGGTCACTGTTTTACAGCAAAACACCGAAGCGAGAGATCTCCTCAGACAAAAGTGTTGTTTGAAGAACATGATGCCTTTACAGCATCCCCCACTAAGGACAGGATCTTTAACTATGGGGTTGAAACACCAGGATGCTTGGGAGTTGCTTGGGAATCTCAGGCAGACAGTGCTCATGAATGTCCAGACACAGAACGCAGGGAAAGGATTTCATGCAATACAATTAAATAGAGAAGAGAAACAAAAGTACTTGCACATGTGATAAGTGTGATTGGTCATGGAAAAAAAAACCTTACAGAACTACCATCAGGCAGCAGAACTATTAGTTTCTCCACTGGATACCTCAGGTTACTTTGAACCTGTCTGCCCTTTACTGTCGCCGAACCAGGTTATCTTTTATGGTATTTGAAGCCTTCCCGTAGCTAGACATGATGCACACCTACGATGTTAAACTGAGGAATAGCTTAAAAGTTTAAACTAAGGAGAAAAAATTGAAAACTCTAAAGTGAAAGGCCAACCCTTAAATATGAGTTTGACCAAGTAGGATATCAGAAGGCTTTCTATTTGTGGGACTTATTTTCATATTTTCCATTAAATATATTTTTCTCTCCCTGATTCTTTCTCACACACTCACTTTTCTTTTTACCACTAGAAAGCTGTAAACAAGTAAAATGCCTCTATTACCAGTTATTCCTCTTTCAGCCAAACCAGGAAAAATAAAAGAAGTGTCTCTGCACTCATCACTCATGAGTTCACTAATGAAATACTATGAGCTACTTGGGTACTGCATGTTTTTATACAATGTAAGTATCTGAGCAGATAGGATTCAAAACACTTGCATCACAATAACATGTAACACATAGAGAGCTATCTGTTATAAAATTTATATTACTCTAGGTGAGGATGCTAATCAGCATATAATATATAAAATTTTGATATAATATTTTTGATATAATATTTTTGTTGACAATTAGAACAGAGGCTGGCAGCTAGGACCTAGGACGGGGCTGAGTAATACTGAATAAAACTGGATAATACTTAATGGTGGCAGGCAAAGAGCACAATGGGCCAGCAGTTCAGATGAAGCTGGGCTTGAGAATAGCTGTACATATGCTATCTCCTTCAAAAGGTCACTTGCTGGCTGGAGCTGCTCCAAGCACATGTTGTGCAGGTGATAATTGGTGGCAAAAGATATGTATATGTATGTATATATTTGCATACCTGAAATATATTTTTTGAAGATTCTATGTAATGCCCTGGATAATACAACAGATATACACAAGAGATAGAAGTTTTAATTAGTAAATATTTGATTTCTAGCTCTGGACAGCTCTAGAAATGTCTCTGTGATCCTACTTCCTGAGGCATAACATAAACTGGGTTTTTGTTTTGCAGCTTGCTATATTGCTTTACAATCCCCCTACTGCATTTGATGGGCTGAGGAACTCAGCAGGAGGGACAGGGGCAGGCATCACATGAAAAGACAAAATATGTTACCAGACTAAGCTCCACAAATCTCTACATGTCAGGTATACCATAGGGAAGCAAAACACAGTTCCTATGTGATAAGCAAACATCTCATCCCACCTCATAGATGTGTAGATGTATACAAGTTACTAGATTGTGCTGCTTTTGTTTTCCTAGTCAAGACTAAGTTAGGAAATCCCTGTGTAAAACACGCCTGAGCAGCAAATAAATCACAGTCCTCTAGCTCTTAACAAATACAGATCACAGAAATTTTCACAGTTTCACTGTCAACTCAGCTGCAGGATGGATGGCATGAAAGAAGATTTTAGAAGGGATGCTGAGCAGCCCAAACACCTGCTTGGGTCTGAGAAAATATGTTGAAAATGTCTTCAACAGGGAAGATCAAAAATTTTGTCTTGGGGATGCCTCATTCCAATTAAAAATGAAGAATCACTGTGAAAATAACAATGTATCAATATTTCATACAACCTACTAAAATACACAGAATTGTAGAGTGAAAGTACAATAGAATCACGGAAAGGTTTGGGTTGGAAGGAACCTTAAAGATCATATAGTTCCTGTCACGGGCAGGGATGCACCCCACTAGACCAGGTTGCTCAGGACCCCATCCAAACTGGCCTTGAACACCTCTAGGGATGATCAGACACAGCACTCTCATCACATCACTAAAATCACTGGCAATCACAGCAGATTATATATACAAATTACTGAAAAAGAAGACAATTTTAAAATTTTCATTTTATTAATGGTTTTCTCCTATGAATAATTCTGACTTTCTGGAATAATCCTTAAAAGAAAAGTGGAACCTCTTTTATCATGTAAATGTCAATGCAAAAATGTGAACCAAAATTAAACTACAGGTTACACAAAGAAGAAAGAAACATATCAAAGTTGCTCTGAAAAGCTCGTTTCTCCCTAGGGAAATTAAACTTGCAAATGTATTCCATTTCTTTTCAAACATTTGTCCTTTTTTTCTCCCTTTTTTTTTTTTTTCCTTTTGCAGGTGCTGGTGTGAAATCAGGGAAGGTATTCAAATGTAGATTAATTTAAAATATATATCTGATTGGATACTGTATTTACTGTGAGCTTTTACTGACTGCAAATCAATGGCTCAATTAAGACAATAAGAAGAAACTAAGATGAGGTTCTTCTAATAGAGGTCTTTTCTTTCTATGGAGAGCAAAAATTGTTATTTGAAAAGAAAATCTTGTACAGTCAATTCCATCTGCGTAGCTGAGACACCAAAATCTTTATTTTTAAACACTTTTCAGTAAGAGATGAACACACACATACACACGCACACACAGAAATAACCACGAACATGCTGCAGACACACATTCAACATCCAATATTTAAATCTATATAGTCTGCAAACCTGAAACACATTATAATTCTGGCACCAAGGGATTACAAACATTGGTATGTATCCAAAAAGATTACTTCCTTTCTTCATCAATAATATCTGATACTCAGAGTACAGGACAATCACTCCATTAAAAATAAACAAAGGAAGAACACACCAAACAACAGAGAAGGCACATTTCTCCATTTCATGCACTTTTGCTGTGGTCACTGCCTGCATTTCCCCTGTCTTCCTGAAGTCTGTCTGGGAAATGCCAGGGGTGCATGCAAATTCTTGCAGGGACAGTAGCAGAGCCCCAGCTGGAAGAGCAACCCTCAGAAAAACTGGAAGCATGGGGGTCCATGGGGTGATGAAATCAGGAAGTCCTCTCTCTCAAAGCATCCCAAGTCTTCCAGTACTTAATCTGGTGACTCACTGAGTACAGTACTTGTGCCCTCAGCATCCTGTCAGAGATTTGGGTTGCTGCAGTGGATTTACTCAAAGTACTGTCAACACCACAAGAGAGCACATGACAGGGACAAGTCAGGATATTGACAGCCACAGCATTTCCTGTGGAAAAATCTCCAAAGAAAGACATTTTCAGCTTAAACAAGGAATGAGAGCAACTCTACATATTCAAATACAGCTGCTTGACCTTTCTCCAGTGCCTTTCAGCTACCATCCCCACCTAAGAAATCCACCCAAACCAGAAGCCTCTGGAACCAACCCCATCAGCCAATAATCAAGTCCCTGACTTTCCTTTCCAGAAGTCTCTTAGCGCAACGAATGTCTTGGGAGCAGCCATTTAAAGTCTCTTCATTTGCTGTAGTGAAGTAGAGCAGGAGCCCTGAGGGGTGGAAGTAGTAGTATTTTGCCTTGCACCCCAGAGCAGAAGGTATTCTGCCTTTACAGCAAAGCTCTTCAACTGGAGCCACTGCTTAGTCATCCCTTGCTCTGTGCTGGAGCTGCACAGCCCTCAGCACCCTTTCACTCTCTCACTACAGTAACACAGCTCTATTGAAAATTCAATTCCTAAGTCTTCCTCCACGAAGATGAAACATGTAAGACAAGCTAATGTAATCAAAGTCAACCTTCAGAGACTGTATACTTTATCTCCGGCATTAAATATATTGAATTTAATTATTTTAGTTATATTTATATGAATAGTTCTTACACTGGAAGTCAATGAAACTTTTATTCTGAGAAAGGAATTATGAAAATGATGCCTTTATAATTTTAATTTTGTTTCCATCAACAGTTATTCCTGTGAAGTGTTTTGTTTGTTATTGTTCTTAAAATATTTGGTCTTCATGTTTTTTTCAACAGCAAGCTGTTTTTCTATTAGTGTCATTGTTTGTTTACACCGTTGCAAGATATACTCCATGTGCTATTGAGGAGAAATACCACTGCTCTCCATTCAGGCATAGTTGTTACTCTGCAGTTTTATTTTCTACTCAATTATGTTATTTTTCAAATTATTTAAATTCTTTGGTCTTCAGTTCTGAAGTAGATTTAAATTAGGAACAACTGGAGGAACCTTGAAAAAATGTAACTTGGATAAACAATTTTAAAATTTTTTTCATATAATTGCCATTATCACCAGCAAGACTACTCCTCTGTCTTGCACAAAGTCCATTGATTATAACCTCCAAGTCAGCAAAAACAATTCATAGAGGTTTATAAGTATAAAGGCATACTCTTGCAAAGCTAAAGATACGTAAAGTAACATCAAGAAAACAAGCATCAGAATAACTACATACTACTATGAAGTGCTACATAGTACAAGAACACTGCTTTATCTCCCCTTATGACCTATAAATCCAGTAATTTTTTCCCTTTAAGATCATCATGGCAATGAACATTTTTGCTTATTTCCTCATTTTTATGTTCTCAAAAGAAATGCCTGAAAGGGTGACATTACTTTCTTTCCTATTGCCTTCAGCTATTGAGTTCCACATGGTTCAAATTACCATGGACTGGGAACCCCCCAAGGAGGCAACAGCAGATGAAGCATTACAATTTTACATAAAATGCCCAAACATGCATATTTTTTAAATAACATTAATAACTTATTGTTAAATTATTTTTCAGTTTTCAAAATCACCATAAATAAAAAGAGATGCTAATTGTAAGAAATACTAGTATAACCAGGAAAGAGAAGGTGCACTTCAGCAAAATAAAAAAGACAATCTCATTATTTTGAAGTGACCTGGCTCAGCTTGATTTGTTTGGGTGATGGGTCCTAATGAAGCTGTCAACTTACAGAGGAAAAACTGTCAGATGAAAACGCTTAAAGAAGCTAATAAGAGATTAAGATCATGTTCACTGAAGAGTCTAAACCAGTCCTAGCTTTCACTACTTTGCAAAATTAACTAAAAAACTCGATTTCTGTAGTTTTGATAATTATGAATGCACAAAAATACAATGTACCAATTCATCTGCAAATAAAGAAGTAAAAAAAAAAAACAAAAAAACAAAAAATCAAAAGATTGGAGTCTGGAAAGGAAGCAGTAAGAATTAAGGATTAATATCTCATGAATGATTGACACAGGCTTGGACCTGAAAATCAGTATGAAAATATCTAGTATGAAAAAGCCACATTTTTCAAGTCCTATTACTAGAAAGTCACTAGGAAGTAATCTTTATAAATCTCAGAGGATGAAGGACAAAGGATGTGCTACATTATTAACTGCACTTAAGAGATTTCACTACTTTTGCTTTGATTTTCATCTGACTTTAAAGCTGGTCATTTCTTTGAGGTAATACTCAAGCCAAGGCATTGACAAGCAATTCTAAAATTTAAGGATGAAGTTCAGCTTGCCAATGGCCTTCTAATGTCTCTCACTGGAAGCATGCACACCTACATTAATGATCCCATTATTTCATCACTACAAACCAGAAACTTTCCTTATTGCAGCTTCAATAGACCTGTTGGCATTGCTCCTCTGGGAACACCTTCAGTACTGGAACAGCTCAGCAGGCAGCTCCCCTAATAGACTCTGGCACTTACTGTGAAGGCTTCTGGACCTGAATTACTTCATCTAGACACCAAGGACAATAGGAATGTTTGTAAACCTTTAATTTCAGTGTTGCATTACAGCCTTGGAGCTGTCTGTGGGGTAAAAGTGTAGGATGGCTGATCTATGCAATTTCCTTGATACATGTTTCTGTCAGTGTTTCATGTGGATAGAACTCTGCTATTCAAAATGAGACACTCCCTGAAACTCCACTCTATTTTCTTTTGAGTAAGCCTGCTTATTTTAACCTCCTCTGTAACCACTTACCATGACTTTATCACTAGTTGAAATACTTATTATTTAATATATATATTATTTATTATATTAATATGCTATGCTACCATTGCAGAAGAAGAATCTTTATGTAGGAACTGTACCTTGCTCCAAATGCAAGGATTTATTTCTTGTTATTGTAGACATTATTATAGACAATATCCAGATATCTGAGACATGTTAAGGCAAATTAATAGCAATAATATCTTATTTTGAAACACCATTACTTTTCTGACTTTGATTCGTTATGTCTGATTGTCTGAGTCAGGAACACTTGACCCTAACAATAATTCTGAGATACTACCAGACTGAATTCTTTTGAAAGATATGAAAAAATATCCAAATAAATAATTGGTATTTTAAAGTCCTTGAGTCTTTCACAATACAGAATGACAGCAACATTGCCATATAGAACTTCAGGAAAGTATGTACATTTATTTCACATTGCATAACCACATAGTGGAACTACTCAGGAATTATCACACAAAATGATTCAGATAAAAGTTATTACCTACAGAAATGTACTGATTTGGGTAACACACAGAGGTTTCTGACAGTAACTTTTTGGGTTTTCTGACCTTCTATATCACAAATCACTGTGTTCTGTGAGGTCACAAAATTTCTGCCTACGGGACAGCACCACTACATGGTGCTGAAAGATCCCTGGATAAAGGAGGTTGAGAATTTCGTATTTTAGAATGGGTCTGAAATGCCTTAGAGACAGGTAAACCAGGCTCACAGGAGTCTGAAGTCATGAGGGTCCTGTGAGAAGGCAAGATTATTAGGCCCTCGGTGTTGCCTTTTATGAGGGTATTGCTATGCTCTGTATTTCACAGCAGATGACCAACTTCCTGAGAATAGCATCTCGTTGAGCCAGGACAGTTGTGGAATCTGCAAGAATCTGCAAATCCCTGTTCTGGATTTGTTTTGGTTGTTTTAATACAAAAATTCATAAACCTGTTCACTTATTTCAAATATTCTTTTTCTTTCAGAAAGTCATTTTGCTGAGCAGTTTTATAATTTCTCATTTCTGTTCCGATCTCTTAGATTTAACAGCTCATTTTCAACACTTGTCAGGGTTTGCACCAAGCTTGAGGAGCATTCAACAGTCACCACAAAAACTTTTGGGAAATACATATAGCTAAGAAAGAATGTGGTGCAGCTTTGACTTAGTGCATTTGTGGGAATGACGAAGGGTTATAGTGTTTCCATCTACTTATTACCCGTAATGTAAAAAAATGCCTTGAAAACATAGATGCAAGATTGAAACATGGATGTAGATAGGTTCTGATCATCTACTGCTCTGGCGGCTGCATCCAGCCTGCAAGTTTACACCATGAAAAAATAGGTGACAAGATTGACCTAATTGGATGATATCCCTCTTTCTGGTTCCTCTGGCTGCCTGCAAGGAGAGCTGCCAGCAAGGAAGAGCACTCATCATGTTTAGCCACTGTGCACAGTCACCCAGCACCTCTGGTTTCACTCTTTCTGAGCCACTTTAACAAGATCTGAGTGCTGCTAGCAAGGAGACAAACACTTGGTGTATAATAAACAGTGCTGTTAATCAAAGGAGAGACCCTTCCCTGGCCCCTGCCGAGATGTGCAGAGCTATAAACAAGCATATGAGTAGTTTTGCTCTTTTTGGCACCCTCTTGGCAAATACAGGCTTTGAGGAAAATAATGACTGCTGCTTCTATCAACCTCAGTAAAGCAAGTTCCCCCAGAGGCACCCTGGAAGTGAGACTAAAGGTCTCAGCCACAGTCCAGACACACTGGGGTACTGGGCAGCTGAAAAGGAGCATGCATGCTGCTATCTCTTCTGGGCAGAACCTCTCATAACTAATGCATACCAACAAACATTGCCTTATGCAGAGTTCAGCTTTGAAGATGTGTAACTAATCACCAGAACACTCAGAATGTCATCTTTTCCCCACTTAATGAGAAAAAATCAATAGAATAGAATTGTGCACCAAGACTAATTCAGTCTCGTTAAACACCAGTGTAAATACCCATGCTTTTACCATTTAAAATGCAATTCCAAATTAGTTCAAGCATCAACAACAATGCCCAGATACACAGTGCTCCAAGAAAGTACTGCTCATAGCATATCTGCTAATTTTGCTGTAACTGACTAATCACCAGTTGAGTAGAGAGGGGAGCCTATGAGAAATTATAAAATTAAGCACTGAAAAAATAAAAAATATGCAGATAATAAACCACTATATTTGTTGGTTACTAATGTTACAAGTTTGTTGGTTTTATTCAAGAGATCACCTAAGAAATGCTCAAGACAATTCTGATTAACTGGACAATTCTGATTAACTGGACAATTCTGAATTAAGTTTTACAGACCGACTGCAAAATATATGGAAATGGAAAGTAGGCAAAATAAACGGTTGATATATAAATTTTTCAAACTCTATATTCACATCCTTATAGCTTTTGCAAAACAACCTCCTTGTTAAGTGATGAATTCTCTAAGATGTTCAGGAGCTCACAGAAAACAACTATTTTTTGGCAGAGTTACTAAGGGTGGCTTCAATTTTGTGATGCAGAAGTGACCAGGGAGTCTAGGTTGGTATTTTTTGGGTGGTTGGATTTTCTTGTGTGTCCAGCATTAGACATGTGGCTGTGGCTGGGAAGAACCAAGTTTCTGATTCAAGTAATAATAAATTTTATCACCAGTAGTCATTTCCCATTCTTTGACAAAGAAGTCTGTAATAAGTGATTGTTTATCACCTGATAAATGTATCCAACAAAAATGACACAAAGTTCCCATTTTTAAGTGAATACAGAAACAGGCAAGCTGCCAACGTAATATCCATATGCACAAACATGTTCACACATGTATACACAAACAAAGCATTTTAGAAAAATTCTTGTAGGACACTACAACACAATCCTCCTTGTCATTGACACCTACTATTATTTATTCACAGGATTTTTTAAGATGGAGATGAAAGGATTGCTTTTCCAGCATCCATCCTTAGACAACTAAATTTACAGGAGCAAAATAGTGATAAAAATAAATCTTTGAGAAATTCTGCTGCTTTAATTCATAATATTGTATCATACTGAGAAACCAGTCTCTATCTGAATATTAAGTCAGACTATGTAGGAGCTTCAGATCCATTTCTGTGTGTGCAAGTTATACCTTCCTGACAATTCCTGCAGACTTTTTTTTATTGGTATTATTAACTGCTGGAACTGTCTGATCTTTTTAATCATAACTCAGTAGCTACTGTATCAAGTAAAACGTTCAAAATTTGATTGCCAAGAGCTACTGCCCTGTTTACAAATTTTTCAGTGTGGTGATTTTCCAGATAAAGGAAGATGTTGTCAGTCACTGCAAACTACATGGGACCTCATTACTGAGTACAGACATTCCAATTAATCTTAAATACACGTAGTGCCAAGAGAGCAATTAGCAACAATAAATTGCCATGATTTTTTAAAATAACAATTGCTCCTACAAATCTCATTAATGCTTCATAAACCCCAAAATAGCAAAACCTATTATTTACTAGTGCTATTTTTAAAGCCAGTAGTTCTTTCTGATTTTCACCAGTGAGCAGCCTAATTTACAAAGTTAGTCATTCTTCAAACTCCTCCATGAAAGTCAAAAGCAACTGAATTTTGCAAAATTAGGCATGAAAACTTATTAAGTGCAAGAATTAAATTTGTTTATGCAGTCTTTACTTGGCCCCTTTGTGTACTTGGAATCTGATATAATCTTCAGTTCTGTGCACACATGCTTTTTTTCCTGCCTTTAGAATTTATGTTCTTGATAAGATATATTTGCTTAATTATTCACTTCTTCTTTTCATATCTGTTATTTAGTGCATAATCTTTACTGTAATTAATCTCTTACTGGTACTGGATGTTGGTCAGGGTGGCATGCTTTAAATCTGCCTCCTTTGGGATAGGGAGGTTTATTACCACCCCCATTCTACAGAAGCAAGAGCAGCTCCAGATGATTAAGACCAATACTCTTTGGCGTATCTGGTATATTTCCTTTTGCATCAGCAAAAACACACACTTTGTTTGTACAGGGCTCTTGGCCACTGTGTCTAATCAGTAAATCAGAAAAAGGAGAAAAACTCAACTAATGATGATTACAATGTTTGTATCACGAACTCATCTCATGCTGTGCCAGCAACAAAAGGATCAAGGGAGACTATTCATCTACCTGGATGCTGCTAATGGATTATCCAGCAATTGGAAAAGGTTTGGGGTGAGATGGGAAGATGGAGTTGCCACAGACACAAATGTTTCCATACAGGAGCCTGCCCATTATAGACTGGCTGAGATATGAAAGAACAGTCACAACTCCTTCAAGGAGTAATTCCAGGGGAAGGTAAAGCTAGGTGTTCACCTGCATCCAGAACCATCCCTACAGCTACAGTGTGGACCACAAAGCTTACAGAACCAGGTCAAAAACACAGCAGTGGTAACTCTTCGACCGATGGCACAAGCACAGGCACACAAACTTCCCTGGGCAGTGGCAAAGGCAGTGACACCAGAAGGAACCAGAACAGCAGCACTAGATATGAGAGGAGCTGGGCAGCACTGCCTTGGCCACCACTGGGTCCCTTGATGGCCATAGTCCAACCCAGTCATAAGATGTAATTGGGGGTGAATGTTCTTATGAGATTTCTTCTTTTTCAGAAATGAAGAATTGTAGTTGTAAGGGCTTAGGATTATGACCAGTTGCTCTGTGTTATTTCAAGGGGAACGCAAAAGCAGACTGGCCTTACTAAACTGGCATGTTGGGTTGTGAGAAGGTGTGATACCACACTTAAGGCAAATTTCATTTCTTTT
>VXAU01000477.1:0-26266 GCA_013399695.1 Formicarius rufipectus | reverse complement strand
TGCGCTGGGCAGGGCACGTCTCAGAATGGAGGATCATCGTCTCCCTAAGATTGAGCTCTACTGTGAACTCGTCACTGGCTGCCGCAAGAGAGGAGTCCTGAAGTGGAGATATAAGTACTGCCTGAAACAACATCTCAGCCTTGGCCATATTGACCACCATCAACAGTCCACTCGGGCCTCCAGTCAGGAGACGTGGAGACACACTATCTATAACGCTGCTGTCTCCTTTGAAACCACACACAGAATCAGTCTGGAGGAGAAAAGACAATGCAGAAAGAACCGTGTCTTCACAGCACCACCTATGGAGACTTTCTGCTGTGCCTTTTGCAACTGGACTTGCCTATCTCGCATTGGCCTTATCAGCCATCAGCGTGCTTGCAGCAAGCGTGGGTAAAACCTTCCCAAATCTTCGTTCACAAAGAGTAGCCATGATGATGGGCACACTTCAGGGTAGCATGATCTCCCATTTTGGCTCCAGGGCTGCAGCTAGTACCCTGAGCAAAGGAGTAGCACCAAGGTCTTCTCCTCTTGATTCTGAAGTGAATGGAAGATCTTATGATCTTCCTTATTAGAGCTACAATACTGGTTTAAAAGCAGTATAATCCTGTAACTGGAGTTATATGAAAATAAATCAGCATGTGGACTTGCCACTGACTTATATTTTGCTTATTCCTGTCAAATGATTGTCTGGAAGTTATGTCTACATATTACTAAAATTCTCTGTGGTGGTTTGTCTGTAGGCCTTCCCTAGAAACTGGGGGTAAAACTAAGGAAGTATTCCATATCATTCCCTTGCATAATCAGGCGTATAAGATAGAGAGGGAGGTTCCTCTTGCTCTCTTTTCTCTTCCCTCCCTTGTCAGGTGAGCATGGAGACGGCACCTCTCGGTGTTTGGGCCTCGGCTTATGTATATGAGTTAAGGACTCACTGGAGACTGTTGTCTGTGTCAGCAGAGGAGGAGAGGAACTCACTTCTCCTAAGGGAAGTTGGGGAGATCTTACTGTATTACTTGTTTTACTGAGCTAATTCCTGGGATTTGATTGTGTGGGATTGTTTTGTTTTTACCCTTTTGGTCCTTTTCCCCTTATCCTTTTCCCCTTTTTTGGGGATGTTTGGGATTGTTTGGAATTGCTTGGAATCCTTGTATCATATGTACATAGTATTTAGTCATATATACACGAAATATTTGTAAATTTATATATTCCTTTACTACATTTTTCTTTTGTTACTTTTTTTTCCCTTTTTTTGGGAGGGGGGTTGGAAGAGCTGACCGGCTCACAGCTGTGTTTGGTGGGGAGCCAAACTAAACTTATACAGTCTCTTAAATGGTTGTTTATTCAGGAAGTCAAATCGGAAATGTACTATCTGTTATAGCTGCTATTTTCTTGCTTTCATTAGCCTAATGAACCATTTCCACAGAACTTTGGTAACCTACCATACAGTCAAACAAGAGAAATGGAAACATACAGTCTCTGGCAAACCAGAAACACAAGTGTCTCCTACTGTCCATAAAGTTCCAGGGAACACAAAATTTGTACTTAGTCTGTCAAATTGAAAAAGGGGCTTGGGACGAACTTTATTGGAGTCAGTGAAAACACTTTATCAGCTACCAAAGTTTAAGATCACTGTAAATAAGGCAAAGGGACACTGGCTCTGCAAGGGTGGTGTTTGCTTAGACCCAAGTTGGTTCTTCAGCTGACTTTTTCTTGTGTACAGTGTAATTCCTGATGGTCTATTACCTAATTTCTAATGTGGATTAAATTGGCTAAGGATGTTCATTTTCTGCAGTGTACTCTGAAGTAAAAGTTATTCATTTCTGTTTTTATGCAGTGGGGGCTGTAAACATCTATTTAGCTGTAGAATCTGTTTCTAAAATTGTTATAAAATGGCTATTGTTATTTGAGGTTGCAAATTAAAAGCTCTTCTCTGGTGCGATGAAGCCAGCTGGCATGATGAACTGGAAGAAGGCATAGTGACAGGGAAAAGAAATAGGTTCAAAGTGGGCAGAGAAAGGGTAGAGAGTTAATTAGGAAAAACTGTTGGGCATGTCCACTGTAACCACTCCAAAAGTAAACCAGAAGACATCTTATGCCTTCCAGGCTAAGGAAACAGCTTTCCTTTACACTGCACCATATACACATACACCCTGCACATACGTATTATATAACACATGTTGATGATACCTTAATTTTCAATGTCAGCCTCATTAGAGATGAAGCATCTTTCCAGGATGACAGTGCTGCATCTTCACTATCAGCACCCATGTGATTGGGATCTGTTGTCAGATATGGTATCACTTCCAAAACACTGTCATATTTCACACACAGATGCTGAATGCATTATCCAAAACCACCTTTGGCCTGGAAATTTCATGCCAAACCAAAACCTTGGATCCCTTAGAATAGTTGATTGCTGATGACCCACTGGGAAAGCACTTCAGGTGCATCATTAATATGCTCTGTCTTATAGGGTAATGAGAACTGGGTGCTTTAAGAGACAATAGTTCATCCATCATCAATCAAGAGCTGAAGTTTTTATACTGATGATTTAAGAAGAGTTGCACTGTATAAAACTGAAATGTCACATTTCTATCAGGAGATGGGGGGAGTTTGGTAATGAAAATGAGAGTTTTAACCTTCTCCATTTCAGCTCAATGACTATACTCAAAAGCTCATGGATGTGGAATCTGTGTCCCAGCTAGAAGCCCCAGATAGTCTTCAATCTCAATTACACACTTTCAAGTAAAGATTATTTGGGTCATTAGTTAGAAGTCAGTTTCAAGGCTTGATGGTAACAGCAAGATATTCTTTATTTCTATCAAAACCAATCAATGTTATGTGCAGCCTGTGGGTCTGTGCTTCTAACTGCTCAATAACTAATAGCATTAGACTGTAGAACCTGAGCATAGATCTTCCAATCATAGCTCCCTATTTTGCTGCTTAAATAAAAACAGAGTCATTTGATTACCTTTCACTGAGTTCGATGGGGATTACACTTTTCAACACAAAAACTGTAAGATGGGCTCACAGGGTCCTTGCAAGTCATTTAGTTACTTCATTAAAGGACAACAGGCTCTGGGCTGCCTTTTTCAGCCATTTTCCAAAAGGGAATATCTGTTTCATGAAGAGGTTCAGCCACACTAAACCAACTGAAAGACAACATTTGTACCTGCTAGGATTATTTCTCTGTCAGTGCACACCTTGAATTCTTCCTTCTTACAATCTTATTAAAATAAGACACCAAATCATGTACCCGGTTATTTTATAAAAGGAAATAACACTGTAAATTATCCCAGTCCTTTGTGGTGAACATGCTGGAGCAATGAGCCCCATTTTACCCTTCACCCTGAGCAGTTACTAAGGGAACTGGGCACAAAACGCATCTACAAAGCCCCACGGGGTTCAGTGCATGGAGAAAGTGATCCAAAATACTGTAGAAGAGAGCAGAAACTGCTGAATCAAACAAGTAACACAAAACCTCTTCATTTATCCAAGAGGAAAGAAAATAGTTGGGCATAAACTCAATTTAAGATGTGCTTCTTTTCATCAGAAATAGTCCTGTTCTGAAGTGCAATTGTTTTTTGTTTCTTTTTTTTTTAACTCAACACGCTTGACTTGTGCTAAAGGACATGGTCTCTCTCCCTAATACTGGTGGATTCACTTGTCTTAGTGGTTTCTCCCTTTAACCTGCCTTGCAATGACTACAGCAATTTCTGCCTACTTGGATCTTGATTCCCCAATGTATGTAGGCCTAAGTTTGGATTTAAACCAACCGCTTCCCCTCCATTCTGGAGGAGGCTATCTGCTCTGTAACAATTACTCTGCTTTGACAAGGGACAATAAAAAGGTACACCGATTCCAACCATTGCTACTTTCATTAACCACACACCTGCTTTCAGTATTATGTATCTTGATGTTAAATAACAACAGAGTTGACACAACGCTATATGACCAGCCTCAGCTCCACCACTTCCTTTGTAGATGGTGAACTGCAGGAGCAGTGGTATCTGTTTACTGTTACCCACCTCATGTGTTTCCTTCTTTTCCCATCATGAACTTATGAAAGCTGTTTGACCCTGCTGACTTGCAGGTGAGGAGCTTTCCTGCTCGGTTACAAGAACATTAATTTTAAGGAGGAGATGCTAACTGCATCACTTTGTCCAGTCAAATTCTGAACCTGGTGTTAGAAGCCAAGTGCCTGAGTTACTGCTTACTTAATAGAAATCATGGGGTTGACAGGTAGATTAACACATTTAAACCTGAAGATTGTAACAATCCAAGGGGTTTCCTGTGGGTTTCTCCAAATCAGGAATAGAGGTAGAAGAAGTCCTGGCTGTCCTTGTAGGGGGTAAGGTGGACATCAATCAGCAGTGCACTCATGAAGTGCTAAGGAGTGATCACACAGCGGGTGCAGAGCCAGCAGGGGAGGGAGGTGACTGTTGGGCACTTTTGAAGACGCATCTGAAGCACTGGGTTCATTTTGGGCAGCCCAGCATCACACAGTTGTTGCCAAACTACAAGAGAGTCCAGGGAAGGACCACTGTGGTAAAGACTGGAAGACTTACCCGTGAGATGTAAGAGACCCTGGGCTTGTCTTTCCTGAAGAAGTGCTGACTGGGGAGAGGGGACCCTGAATTGCAGCCTGCCTCGACCTAAAGGAAGACTATAAGGGAACACAGACTTTCTCAGAAGTGTACAGCCTAAGGACAAGAGGAAACAGGCACAAGCTGCAACATGGGAAACATTGATCAGAAGAATATTCTTCACAACAAGAATGTCGTTAAACACAGGAGCAGACTGATCAGAAAACTGGTACTATCTCAATCTCTAGAGATTTCAAAAACAATGAACTTGTCTGAAGTTAGTCCTGCTCTGAGCAGAAGATTGGACCAGATGACCTCCCAATATCCCTTCTAAACCAGATTATTTTGTCCTCCTATGAGTATTAATCATCTACTATCACAGTATATATAACACTCCATAAGCCATCCATTCTCTCACTTTTTATAAAAGCATACCTAATTTTAAAATTTTATCTACCGATAGGTATTTGGCAATACAAAACACCCATCTGGAAGATAACATGTAAAAGTATGTTACATGCATGTATAAAGAGATACTACAGTATTTGAAATACAGAACCTATGTCACTGTCTCTGCCCCTCATTTCATGCAAAGAGGACATCTGGACTAAGAACCATTACAGCTTTCAGCATGAAAAAAACCCTGCTGCCCTTCAATCTTTTGATTTTTGGTAGCAAAAAGAAAATTGTGTTTATTTAAGTCACTGCAATGAATCACTGATGAGTTTCAAATTACTGTCTAAGGGGAGTGTGACACATTGCTGGCTCACCCCAGAAGGCACATACTCTTGAGCTCAATAAGAGCAGCAATAAGCCAATAGCCAGAAATGAGCACTCATTTCATTCACAGGAACCTTGACTTAATATTTAGGCATAATAGGCCTCCCTGATGGGAATACTTGCATCACAGTTACCAGTGACAGTATGTTCATGAAGAGATGAGCTGTTTCTGCAGGGCACTGGTGTGTGCCTCTTCAGAGAGTCCTCTCATGACATACCTTGGAAGTGCTTGCCTTCCAGCTGTTCCAAGAAAACATACCTTTGAGTATGGATTCAGCAAGAATGCATAGCTATGGGCATTTAATTATACAAAAGTCAGTAAAACTTCTGCATCCAAACCAAATCATATTCACAGAAGATGCAGAAGGGGAGATGACATGTCGCACACTGGGTGCACCAAAAGAACCAAAGTCTCCTAGGGTTCCAGCAGGCTCCAGAAAGCCTAGAGGCTCTGATAGTGAAATTTATTTCTGCTGTTTATCTTTAACAATGAGCATCCTGTAGGACATAATCTGATGTAATGACCCAAACCGCTTGCCTTGCCTGTGTCTTTCATGACACAGTCCTCATTTGCTGCATGAGGCATCCTCTACATTTATTCAGTGAAGACTGACCAGACCTCGGTGTCACTTTGCCCTCTTGAAATACTACCTACACCCAATAGCATGTTACATAGCTGACACACAACCAAGCCACCCTTTCTGACTCATTATGATAGCTTCCTATTCATTTTTTCTCTAACTTCTCTAGATCTTCTACTGTGATGGAAGCATTTCTTCAGATCTATGGTTTCTGCTCCTGAGGGGCAGTATGTTTATTTGTCAGCCTTACAACAAAGTGAGTGGCATCCAGAAGTTTCCTAGTACCTCCAGGGCACTTCCATTGGCTGCAGTTTCACCCAAACTCTATAGAGAACCATCATCCAAGGCATCCTGGGGCTAAGATCGTAGATGGGTCCTTCAACCATCCTCCACCTAGGACTAGCTGTTCTGCTACCTCAGAGTTCTGGTGTAAGGCACAGAGATCTAAACGTTACTGTCCCACTGTTCCGATATGGACTTATCCCACTTCATTCCTTCTCTGACATGAAGGGCAGGCAGTCAGCAATCAAGGGAATCTGAAAAACACACGGACAAGCAGTGAGAGAGAGGTCTACTCCAGGGAAAAAAAAGGTGGATGCTGGTGCTTGGAGCTACCTAAGAGTATGTGGTTCATTGAGCCAAACTGAGCCCTTAGGGATTCCAGTTCTCCACTGAAGATTACCTTACATTTCATATCATCATATTGGCCAAATTTGAGAAACAGCATTGAGAGAACTTTCCTCACAGGATATTCATCTCATTTCTCCACACAGGATAAGGCAACTTGGACTGATTCACTTTTGTGTTCCCAAGGCAGACACGAGCATTTTAAAAGCTTCTCCTTTTCGGGACATTTACTATATAATATTTTCATCAAACTTGTAATATTTCATGTCTGCTGGTGGCAGCTCTCAATTTATCTTTTTCATCTGCTGAGATAAGTAACTGTGAGACTACATCATCCCTGTTCTCCTGGCATCAGGTTGTTATATAAGTAAATGTTACATGGCAGTTTCTCTGCCATCGCTGCTGCACCCTTTCCAAGTGTGCTTTTCACATGGAAGTCAAGCAGCAATAGGAACAGAAACCTTGGCAAGATCAGGGGCATCTGAACGCAGCAGGGCTTCCCTGCAGCATCCCCAGGAGCTTCAGCTCTGGCATTATCTGGTGGTGTATTTTTCAATTCTTTTCCTACAGCGACTGATGAACCAAGCAGCCTGTTTTCTATCCCAAGCACATCTGGCACGCAGGCCTTAAACTTGGCAAACAGACTGATGGCCTTCTGTCTTGGAGTGTAAGCGCCTCAAGTACATCCTGATTGGCACCAACATGCATAAATTCTTTCTCTCTTCGAAAAAAGTAGTTAAGATCTGGATGTAGTGTTAATTTCCTCCATTTTCTGAAAGGCTGTAAAAAATTACTGGCTCCATACAGCTCTTCTCTTTCAAAACTGTCATAATGTGGCTTGGAATAATCCTGGAAGGGTGCCCAGATTCACGTCCAGCTGCATCCTGAGTTTCAGTACAAGTATTTGCATATGGGCTAGTAATTGGCATGCAGCTGGTTTTATGCCAGCTCCAGCAATTGCATAACCCAGCTAATCTTTTCTCTGGGCTTGAAAGAGGAATCTGTGTCCACTAAGCTTAACATTTCTATACGGGATCTGTTTAAGTATGCTCTCACATTTCTATGCTACATTGTTAACCTCTCTTGAGATACAGTGTCATCTATTAGAGAGGAATTTTAATTGAAATTTGTCTGAGGTGTGAAGTGCCTGTGCGTTTCCCTGGCTCTCCTGAGCTGAAACTGTGCAAATGACATGCTGAAAATCCTTCTTCCACACAGATGACTGTGAAGTGACTCTAGCTGCTATGAGTCATAAGGACCTTGGACTGCATTTGCCCTCCTAGTGCTGTGTCTGAGGACAACCAGATAGTAAGGCCTGTAAACTGAGCAACATCCATGTTAATCACAGCAATCTACAAGCCCTTCTTTTTAAGTTCATGAGTTTGATAAAGTATGAGCCTCAACTATCCCAACTCATATTTTTTTTAACCTTTTAATCACTGTAATTGCTAAGAGATCACTGTCAGTCCTGCTTCTTGCAGGTTTCAAATCTGATGGGATGTCCCATGCTGCTGAGTTGTAGGCCCTGTGGAAATAAAGCTAACATGTTTCTGCAAACTGTTCCTCATCTCCACAACTCAAATGCCTGCTGTGATCATCATGTTGGACCACACCTTTTTGACCTCAGTTATGCCCATTTTCTGTGCAGCTGTCATAAGGTAACAGTGAAACAGTAGCAACAACTAAAATATGGCTGCTCTGTAAAAAAAAATCCAGAATTCAGTCCTATTTTCCTTAAACTATTACCCTCAAACCAGTTGCTTGGGTGCAGCAAATAAACACACATGAATTCATGCCAAAATAACCAATTTAGGTAGTGGGAGCTATAGTAATGGGTGATAAGATCCTAAGCAGAAAAGGCAGTTCAGGTTCCGTTCACTCACTGTTTTAAGACCACCATCATGCTCCTCAAGTATTTTCCAGTTCTGCTCTTCTCATGTCCCACCAATACTAATTTTAACAATATCTCATCCTACATTTTGGTTTTTTAAAAGCCATCATTAAAACACCCTCTTCCTTCTTTCAACCAAAGTTTTGATGGTAACCAACATGATCACAAACATTCTCCCAAGAACACCTCTTTCTTTTTGTAGTAGATGAAGTTTGTTGGACCAAAACTGCAGTACCATCAGGAGTGATGCTGTGGCCTGGTGTGACATGTAAGTAAAACTGCAGTGAGACCTATGTTTCCATTAATACAACCTACTTGGCTTCTACTCATCACATTTTCTAACCTGTTTCTGCTCTGCACCCATGCAAGCTTGGCAGAAGTGAGGGTTGCCTTCCTTACAAATCTGATAGCAGAATACACTCTCTTCTTGGAAAAAGAACCAGTTTGTTTCCAGCATTTCACTGCTCTGAAATTAAACTAGTCCAAACAGTTCCTGTCTGCAGTCAGTGAAAGTGCAGTTTGTCCTTGTCTGCACTCTTGCTAAACTGCATCTGGCATTGATTGATGGTATTTATTTCAGTGAGATTGTTTTTAATAATGTAGACAAGAAGAGGGAAGAGTAAGTGTCTCAGCCCACCAGTTTTGCTGTTCTAGCTGCTCTCCTTAGCATTAAAAACAAGTCATGGTAATTTTTTTGCCAAAGGACTCCCCAAAAACCCTACACAAGGGAGGGAGAGCACTCAAACAGTCCATGGGCTGCAAACAGTTGCTGAGGGTGAACCAAAGCAGATGTTCTCCTGGCTTCAGGACTCAGCCTGGTACAGTTCAAGCCTGAATCTCTGCCCCTGCATTGCCTACGGTCACCTTTGTGGCTTTTCTTACCACTGTCTTTAGGATCACTATTTCTAAATACGTAAATAAATAAGTAATTTTAAGAGATATCCCGGATGATAATTTTGTTGTCAGTCCACTGAATGCTATGGATTCAAAATTGGAAAAACGTTAGTAAAAGGATGGGAATATTCATCCTATCCAACATAAGAGAGTGCTATTCTTTTGAGTTACTATAACGTTTTGACTTTATTAGTTTGTCTTTCTCTTGAACTTCAGGTGTCCTTGCTCAAATTGCATAGGCATGCAGTGTAAGGCTGCAGAAGTTATATGCCTGGCTATGCCCAGTCTTCAAAGACTACAAAACATCTCTTGGTTGTCAGGACCAATTAATTAACAAAATCAAAAAGATGATTCCTTTTCACAAAGACTTGGATGAAGCAGGGGAGGCAGAGACAACTCCAGGAAAGTCAAGTCTTGTGAAGGCCCGTAAGCTATGTGCCTCTGGGCAAATTCCCAAGGCTGAAATCCTAATGAATGTAATGGTTCTTAATATCACAGGACTGTTAATTACAGACAAAGGAAGGTAATGAGATGTGATGTCAATGTTCATTGTTCAATGTTCAATGTCAATGAAAATGAAGAAAATAAAAAGCCTGTGAAATTTATTAGTCAGTCTCCCAGACACAGCTCCCCACACACTGAGTGCCTGGGCGGGGTGCTCGGAGGAACTAACCAATTCCATATACACAGTGACAGGAGAGGAAAACTAACCGGCTCCTGAACATTCCTCCCCATACCTTCCTAGAGGCTGTCTCCTAGTGAAGGTGGTCTCCTGTTACAGCCCACCTCTACAGGTCTGGCAAACTTTGGTGGCCACAACAAGCTGCACCCTGGAACTTCCCTACATTTCTAAGATTTCCTCTTTCCCCTTTCCAAATCTCTTTGTATGTTGGCTCTCCACTCTTTTCCAGGGACTTCTCCTGGCTTCAGAGTTCACTCAGGGCCTCCCTGTCTGTCCCACCCTGCCCATTGCTGCCTATTCTCTGAGCTGCAGAAAACAGTCAAAGCCTAAGGGTGGCACAGCTTGTTTAAACAACATCACTGATGTCTCACCTACCCTATTGAAAGCTGTCATGTTCCCACTGAAAACTCAAATGAAGATTCCTGCTCCTGGAGGGTGAGGGGCCCCATGGGAATTTGGGGAATCCTAGTGCTGCAGAGCACATCAGAGAAGAGGACAGAGCAAACGCAGGTAACTCCACCGAGAGCTCTCCAGGGAAGAGCTGATAGGAAAGGGCAGCAGGGTTGAGCACTGCAGCATGAACAAAATCTGATCCAGATTTTAAGCCCACTATGTATCGAGGAGACTGAAAACACCCTGGTGGCAAGGGGCCTCTCTGGAATGTCGGCTAAACCTTGGGAAAGTGTTATGGGAGTATCCCTGGCCCGATAAGACTTAATCCAACTGCAGACATTTGCTGCCACAGTATCTCCAAGCTGCCTACAGTTGACAGGATTTGTGGTTTTGTGTACTCCCTAGTCCAGATGGAGTCTCACCTTATCAATCCCTTTGTTTCTTCTGTCTTGTGTTCATTAAATATGGACTGACCTTGCATTCCTTAGTTCCCTCATTGCAAGCATATTATATTCTTTTAATTGTAATATCTCTTCCCATCCTTTAGCATAAAACCAGCCCCTGAGATGAGTATTTGTGGGATTTGAAAATAGCTTGGCTTCAAGAAAGCTGACTGGAAAGGCAAAGAGGCCTTTGGAAAGTGTACTGGGGGTATACCAAGCCTGATAAAACCAAGCCTGCTGACATCTGTTGCCTCAGTATCTCCAAGCCACCTGCAGCTGACAAGATTTGCGGGTTTCTGTGTACTCCCTAGGCCAGATGGACCTTCACCTTATCAGTGTCTTTGTTTCTTCTGTCTCGTGTTCATTAAATATAATCTGACCTCGCATTCCTGACTGCCCTCGATAGCAACCATAATGTAATCTCCTAGTTGTAATATCTGCTCCCATATTAAGCATAAAACCAGTCCCTGTGGTGAATATTTACTTGCTGAACCTATATATTGTATGTTGCAACTTCAACAAATGTTCCTATTTGCCCCTCCACAAACGGGGACTGTCCCTGACAGCTACAAATATTTACTCACTGAACCGATATATTGTATCATGTAGATTCAATAAACACCTCTGTTTGCCCCCCAAAATGGAGATCGTGACTCCCCGACCGCTACAATTTACTACCTTTTATTTTTTAATATACAGAAGAATCTTACCCTTCCCTTTCTGCCTGTTCTACACCATTTTAGAATTAAATTATTACAAAAAGATTCTGTGAATGATCCACACATCAAATGGAAGCATCTGTATATCACTAGTAAGAACAATCCCATGAGCACCCACCATCTCTGCAGACACAAGCACTTGTGGAGAATCCCAGCAGGAGTCAAGACTGGTGGTAAAACATCACTGGGCATCCCCACGAACAGGTCAGATGGTGTGTCCCTACCCTGGAGCAGTTTGCAGGACTATCTTCAGCCCTCTCCCTCTTAACCCAGGAGGGGACAAAGAAGGTAAATAAGGCTCCATAAGGCACAGGATAAAATTCAGTCTTGGTCTTCATTAGTACTAATCACAGACCATGATGAAGCAAACCAACTCCACATAGACGGGAAATTACTAAAACATGTTACAAAGCTCCGATGAGGTACCAGCGCAAGAGGCACCTCATGCAGGGGCAGAGATGTATCTGAGTGATCTCTGGAAATGACAGTGTTGGTACATGTGCGTTTGGGAAAGAGCAGGTGAATTGGGCCAACATGCGCTTAAAACCATGATGGTAATTACGGACTTAATTTCAAATTTGGGGCTTTTTAAGGCACTTTTTTATTTTTGCAAGCAGTTTTCCCACTACTGACTGCATGAGTCTTCTGTCTCAGCGCCCTTCTAACTTAATAACCCTCAATGGTTCAACAAAACTCCCACTGGGGCACTGCATAGGGTGCATGTGTGTTGCCAGTTCTGGTCTGCAGTTTTTAGATGTTTGGATTTTTTTCACTCAAAAGTTGTCAGATGCTTTCCAATGGAGCTTAGGATTGCTAGGGAATTTTTGCAAATAACAAGCAATATTCGTCCTCACCTTTTCCCAAGGAAACGCCATGTTTTGACAAGAATAAACACATTCTTTAGGATGAGGCTCAGTGCTTAGGTATAGCACAGAGCACTGCACAGGTTGGAACCAGAGGAGGAGGATGTGTAAGAGGGGAAAAACATAATCTCTCACTGCATCCACTGAATTTGGCTTGTGTAAAACTATCTGTGAGGGCATAGGCTGGACCACTGGGGAAAGAAGAGTTGGGTAATAGCAAGAATTTGGATAAGCATGCTCAACTCAAGTTCCTTTCCCTCCTCAAGCCCCGGAAAGCACTGCACCAGTGTGAGTGTCAGCTCAGCCTGAGCTGGCTCCAGCCTTGCTCCTTACCATAATATGAACAAAAGAGAATACGTCCTTGACTGCTTGCCAGCACTTGTCACAAGAGGGACAAAGTGCCCAAGGCTCCAGCAGCCACTCTAAGATATCTGGATTCACACTTTTACCAGTCTGGGATGCAAAATATAGCTCTGAGAAGCTCTAAGCTCCAATGCACCCTGCCATAGGTGTTGATACCTCCCTTGCACCTGCTCTTCTTCATCTGTTGTTGAGTTATGGAAAAGCTGATTTAAGTTCAAATGAGTTTGAACCTTAACTTTCTGTTCAGTTATCTAAATCTGACAAAGAGATCACAGCTGGTTCAACAGAGGCATGCACACACTAAAACACCAGCTGCTTCAGCAAAGTACAGCAAGTGCTCCACTGGAGGCAAGCACTGCAGCAGAACAAACACTCCTGGATGCTGCCCTGTCTTAGGTTTCTGTAGCTGAATTTTAGTAGAAGAGGGGCTACCAGGTTGGCTTCTGTTAGAAGCTGCTAGAAGCTTCCCCTGTCCTGTGAAGCCAGTGACAGCCAGGTCTAGGAGGGACTTCCTGCTGGTGGCCAAAGTTGAGCCAATTAAGAATCATAGTCACGCCTCTGTGATAACATATTTAAGAATTTAGGACCGTTGCGCAGTTGGAAATTCCAGCTATGAGAAAACAACACAGGGACAAGGTCAGAGCAGGAGGAGAAGAGGGATCCCACACTGGAGGAGGAGGGGGGAAGGACTAAAAGTTATTCTCCCCCACCACTGCAGCCCATGGAGATCCATGGGGTGCACAGANACCGTGGTGGAGCAGCTGTGCCCCCTGCAGCCCACGGAGCCCATCGGGGTGCAGAGACCCGACTGCCCCCCATGGAGTGACCCCCAGGACAAGAGGAATGGCAGCAACAACAACCACCTGCAGAACTCCCATTCCCTGCTCTCTCAAACTGCTGGAAAGAGGGAGGAGTGGGAGGAGAAAGGTGTTCTTAAGACTGATTTATTTCTTACTTTTTAGTTTTATTACTTTTAGTTTTAGTTCTTATCTTGTTAGTAATAAATTTAAGTATTTAGCTACTCTGAGTTTGCTTTCCCATTATCTCTCAGCTGTTTTTTTGCCTTTTCTCCTTTTCCTTTCCCTCTGGGAAAGTGGGGGCCTGGAGGTTTGGGTGGACACCAGGTAAAAACTAACACATGCCCACTCTCCCTGGACCACACAGTGATGGGTAACCACCTCTTACTCAGGAATCAAACCCTCTACTTTACAGGAAACAGAAGCCCTGGCACCTCTTATTTCCACCTAACTCTCACTGTGGCTTGTGGAGACTTGGACTCACCTCCTTCAAAAGGGCAGTGCCAGCAGGCCACAGTAGCACCCATTCTGTAAATTGAAATTAAGCCCACCATATGGCACATTATGGACTTGGAGGGGGCTAAAGAAATCCCAGCTGAAAAGAAAACATCACTGCACTCACAATAAGACAAAAGGATAATATGGCCACATACCAAATGCAGAGGAGAACAACCTTGGATGATAAACAACCACTTATAATTAAAAATTAGGAATTTTTCTCTTTGGTGATTTTGATATCTTCTTAGGAATAATTAACCTTTCCTAGCATATGAAATGTTTCTTGTCAGACAAGAATGAACGGAAGACTATGTCTCAAGGCTGAAAAAAAGAAAGATCAGATCTTCTGTGCAGTCATGGAGTTCCTGTGCAATTTTCCCTTAAACTCATAACTCAGCTTTATATTTACTTGGTTAATTAAAACTGAGATTTATTAAATTTGTAACTTAAAAATCCAATAAAGAAACAGTCACCATAGGCAAGAGCATTTCCCTTGGTAGAGCTGTTACAGTAGGCTATCAATCAGTTGTGAACACAGATACACAAACTGGCTGTGCCTATCACAAAATGATAAACACACATCCCACTGATGAAGGAAAGTTTCCTTATCAGTAGCACGTGCCGTTATTCAATTAAGAACAGAACTATTTTCCATACAGACAACTTCAAGATGAGGTTCTTTTCCTCTGAGGTATACTACAATATATTGTTATTATTATCCCACTAATACCTAGCTCAGAAATTAACTCAGTGCAAGTATCCTGGATGCAGAGAAACTGGGGTAGATACATAAGAGATACCAAAAGCATGCTGTTCTTTCTCTCAGAACTCTTTCCATGAGTTTTGAACTATTCCTTAAATAACAAATACTCTTTGCCTTAGCAAGCAAGATGCTGAACTGAAAAGCAACCCTGCATAGCGCAGACCTGCCCTGAGGGCTTTCATGTGCTTGCTTCCCACTGCTAAGAGTTACACTGAACACTGCTTAGGGTGAATGTATCACCAGGCACTTGGAGATAAACACGAGGCACAGGACAAACTGGACGGGATGCTATCATGCATTTCTTCTGCCTTCCTCTCTCACGCTTGAAAAATACATATGAAAGAGAGGAAAGTCTTTAACTTTTAACTTTGCTCTCTATTTGCAGAAGGATGTACTGACTTCAAGAGTTTGTTTGTTGATTCATTGTGTAACTAACCTTGTACTTAATACTCAAATCCTGTGTATGTGTCAGCCTCTTTCTAAATAAAACAGATACAGTCTTCTTACATAGTACTGTACAAAGAACTATAAAAGCCAAAACCTACCCCAATAATAAAAATTATTACAGTAAATATTTAGGCATGAGTATGGTATTTTTGTGGTACTAAGCAGTTGTTCGATGTAAGAGGTGAAACTTTTAATTCTCTTGCATGAAAAATTTACTTTTAGGCTTTGAGTTCTTTCATTCTCCATGTAAGTGAAATTTCTCAAAGATGACAAACATGTTTTGCTCTACCTCTCAAATGTTTTCAATTATTTGCTGTGATTGTTTGCACGTGTGAATTCCTGCATAAAAGAGCTTACCTCCAAGTTAAACCCAGAAAAAAATCCATGTGGATGATCTGAAATGTCTCTCACTGACTATCTGGGTCTGTGAGAGTTTCCACTGAGGAACAAAATTAATGCCATGATCAGCCACCATACTCTTCAATTAACAACTAGATTTAAATCCACTGCAATGGTTTTATCAGCACCTTCTGTAGAAATATCTACTGTGTTAATTTGACAAAAATGCTCTTTATAGTATTTTCATTGGAAAATAATATAAAATAATGTTGGGTCTCTTGAAAATATTTCTATCACCACTGAAGTTTTTATTTGCTGAAATGTATCAGTGCTCTCATGCATATTCTTAATATATTACATACTAGTACAGGAGTGACCTATTTAAAGGGAAATCAAATGTACAAAAAGCCAAATAAAAACACAAGGAACTCATATGGATTTTAATCGAATTCTTTAGGAAAATAAATTAATACTCAAATAACTGTCATTCAGGAACTGTTTCTTAGCCAAGATAACTTTGTGACTCAGCTTCCAGCCTGGTAATTAGACACTGGCCAAGTACGTGATTGATACAATAACAGTACTTAAATTAATGAAGGAGATACCACCTATAATCAAGAAGAAAAACCTAGAAAGGGTCTAGGTAGCGTGTTTTTACACCACAAAAGAGCTGATTGGTTTTGATTTCAGTCGTGTCTCTGTTTACTAAATGTGGTTCATTTTATAGGGATTTCATCTTGTTATGCACACAGTAGTTAAAATGCCACCTTGGTTGATGATCAGTCCCAGAGAGTTTGCAAGTTTTGGGGCCATGAAACTCACAGAAAATTTCAGTTATCTCTCCCTTAAAGCTGTTGCTGACTATTTAGCAGCAGTCAGTTGGCAAACCAGAAAATTTTAGAACCTCATTAGTTTAAAAATGAACTTATGGGTTTACGTGTCAAAAGGAGATCACTGGAAAGTGTCTCCTTTCCTCAGTGACTTCAAATTCTTTTCTTGTTTCTGACCACTTTGGACACCCACAATTCTAGAAAAGCAGCAATATTTTAATTTCTGATGGATTTTAAGCCACACCTGCAGACACAGTAGCATGGTGCCACTTCTCAGGAGTGGTAATGTTCAGCGGGCACTGGTGGAGCTGCAGGGTCTCATTAGGGGATTTTTCAGGGCTTATTGCAGTTGGTCTTTTGCCAGCTTCCCAGAGAAACAGGCAAACTAACTTCATCATACCCTGACACTCCATATTTCTACATCTCTGACAGGACCTTCAACCTTCAAAAGTCCATTTCCAACTCGGCTGTCTGAGAAGAATGAAAAATCATTCCCCTAAAAACTCTAAGCAAGTAAAAAAAAGATAAATGGATTTGATCTAATTTGAAAGTTGTTGGGGATGTAAACTGACAGGAGAAGACACAAATGCTAGTTTATTTAGGACAGCAGCCTAAGACATGGGTTCAGATGCTCATTTTTGGTAAAAGCAGGCAAATGGCCTTTTCCAAAACTTTACTTCTACAAGGGATTCACATTGTAGTGATAACCTTGGTACAGATATGATGTTATTTGCTCTAGCACCTGTCACAGATACCCTTTCTTGTGCTGCCAACCTCTTGAGGGGCATGCCCACCCTTTGAAGTAGCAAAGAGAAGGCATCTATCAAAGTGCCAGAGGTTGCCATTCAAACAAATGGAGAAGTCATGACAAAATGAAGAAATGCTCCGGATTTGGGAACCTCCACCAAAACATCTCCAGTTTAAGATGTCACTATTGCTATAACAAAAGCAATGCACTTATGCATGCCAGTGTTGCTACCTTCATGAATTGTTGGATCAATTCCTGCCTGTATTAATAACCTAGTGCTCTGCTGTATTCAGAGAGTAAATACCACTGCTCAAGAAACTCCAAAAATCCCCCCAAAACCCTCAAAAAGCAAAGCCCAAAACTTCGTAACCCCTACTAAAAGTATACTGTTCAAAGGATGCAAACTCAGGCCTTTTATCAAATATGTAAATCAAATACGACACCTAAGTCTTTCAAATCCATTGCTACACTTCTCTTCAGTTTATTTATACCCACAAGCATAAACAGCAACACATATCCTCCAAAACAGAAAGAGGGAGAGAAAAGGGCAGTTGGGCAGGCACATAGGAGTTCTGAAATACTCCACATTTATATTACACAGAGAAGAAAATCCCAAAGGATTCAAACTCTGACACCTCCATTTCCTGTAATCTGTCATAAATATATAGACATGCAGCAGAACCATCTGATCTAATATATTTCTTCTCTTGCCATGACTCTGCTGTGAAATGCTAGCTAAGAGCTCTGGCACTCAACCAGCTTTGCCATGTTGCTCAAGTCCTTCCACCCCTCCTTACATTTCCAGCAGTGAGAGCAGAGACCCAAATGACTGAGGCACCCACCTCCACTAGCTCATGCAGAAACACTGTGTGCAGTCGCTATGTTTTGTGGAAGGTGCCTTTCCCTCAGCTGACACAGAGTGTTGGTTCTAAAAGGCTGAGATAAAATCCGATGTCCCTGAACACATACCAGATGCAGGAGTCGATAATATGATCAATAATGAAAGACTCAGTTTCTCCTTCCCTGCTGGTAACACAACATACATTCAGCTCATGATACAAACACTGCTGCCTCTCCTCACAAGTCTCTTGGATGCAGTTTCAGAATGAAGATTACATTGATTCCTAGTTTCTACAGACAGCTGGATCAAATGTCATACCTATTGCGACTAAAAGTTTTTAGGTAATGAAGTGAAGCAAAACAAAACTCAAACTCCACAAAAAATCCAATTTTTAACTTGTATACACTAATTTTGCAAAGTGAGTGTGTTCTCCTTTCAGTCCACAGAGATCTGCAATCCTTTCCATTATCACCCAAAACATGTTTAAAGCAAGAAAGCTACAACTACGGTATCCTACTGTCAAGGTTTTTGCTTAACACTGGTTCTGGCAAATTTCCGAGGCTTCTAAAAAAATAGCAGCAATCTACCCCTGATATTCCTTGTGCAAACGCCACTAAGGATGAACTTTCAGGAGATAAAAACCACTGCAAGGCAATTTCTAACACCACAAGCTCTTTTAGCATTCTTTTCATTCCTCAGTACACCATGCTAAACGATGTAAGAAGATAGAGCTGTAGAACATGAGAAAACACTCAAAAACCAAAAAGTAGCATAATTTCCTTTCTCCCTCTAAAATTCAGATTGAATTTTATACTCCAAAGCAATTTAAATAGACTCCTGAAATGTCAGCAGTGACAAGAATATGGGACTGTGCGTAGTCAGGAACCCACATCGTCATCAAAACAAGACCCTTGGCAAGTTCTGGAAACAGGTGAGATACAATGTTTTCCTAGGGTTATCACTGCCTGAAGTAAATAAAGTCGATTGTTACTTGTAAGATTCAATTTCTTGATTAATCATAGGCATAAAGAGTCATGTACTGCAGACTGATTTTAGCCGTTTTTTTTAGGACTATGTATAAGATGTGGCAACACAAGAAACAAGTAACTTATTGCAGCTCAGAAAGAGGTGAAACAGCTGATGCATTCAAGGAACCAGATGTTCATGTAAGTACTTGTAAAACTGAGTTGAAGCCATCTGCTCTCAATGTTTTGCCACTATGAAGATGTGATACTGCATTCTCAATTTCCTCTGTCGATATCACTGATTCTAATTGAGGTTTCTATTCCTGCAAGGATCATAGGATGTTAAGTTTCTCCCAGAAATTATGCCTGAATTCAAAAATGACACTTTCCAACATAAAACGAAGTTTAAATAAAAAAGAACAGAGATCCCTGTCACGTACTCATTCCCCATATGTGCCAAACTGGTACCTTCAGTGAAACTGGAAAAGTGTCACTAAGTATTGGTAACCGATTTACTTTCTTCAAACCTCAAAGTCTGCTTTTACTCAAGTTATAGTTGACATTTCACAGTCTTGACACCAGGAGGCTGGGAAGCAATGAACTTCAGCTTGCAAAGCCCAAAGAGTTATTTTAAGCCCTTTCTGCTCTGTGTCTAGGGCACCCTTAAACACTCACAGCTGCTAGGCCTGTCGTAGTGGAGGTTGTTCCCTCATACCAGATTCCTCTTTCACTAGGATTCCTCCTGTGGTGTAATGCCCCCAGGGCAGCCCTACTGCTCACCTTCCCATATGGCTGCTGAAGGTTATCACCAGATAAAAGAGTTGTGGAGACAACTGTTGTGGCTCACAAGGCTTTGGCTCGCACCTGGAGGACTGGAAGTCATCAACATGGATCTTTAATCAGTATCTCAAAACAGATGAACCTCAGTACCCTTATTTTATCAGTGCAGAGGCCTCAGCACAGCTGAGGGTTGCACTTCAGTCCAAGAAACCATGCTGATTTAGAGCATTTGCAAATTCAACCTTACTTGTTTAGCTTTGCCCTTTAGGCACATTAATTTTGCCTCCAAGGCACTCCTCCTTCTCTGTGAGAGCTTGCCAGTCACTACTCAGTAAAAAGATGCTACAACAGGATAAATGCCAACTGCCCTTTCGCGACACTTGTAACGAAGAGGCTTTCGTGCTGCATGGTCTGAGCATTTCTCCTGAAAGTGCACTCTGCTTGCAGGACTGCCTGACACCATCCCCAGGCACATCAGAGGCAATGCTGAACACCATATTCAATGCATTAGGCTTGAAACAAAGCTTTTGCTATCTGGAGTTTGTTTTTTAGACTCAAATGGGATACATAAAGTGTCAACCTAATGGTTCATGAAAGCACTTTCTACAGAACAAACATTAACTCTTCAGCATAACTGAATATGAAAAGTTCCTACTTTGGAACAGGTTACATATGCAGGGTTGCACAGAAAGGCCATCTAGAAGTTGTAGCTCTCATCACACTGCCACATCCAAAACAAACCAAAATCCTTCCCCAACAGTTTTCTCTGGGCCAAATTCAAATAAACCAGGACAAATAATCCTTGATACTTCTGAAGTCTGCAGCATTATTACTGGTAAAATGTTCCTACCAGTACTTTTCTGTGCCCAGTTTATTCTGTTACTTGTAGTAACAGCTCATTCCCCATCCTGGGCTTTATCTTTCAGAAAGAAATAAAAATAACAAGCTAAGCTTTTGTTTCTGTGACATTCATAGTATTTCATGTAAAACTGAAGATCTTCATTATCTGGAATCTTTTTACTTGGAAAAGTTCTACCAACATGAAGCATTTAGTTATATCCCCTGCTGCCACCCCATTTCTGTAATGGCAGGTTGCTTCCTTTATAGTTCTTATAATAAGCCAGAACAAAACCCACAGCATGTCAGGACTAAAAGTGTGCCCATGTGTTGGGAACACACTGCTGTTCCCACATGAGTGCATAGAGTTTCAGAAGAGCTTTGATGATATGGTGTCAGAAATAAACCAGCACAGAGATTACTTCTGTCAAGTAATCTACAAATACCTAATTTTAATACTGTGGGATGTTTCAGCTCTAACAAGCCCTGGTCCAACCAGAGTGAAAGCTGTACTTATGTAGTCTCTGCCCCTGTGGAATTCTGGAAGAACAAGTTGAAACCCAAGGTGAACTCAGGTCACTGGTAGAAGGGGTCTCTGCAGAGTGCCAGAGTTCTGGCCTCTTGAGAGTCAAAACACCTGATGAGAATTCCTTGAGAACACCATGGGATATTGTGCCCAATTGCAGCTTCCTCTAGGAAAGTGGGTTGGAGAGGTTGTGGTATGAGTCAAAAGCCTGTCAACATGAAAATGCTTTTCTTGGATGTCCATGGAATTTAACAGAATGCTGCAAAGCGTTAGGAGACATGGGCTTGGATCTGATGGTGTGCCCAAGGCCCCCCCAGACTCCAGTGCTGCACCATGTTCTGCAGACCCCAGCAGAAAGGGAGGTTTTACGATTACTATGCAGTTTGCATGCTCCCTTCTCATGGCAGAGAGCACATTCGGGATGAACTCCTCATTAACTTCTTCAATGTTATATCACAGATAACTCAAAACCAACAAATCACTCTGATGACAAGCCACTTTGAGATGACTAATTCCTGAACTCCATTATAGCACTGGGAAGAAGACAAAAAAAAAAAAAAAGGTATGCAGGAAACTTTAAACTGTCTTAGAAGAGAATGCCTCTCCCAAACCAAAAAACTGATGCAAGCAAATAAGACAGCATTTCCATGAAATCCCAGGCTGGCCATCCCAGAAAAAAATACGGGTATTTGTTAGTTTTTCTACAACCAACACAATGTAATCACCCAGGGCACATCTGATTTAAAAGCAATAGGAGATACGAGCTTGGCCAAAGCCCCAACACACTTCAGCAGTGCAGCATGAGGACCACATCCCCAAAGGAATTTTATCATTATTATGTATTTACAAGCTCTTCTAACAAATCCTGCTGTATCCAGAGAGTGTCAAAATAGCTATGTTAATTCTGTTTGCCCAGTGCTGTTTTCTGCACTAACTAGTTTGGACCAATGAAATATCTCGACTTCACGGACTTGTATTGCTGTGGGAGAGAGATAAATTTATGAGAGATATTTTGATTTGGGATTAAATCATTAGTATTATCTGTCCTAGTTTCCAGAATCAGTAAGTGAAGATGTGGTGCTGTAGATGCAAAAAAAATCCAAATGTAGAGCTGCTACAGAGAGAAAACATAGGAAATGGTTTCATAACCATGTTACATGAAGACTGCAAAACCTTTTTTCAGGGGATTGGAAATTCTGAAGTCTGACTTCATTGTCTTTTAACTGAAAGTCAAAAATTTAAATTCCTCTGGCAAAAAGATCTCTTTCTCACATTACTTGAAGCATTTCATTTCAGCAAATGTAAATATTTCCTTTTGATTTGCTCTTAGAAAAATTTAATATATATTACAAAGGAATATATTCAAAGGAAAACATATTTTTCAAATAAAAAATTGAAATGGTGCATCATCAGAACTGTCCTGGGAGAGTTAGGAAATCCCCAAAGTAACAACTGCTGATGCAGCCTCCCCTACAAAATCATTCCAGTTCTGACTGAGACACATAATGCCACTGAACATGATTCAATTGCAGCTTTGCCAGGTTCCCACTTAGACAATGTCTCATGCACTAAAAAAGCCCATAGGGCAAGCCCTGAAAAATGTCCTTCCACCAATTAGGCTCAAAACATTCTCTAAGGCATGATGAAGAACATATTCCCAGCTGAAACTGAAAAAAGAGATAACTGCTAAAACAGGCTACTGCAAAGGGAGTATTAAGTATATTACTTAATTAGGAGAGTATCTTCTGCTCTTCCTTTCTAGTTTGCAGTACTCAAAATGTCTTGTAAAAATGGACTGTATGAAATCTGAAATGAATAGGTTTTACATTTTCATCATATTCAGAACTAATTCTAATTAAGATCTTGTCTCGAAATATACAGAATCTAAAAAGAAAACATATTATCTTGGGAAACTAAAAATATGCTTCCCCAGGCAATAGTAAGGTTGTCCTGTCAGAAAGCTCCCTCCTGCCTTGAAATCTTGACAAGAGACTGTGATGATGAACAAAATACTAGCAGATGCAAAAAAAACCTAGCAATGATGACTGAAATAAAACATACTATAAGAGATTCAACTACTTTTTCACATTATCATTTTGATTAGAAATGCATAAAACGCCAAGAAATGTTTCCCTTATTACCTTTTCACATGGGTTTCCAAATCTCTTTAAGCCGGGGATGACAGCATTTTGTGATAGATACTTATTTTCAAGGTGTTGTTCATGAGATTTGCCTGGAACTTTTCCATCTTTGGAAAGTTTGGCATGTTAAGTGAGTAAATTCCAAGCCACTTGTTAAAGATAATACACAAGAATTTTACACAGCAAGTGTTCAAGTTTTCAAGGAGACAGGCAAAATAGCTGTCAGGGCAGCTAAGAAAAGTTCCTATGTGATGATGCCTTTTTTGCTCTAATAATTTGGAGAGTAAAATTTGTTCTCACTATCTCTAAATCAGCCTCCATTTTTACTAAAACAAAACTAGCTACAATTGGAGCCACCTGAGACAGCTGGAGTCATCTGAGAGATTTAGGGGTACCTCTTGCTCCATGACTGGGCAACTGCAACACCTCTGCCAAACCAGGTTATTGAGCAACATGCTTCCTGGGTGAGTTACAGCAATTTACAGAAAACTTAGAAAACTTCTGGGATTCTAAGCAGAATCTTCTGTCTCCTTCCCAGTGTAAAACAACCTCACAAGGAAGATGCGATGGACAGTGGTGTAACACTAATGTGAACTGTCCAGCAGCCCTGTTTGTTTCTCTGTATGGTGAAGGGGAGAGGAAGTAGCCTGGCCCCTCCTCCAGCATCCCATTCTCCTTCTAGCAGTTGCTTTGGGGATGTCCAGACCCTTTCTAGCCATTTACAGACCTGCCCTCCATGAGCTTGTGTAAATCCTTTTGAGCTTGCTGGCAGTGCCTGTCTTCCCAGGATCACAGGGCCTAGTGTTCACCGCCTCCTGTGCAAAGAAATTCTTTCTTTTATCTCTTACAAATCCATCTTCTACTTATTCCAACAAGCAGCCCTTACTCTAGTATTGCATCATTTGGTTAAGTCTACATCCAACTTACCCATCACCTCCCTGATTTTGCAAATGACTATCATATCCCCCCATCCAGCCTTCATTTCTCTAAAGTGAAGTCTCCAGCTTTTTAGACTCTCCTTATAAAGCAGCAGTTCATTTTAGTTGCCTTTCTCAGTACCTACTGTAATCCTAGAACAGTCTTCTTTAGATGACTAAAGACCAGAACCATGCATTATTCTTTTTACTTCTTAATTATAGCTGTAAATGGTCCAGTTCAACTAACTTGCGTTTGAAAAAATACTGCCTAAAGTATAACATGAAGCATCTCTCAAACAGGGATGTTTCCTGCATTCCAGGTATTTATCTACTAAAGACAAACCATCTCTGATCTTTATCTCATAACGAGAACCCCATTTCCCAAATTAAACCCCCAGTTTTTCCAGCAGCCCTTTGTTTATTGACTCCAAGGTCAAAACAGTTCTCTTTTGATTTTTACCTTCCTACACAACGTGTATCACAGTAACTTTGGACATCATGCTAAAAGAGGAGAGGAGAGCTATAATTCTCAGAGCACAGTTTGAGGGCAGCTGGAGCAACATCTCGGACCCAGAAGACCCAGGTGTAATTTTCTTGTTATGCTACAAAGTTTTCTACTCCTGTGTGCAGTCATTCCTGTTCTAGTCTCCACTGGTGCAACAGACACAGCAACAAGTCTGTGAATCCTGAGGATGCTGTATAACTGCAAATACTGACAACTAGGAGAATCCCCATCAGCCAAAACCAGCACATAAAAAAGTAACAACTGCTTCATCAAAGAAGCAGGAACCATCCTCCTTGTCTGGAAGGCTCACATTTTAAATCCTTTGTCAAACCCATAAGACTTCTCCCTGGGGCCAGGAGAACAAAGAACATTATCTTAACCTCAAATCATAAAGTGTTCCTTCACATTCTGGTCGGAGAAAGGCCGCCCCGCAGCCTACTGTGGAGCTGGAAGAAATATGCTTCACTCTGTGTGTGATGGCAGGGGGAACAAAATCCATCTCCCGTTCTTTATGAAGTAATTTGATATCTATATAAGAACCACCTACTAATTATTTATTGTTTCCTGGCAGCGCACGTCACAGTGGTTCTGTGGAAGATCTTTCATCTTCCCTGCTGTCTATTCCTCAGAGCGCAGGGGCTTTAGTGCTGCAGTGTCTTGAGACCTTGGTGTTCCCACAAGTGCAACAGAGATTCAGCACTAAAACAGAATTAATAAGTTGCCTTATTAACTTGCAAGTTTGCACATTGGCTACACAACTAATATGCACCTTGGCTCCTTGCCCCACGAGGGATCTTGCTGTCTTCAGTTCCCTAAGAAATGGGTTTATTCATACCCACATTGTTCTGTGAAGGCAAATGCAATTGCTTTTAATATAACATCAATGTTATGAAGTTTTGATTAAAGCTAACTACCATTATGGGAAAATCACTGAGGTGGTTTTTTTTTTTTAAATGCACTGATTATTCATCTGTGTGCAGAGCCTATGAAGAGTGTAACAGCAAGATATTTTCAAAACTAAATACATATTTGTTTTCAGAAAATGGATTATCAAATTTTAAAAATCAAACGAAAAAAGCAGTCATCATCTTTCAAAAAACAGTTAGCACAAAGCAGCAGAGACAGCCCTTTGCCAATACCAAAAATGAGAAATAATGCACCTCTTGCACTTTCGGTTAACAAGCAATGTCCCCTTTTGCTTCTTCTACCACACAGGCACTCAGCCTTTGGCAGTTTTTCTCAAACCCTGATTTCCATCTCAAAGCAGACTGCACTCTGATATATGCACAAACATTTGGTTTCTGAAGACATTCCTACAAGATGTGGAGAAATGCAGGAGTATTTACTGGAGCAAGAGGTAACAGAATAAAAATATACAAGAAAATATTCCTTTTACAAAGTTGGGTTTAAATTAGACCTGCTGTGTTTATAGTATTCCCTACTTTTTTCTATACTTAACAGTTCTTTTTACTTAGTTGAAGCTTTTGAGCTATTAAAAAAAATAATAAAAAAA
>VXAU01000474.1:0-59632 GCA_013399695.1 Formicarius rufipectus | reverse complement strand
TTGCAAAATTTAAGTATTAAAAAAGCCTCTCTCAAGTTGTGTAACCTGTTAAAAAGTATTTGAAGAATCTGGAATTTGCTTATCACTAAAGCTGAGTGTTAAAGAGTTGAGACTTTCAATGCTTACTGTTTTATTACTGATAGTTATGCTAAGCATTGTTTCAAAGTTGATAAAACAAGACCTGCTTCAACAGAAGAGAAATTCTATGTATAAGTGGCACACATTTGGAAAATATTTTTCATGGTTTCATTTGCCTCTCTTTTTCTTCAATGAATGTTAAATTCCAAGATGAAAGCTTAATACTCTCCAAAAGAATGGTGTGGATTTATTCTTGTGAACATTTTTTGCATGTATTTCAACACAGAAATGCTGCTTCCTAGTAATTTGAACAGAGACCTTTTAGCTTAACAGTAGTCTTTTATGAAATGTCTTGTAATACCAGACATTACAGCACAGGCATTCAGATAAATATAAATGGAAATTCCTTTTAGTTAAACTGATACCACAATTTTAGCAATCACGCCTTCTCATTTGCCTCTGGGGCTTGCCTGTTTCAGTCTAAAGATCTCTGTATTCCTATTTTAGTTTGAATTCCTCTACTTAAAATTAGCATGTGTTCTTTGCGCCTAAGAACATGGTAGATTTTTATCCCAAATGTGACTATCTCAGCAGAGACTGAAGTGATTTATGAAAGGGCAGATCCCTTTCTTTCAACTGAAGTCAATGTCAGAAATCTGATTGACCTGGACAGAAGGTCAGAAGAAAAAGGTCATAGAACCTGAAGTCCAATTGGATTGCTTTCAAGCAGCCAGTTTTACCTAGACAAACTTTATTTCACTGACTCCTGTATAAAGTGAAGAAGCATATGAAGATAGGTAGAAAATACTTTTAAATAATGATGATAATTTATTGGCCAGTTAAAAGACGGCTACATCTTTTAAATGTCACACTTGTTCAAAGTATTTGTTTATACATATCATTGCTACAAAGACAGTAAATTTAACAATTTCAGCAGCTAGATTTTTAATTTTGTTTAGTCCTATAGTGGTTTTGTCCAAGATTTTACACAGTTGATGAGAGGTTTGGTGCACCTTTTTTAATTTCAATTAGGAAATGTTGTAAACAATGCTGATTTTTTATGTCTTATCCACAGCTGCCTAGTAAACAGTTCCATTTGCTGTTTCTGGGGAAAAAAAAAAAAAAAGGAAAAATGAGAGAGACAAAAAACCTTTGATAACAATTGCCAAGAAAAACTAAAACCTGATTTCAATCCAATTTGTAAAAAAATATAAAAATACATATTATTCCACTCTCCAAAATAAAATTCAAACTGTTCAGTTTAGGTAAAATAAAATGTTTTCAACAAAAGGACTTCTAGTTGTTTGATTTTCTGGGAAAACAAGAACTCCATAGGAAAAACACACTAGTCTAGGTAAAACAAGCACCAACTTCCACCTAAGTGAAAATTGGATATTTGGTATGTATAAACCAGTTGCTCTGTTTTCATACTTGTACTTTCTATCTGCATCAAAAACAATAATGTCAAACTACATAAACACACTTCCCTTATTGGGATGCCACTGAATCCATGAGTGATCTCTTCTGCTTGTTCTCCCTCCCTCTCCCTCTCTTTACTTATTTCTATCTCTCTACCTCAGGCTTACTGTTAAACAAAATTATTGACTTCAGCATATGGTCTTATTTGTACCCTAATTTGGGTAGAAGCATCTCTCACCAATCAGATATTAACAACCTGTTATACACAAGTTTTTTTACAGGTCTAGGCCTATAGGTATTTTTTACTTCATTGGCTGAACTTGCAAAAATAGCTCAGAGTCTGAGATTGTCACTGTTTTATCTAGAATTTCAACTCAAATTTGGATTCTCTGAAGAAAATACCACCTTCTGCTAGATAAACAAAAAGAGTCAAGCATGCTGTAGAGCTGAGCCATGAAGGATTAGGTTTTCATTAAAAATTGTGGCTCAAATGTCCTGTCCAGTTTTTGGATTGAGGTCAGAGTGCTGACAGCATTTGAACCATATCTCATATGCAGAGTATGCAGCAGATTTGCTAACACTACAGCTGTCTCAGATTCCTTGGTTGAGTCCCAAGGAACAATTGCAGCCAACAGACATGACTCCCAGCCCTTAAGCAAATCTCAATACCACCTCCTTAAAAACAAATAAACAAACAAACAGAAAAATTAATAAAAATGACACTGATAGGACTACTAGGCTTCTCAGTTTTAGCTCCTCTTTTTTTATCTCTTGAGACATAAAAGAAGCCATGCATTAGTTTGAGACAAGTTTCTAGGGAACATTTTAGCCCAAATATTTGGAACCCACTAGAGGAAAAGGAAAATTTGGAAAGCAGCTAGGATTATGAGGAAAATAACAGTTGGCAATCTTAGCCTAGCTTGAATCGCTCTCACATATGGTAGTTTGGCACCACTGATGCCACAGTCGAATGCTTGGTGAAGGCAGCAGTAAGTGGTCATGGCAGTCTCTCTCAATCAGTAATCAAAGAGATGGTAGGAAAACAAACATTGTCTGAGAGAAAAGGTAGATCAGTGAAGGAGATAATATATTGAATAAATATGGAGAAAACTAAGTAAGGAAATGAACATGGAAGAAAAGAAACTGAACAAAGAACTTAAGATACTGAAGAAGACAGAAATATTTAAGAAATAAGCCTAAAGGACAAGGAAGAAGGAAAAAAGAACCAAGAAAAAACAGCAAGATCTTCACAATTATGATGATGACCACCTATTTGAACATGTATATCTCACCTTAGTATGATCAGTTAAAATCCAAGTAAATCAATATAAAAATAACCTTATAACCGAAGCCTTAAGAGCATTTTCTTCATAAAATCTGATAGGCAACTGAACTACAATAGATGAACATGTTAATAAGAAGAAAATACAGGAAACCAAGAAGCTTTTGAATCTGAAACATTATAAAGCAGGAATAATTTAAATCAGAAGCCAGTTGTATATAGTTTTCTATTTTTATTGTCATTAGTTATTAAAAATAAAGGACCAGTGAGAAAAACATCTTCAACTTAACAAGTGTTTTGGGGTTTTTTTTAAGAAAAAAAAAATTCCATCTCTCATTCAACTGCAAATCAGTGTAGGAGCCACTCAATGGTCTGTCCCTTTGGGTCATGAACAACAGCATGCAATCTATTTATAAATATTAATATTTGAATTTTTTTTATATAGATAAGGAAATAAACTTTAAAGACAATAGCCAATTATGTACAGGAATTACTTTATTTATTCTTTGTACTAAGGAAACCTATTGGTCCAATATTCAGAATAAATGTTTCTCTGTCCTTGAAACTTACACAGGAAAGCACAAGATTATACATATGTGCTGTAAGTCCACTTGTATCATTACAGAATTGCTCATATTGTTTTCAATGTGCCAATCCAAACCATGAAGTAATTTTTTCTTTAAAAAAGCTCATATGAGTTAAATGTTAGAACTATCAACTGAGAAAGGCTAGTCTTCATTATTTTAATAACAAGATATATCTTAGAAGCGACATGCTTAGGACTAAAATCTCAGCCTCCTTTTGTGCATATATATTTCTGCCAAGGCTCAATCACCTCTACAGGAATTTCCTCAAATAAGAAAATATACTTGCATAAAACAAAGAATCTTATAAGGTCTAGCATTATGTTACTTTCCAACCCACACTCCTGGGGTTCAAGGATGACTGAAGAAAACTATTAGATATGAAAATTGCAGATGCCATACCAGAATCTGTTTCTTGTGTTTTAAAGGATTCCCTTAAAAAAAGACATTTAAAAAACCCTAAAGAAAACAAACAAACAAACAAAAATAAACCACGGAAATCTAAAACAAACAAACAACAAACACTGAAAAATATCCAGTGGTCCACAACTCACAAAAGGTAGAAAGCCACTGACTTGTCAGATATATTTGCAACATCGTTATCAGAAAAATGAATGTACTTTGTGCAATGACAATTTTTTTTACATGCATCTGTCTACATTTTTCTTTTCCTGCCGGGTAAATCTCTGCCTGAGTTCTCACTACTTCCACCCTGTCATCCAAAAAACTCTTCCCAAAAGTACACCCAGTCCCTCTCAGTAGACAGAGCAATCACAGTTCTTTCTAAACATCTCCCCTCCCCTCTCTGCACTGAAACCTTTATAAAAGAGATACTAGTAATATAGAAACTGCAGGAAACTGCATACAAAGCCAGATACATAGTACTAGTGGAAAATGTAGGAATTTGTGTTTCACCAATCCCCAAGTACAAATATTTCTTCTGTCCAGAGGTACCCACAGATGTTTTTATTTTCATTGCCTGTGGGATGATGAAGACCTATGACTGCATAGAAGTGACAATCTGTTTAACAGAGAAGCGGAAGAACATCCCAATATACTGATTTGTCAGCCCTGGGAAGAAAGATTTGTGCTTTGTTTGAAGATGTTCACTGGCCTTTTCCCATGAAAAACAAAATAACTGTTGTCATTACAGGTCTAAAAATATGTAAGGATTCCATGTGTTATTGGATAGCTCTGACATTACATACTAAAAACATAGTACGTATTTTTTGCAAGAGGAGAAGGAACAGGAGTAGGATACCTCATTAAATTTCAGACTCTTGAGTTCCTTTTATATTTACACATTACTAGAGTGAGTATATGTGAAAGACAGAGTTTTCACATTTTGCCTCTGAACTGATACTCTTTTCTAACCACTAAAAAGGGCTTCAGAAGTTTTACCAGGGAGGGAAGGAGCACAAGATCTATACTCTGCCTGTGTGCTGAGGGATTCTCTCTTCTGAAGCATCTAACACTGGTAGCTGTCTAAAATAGGCCATTCACACATACCAGCTCCAATATGAAAACTCCTAAGTACAGAAATAGAAATAAATATTTATAGATGCATGCAGTTTTAAGGGGAGAAGAAGCGAGTAGTTTAGCAGCCTACAGAACTGAGATTAATCATGGGCAGATTTGCTATATTTGAATGGAGAACAAAGAAGGATTAGGAAAAGAAATTAAAAATAAACCAACTGTAGAGTGATACAGAGAGTTGATTATTTGTATAAATAGTATCCAGAACAGACAACACTTTAAAATTTTCATAAGACTGAATGCACATTTTTCCAAAGTAAAATGGGAGTTATTGTGGAGTTCATGTTCTTTATCTGTATAAACATCCAAAACATGCTTCAGAACACATAGTATTCTAATGAATACAACAACATTACAATCTTTCTCTTCAGTATAATGTTCTTAAATATTTTACTACATCCTTTATATGCTGGAGAAGGTAAAAACTGGAAGAGACACAATTATTTTACTGAAATAAATAATGGTGTCGGTGCTCCAAGTTACCTAAAAAGTCCATAACACATTTTAGAATCGTTCTATATAAAGGGAATTAATTACTTCACTGTAATGAAAAGTATTGATTTCTTGAAGCGTACAGACTACAGGTACAGAAAGGGTTTGGACAAGAACTTTATCATGACCAAAAATTAGAACATATTTCAGGCAGTAGTCTCACTCTGTCCTTACACGGGTTGTCCTTGAAAAGACGTAGTAACTACTTCAGATTACACTGGTATACCTCTTGTTTTCAGAGGGTTGGTCTTGTGGAGACTCATCTCACTTATAAGCAGTCTGAATAAAAATACTTAAAAGTTTGTAGTATAGGGAAAACTAGCAATTAGAATATTTTAGCATCTTAACCTTTATGAAAGTACTAATTCAGAGAGCACAGTGTAGAATTTTTAGTCTATTCCAACTGGGTCTGGTTTGTAATATGGAAGTGTGGATAAACCAGCAAGAAATACATGTCTTAAAACACGTCATACACTCAGGGTGACCCAGTTGTCACTGCCATACATCATGTCTCCCTCTGGATTCACCACACTTTGCAGAGATGGAGCCCAGAGCTTTTGGATTTGAAAGTACAACTAGTTAATATCCACTAATGCTGGATTCATTTAGGGCATGTCATTACATCATGCTAACCTCATCCACTGGTCAGCTTTTATGCCAGCTCATTAACTGCTGTGGGAAAAAAAATGCGATCTCATAAGGAATTTTGACACTATTTGGAGGTTTTGTTTGGTTGAGTGTTTTATTGCACAGATATTTAAATAAATGGACTGGCAAATACATATTTTTCTACTTTGAAATTGGTACCAATTCATCCGTATAATTCATAAGGCTTTACTTTCATCTGATGCAATGTAACAGAGCCACCAGCTACTTTTACTCCTATCTGTGTTCACCTTATTTATCTTCTTGCTAGACCTATCTCTTTACACTGTTCTCAAAACTGAAAATTATATGAGCACTGCATTTAGTTACTCGTGGCTCAGGGAGCAAATAACTGAACTGAAATTGGGGAACCTGCAGAAAATCATGCATTGAAAACTTCAAAGAAAGAATTCCTAAAAGCTATTTTGTGATCAAAAAGGCAGAAAACTATGAGACATCACACAGCTTTCTATTGTAGATGATTTCAAAGAAAAGAGGTGGAATCAGTATTTAACATTATAGATACTTCACTGGAAAAAAACTCATAAGGCTCTTACAGTATAAGCTTACCCTTGGCAATTCAATAGTTAGTTCCAGAGCCAGTATTTTATTCATTAGTAAAATAAAACATAAACTTATCATACACTTCCTTCAGTTTTTTAATTTACAGAATAATAAACTTCCACATCATAAATGAATGCACAGTGGCATCAAAAGATGGTCACATATTTATAGAAAGTAAAAATGGCCCTAGAATCAAATAATACCCAGAAGGTAGAAATTTAAAATTCAAACCTGAATTTCTGTTTAAAATAGGTATAACTATCATGAACTGGTAAAAGATTAAGACAGTTATGGAGAAGAAACTGTGGGAAGAGACACATGAAGAAGAAAAAGTAATCATGTTTCATATCTAACCTAAGTAATCATATACCTGAATTAGTAACGATTGGCAAGCCCAGTGACAGACACATAGATCCTTAATAAAATAATGGGTTTTTTCCTCATCTGATATTCTGTTCCTTCTGGAGCAGGAGCCAGTCTGCTGGGATGTCACTTAGAATTGCATGGCTGTGAAGGCACCCCAAGTTTGCCAGTACCCTGAGGTGGGTCTGTCAGCAACTATTTCTCAAAGCAAGTGACCCTGCAGACATGCTGTGCTGTGCAAGCTCTAGATCCAGGCTGCATCACAACATGAACAAGAATAAACTTTCTAAAACAAAGAAAGCTCAGAAAGAGAGAGATTATAAATAAATGTGTTTTATAAATGAGTGCCCCCATCCACTCTGTCCTTACAGTGAGATCCTTTGGCTCGGGGCCTCATCTTAGTTCAATAACTCAGTTGTTTCTTTGATAAGACTGAGACTTGCTCAGTACAGAAGTTTTCACAGTCCCCTCTGGGTCTTTTGGGCATAACAATCTCATACACCCTGGGACTTGGCTTCTTCTGCTTCCTACTTTTCCCAGATGCATTCCTCTGTCTGCTCTGCTGCAGGTTCCTGGTTATTTGTTGTATTTCACATGCTCTGCCTGCCCTACTTCACCCTAAACAAAGGTGCCCCTCAGGTATAGACCGTTGTTCCCTTTGAAGGGTCAGTTGCCCCTTTCCTCAAGAAGGCGCCGTGCAATCCAGCAAGTAGTCAGCAGGGAAAAAACTCTGTGTCCATCCCAACAATTAACCATAGCCTCTAGTTAGAAACAAGTATTCTTTAACAGAATAAAAAGCCAAGATATCAAATTAATAGCATCCACCATGAAACTAGTTGCCATCTTCCATCACGAGTGGCCCCTTTGAATCTGCGTTACCTGTGTTGTAGTCCTGAACATGTAACTTTATCCAGTGGCAGAAACACTTGTTCTTCACTTTGTCATCTCCATATCCATCTTGTCTACCAGTACATTTCACAGATACCACAGCTTTCTTCATTATCTCCCTCTAGCAGAGGTATTCCAGCTGACCAAAAATTTAAACTGCTACCAGAGAGCTCAAGTGGGCCTCTTTGGACAACAGCAATTCAGCACATGAAATGCAACAAGAATGTCCGTAGTACAACTGTGAAACGTAGCCCAAGATTATCACCCTAGGTGTTTGCTTTGACAGTCACTTCTCAATCTAATCTTTGCCACACATTGTGAGTTTGCACTGTGGTCCTCTTATATTTCAGCAAGACTTACTTAAGCCAAACATTTTCTTAAGAACTATCAGCATTAGCACACCTAAGTGCCTCTACTATGATGATGCTATCCCTTCAGAATGCCTCCAGAACATCTCCAAAACTGCTTTTCATTCACTGAATAATTAACTTACAAATCTTACCTGTCAATACCAGAGCAGAAATATATCAGGCTTCTGAAGAGCAGATATTTAATTCACATTGACACCCAGGGCACTTTTCAATCTCATGAAATTGTTATCAAATCAAACAGTACATGCTCCCACTGTGCACAGAGGAATGAGTGTAATAAATGCAAGGAAGATAAATGCATAGAGTGCACTTTTGAGATGAGCTAAGAATTTTTGCTCTGCTATATTGGCCTAGGTCTCCAACAATCTTTAAACATGGGTATAATTCTCAGACTGTCTCCTGCAGCAAGAACTGAGAATCCCAAACTGCCATTTTGCTCCCCTCTTTGAAGCTTTTACAGAAATGCCACATATTTTAAGAGTAATTTTCACCCGTAGGAGGTCAGTAATCTGTTGTATTCTGTGCTCCCTTTTCTTTTTCACCACTGCTTAATTTTATTTTTTTTTTTAATTTTATTAATGTCAAAAATTTAATTGTTGGACCAGTCTGTCTGGAAAGATATATTTTTGTAAGAAGGTTTATCCTGCTTATCTGCATGTGTTAGCTACTATCAAATAATCTATTCAGGTTATGCATCACTGTCAGTGTGCATAATAATTCTATCTCATAAATAAAAGGCAATGATGTAGTAATGTTCAGAAGACTAATGCACACACAGAGGTTAAGATGTCTGCCACACCAGCCTTTGTTTATGTGCATCCAAGAAGGGAAATCAATATTCCTCAGGAGAGCATTTTGTTGGTACAGCTGCTGTTGCTAAGATTGGCTCAGTGTCATGTTCTCATTAATACAGTCTAATGGTAACCCTAAGATTGAGAATGTGCAGACAGGCATAATGAATTTATACTAGAAACACAAAAATGTAGAAATTCTAATTGCTTTGGCCTGATTGGGTACTTTATATCTTGAAAGGATCATGTTTATAAATTGGATTTTAATGATATTTATGAATCACAAAATTAAGTCCTGCCTTGTAGCAGTCATTAACATGAAAGCAATTGACGCTGCAGTTTGGCCTTTAAGAGCTTCAGCACAGAGACTGGCATGCTTGAAAGCAGTTTTGCATTTTTGAGCAAATTGTTACTATTGCAAGGAAAATGTTAGGGTTTAGTTATACAAGCATCTTTGAAGGCCACATCTCTCAGAGGAAGATAAGTGCATTGTGTTGTGCCATTCTGTGAAAGGAAAAATCCCTTTGTATCAAGCATTATCAATCCTCCTTACTCTCTCTCTAAAGGTGCATGCTGCCCTGGATGTCGTTTTTCATTTAGCTGTTAGTTGCTCTGGCAGTGCACTGGAAGTCTGGGAGATACAGGCAAGAAATGTGAAAAAGCTACTGGGGAAAAAATAATAAAGATGATGCCACAGGGAATTTGAGCAGAAAAAGATTTTTTTAAAAAATGAAGACAGAAACGACATCCAGGGAAAACAGAGTTGACAGCCTCAAAATGATTATGGATCAAACACAGGTTACAACCCTGAGAGAGAACCCTGGAGGGGAAATTTGGCATCTCCCTCCGCATCTTGAATTTTTAAAAAAAATACACATTTGTAATGACCCCAGATCATTAATTACAATCTTGTGATGAGAATTAGAGAAGCATCAAGCACACACACAAGTATGATGTGCAGGCTGTATATACATGGACTGCAGTCCTTCCTGCCCCATCCTTTCTTAGTCCTCAGCATTTGAAGGAGCCTGTGCTCTATGTGATGCAGCATGGGACACCTTCTGCCTCCAGTGACCCCCCAATCCTATTCATCCTTACTTCCTGGGACTTGAACATCCCATATTTAACACTAACAGGGGTAGTACATCAGTCTTTACTGTCATTTGTGCACATTTTCTCTGCTGCCATAGAATGAACAAATCTTTAATCAGTAAAGATTTTAATTAAAGCAAAAAATGTATCTTACTAAAAACTCCCAAACTCTGCATCATGTGTATGTCTGTCAGTAATCAGACACAAGTACGAAGATTGTGAAGTAATGGTCTCCACTCTTTTGACTAAGGGGGTGGACTTAGTATCTGATACTCCTCCATCAATTCTTTTACTTTCATTACAATTTTGTTAGGGAAATATTGTTTTAAGGATTATTCAACTTTTTAGTTAGATAAGCTGAAGGATATCTGAGAACACACATGACGTGCATAACCTAAATGAAGCTGCTTGGGCACATATACTACTTAATGATTAGACTGTAATACAGTATGTCTTACTGTGAGACTCACTCAGATGCTCAACAGGCCTGCTTGGGTCTGTTGATGATGATCAACTTAATTTACAGGCAGAATTTGAACATCTCAATATCATTTAGTATCATCTGACATTTCAACATCCTACCTCCAAGGCAAGGCTTCAGAGAATGTTATACCTGTGCACCCACTGCCCTATACAAAGAAAGAACTAAAACTCCAAAGGGAAGCTCCAGAAACTGAGCACACTGAGCAGGCAGCCAATGAGAGTCATAAGGACACAGGCATTTCTTACATCCTACTTCTTTTTACAAAATAGAAATTTTATTTTGAACTGTAGAGAAGTGTCTTCGAGGATCTCCTTGTGTTTCACAGCCTTGCAGTCCTTTTGGAGAGGATTCTTAAGACCTTCCCTTTAAAATGGAAAATAAAAGTGATCAGGTCTTTCACTGGATGACTGAAAAAGGCTATTTGCCCCATGAACACATAGGGCAATTAGGTGCTCACATAATACACACTGAGGATATTTTGCCCAAGTGCAGAATCCTCTGTAAAGACTTAGAAACTGATGGTTAAATCACACATATCTATACACACACTCCTTCATTGTTTAATTACTCCTGAACTAACAATGCTATGGAAAGGTTTCTGTTTCAGCTGATGAGACAGAACACACCCGTATCAGAAAGCTCTTTAGTTTAATATATGGAAGGTGCCAGCTTTCTGTATACTTACTGTGCACACAGCAGTAGCCTTATTTTTCTAGATGACATTTACGGGGAAATAAAATAGTTTAATTTTTGTCTTGAGCTGAACAATACTTGGGCTGGGCAAAAACAGGAAACCAACAGAGAAAAAAGCCCTGACTTTAGTAAAAATAATGTTTGAGCACCTTATCCCTGCTCACAAAGGGGAGGTGGCCAGATGTTGTGTTTTACTCTGTATCTGTCAAGACACTGCAAGGGAGAGGGTCAGACACAGCTGGGCAGGTCCACATCTATGACCCAGGTCCAAAGGCAAGCCAGAAACCCTCATGCAGGCTGTGGAGTCCAAAGCCAGGCAGGGCAGTGTTGCGAAGAGATGCATCACTGGTGCAGGGGGTGGGGGCCCAGAGTGGCTGGCATGAGGCAGTTTGGGGGAGCCCCAGAGAGTGGGCAGGAATGGTCAGAGCTGGTGGTGCCCTCAGGGCTGTTGTTTGTGAGGAAGACAGAGAAGACCTAAGAAATGTGCTTCTGCAAACAGGGAAGAGCAGTCCTCACATCCTGACAGCACTTAGGCGTGTGGCTCAGGAAGGGCTGACCTGATTGGCAGTGACTCAGTTAAGCCATTCCTTGCTAAGTCACACAAAGCCCAGCCTTCAGAACCATGGGTGTTTCTGTGTTCAAATGACCCTTAAACAGAGTCCTTAGAAGTACATCCATTGGTCTTCTGGTGTCAAAGGGTAGCTGACGTCTAGCTAAGAGACCAGCATGTCCATGGATGACTGCTTCTGGATGCCCACCTGGAAGCCTTGAGGGCCTCACTCTTAGTAATTGTACCTGCAACCAGAACCACAGAAGCCATGATGACCACAAACCAAGATCTAGTATGATTCATACTGGTCTGTAAAAACTGTGTCATAGGTATTTTTCAGGTTGGTAGCTCAAATTAAAGGACCTTTGGGACTGGGTTTCCATTTGTTCATATATATTTAATGCTCCTTAAAATATCCAAGTCCTGAATCACAAGTCCAGACAGATATATCTTGGTTCTTTGACCCTAATATGGATGTCCTGGATAGCCTTGGATTCCTCTAAGTGCCTGTGTTTAAGAAACAGAACCAAAACCTTCATATAATCTTTACTTTATGAAGCCATGTGCAAAACAGAGGTGACAATTTATTGCAGAAACATAAATACTTATGTTTCAAAAGCTTTCAGATAGTTCAGTGTTTAAGGTATCAAATACTTATGAAAAATATAATAGATTCTTCTTCAGTGCTTTAAAATAAATTTACCACCAAGTAACAGATTCAAAAGAGAGAAGAATAAGCTACTGAAAATCTACCCATTCAGCTTCTGGATGATAGGTAATATTGTTCTCAGAGCAAGACTCATTGATATATTCCACTTACTCCTTAGGACTTGTGCATTTTTTTTTCCTAAGTCAACTTGTAAGCCATACCTTCCATGTTTGAGATTTCACATTTCGTTGAATTTTGGTTAAGGAGTTTATTTTTCTGCCATAATGTTTCTTTTAACTTAAAAAAGTAACATTATAAGGTTGAAATTCACTTTAAAGTGCTTCAAATAATGTGTTCAAAGGGTTGTAAAATAACTTTTCTTTTTCCACTTATGTTAAGTGACAGGAAGCCATTCTTAGACCAGGACAAAGTCAGGTATTAACAATAGCTCAGATGATTAATGAGGCTGGTACAGGTTTATGAAGAAAAAAAAAAAGAAAAACCTCCTCTATGGGTCAGTAAATTGTTCCAATACCTTTTTCCCTTATCTTTATGAAAATTCAATTATTTTTTTACTTGTGCACTACAAGAAGAGACTGAGTGAAAGAACTAGTCTGAACAAAGAGGGATTGCTACAAGTAGTTCATCAAACAGTAGGGAAAAAGATTTTTATGTAGAAAAATAATGCATTTGTAACTGGGAGTTTCTGAGAGAGCTCTACTATTTAGAAAGAGTACTTTGGCCTACCTGGGTCCCCTGAAAAATGTTGAGTGTGAGCTGCCTCTTTCAGTCCCTTTCAGATTCATTATAGTGTAGCTGGAGACAGACCACCTGCAGAGATGCTCATCCAGACTAGGCAAATGTTACAAAGCAGAGTGACAGAACTGTGGCTGAATTATTCCTGTCAAAAGACAGAGCCCGATCAAGAGCACCGAGATGTACCAGCTCAGTGCAATGCACTGGCCAGAGGCAGCAAGACTAGACTACACAACTCAGGTTTATGCCACAAGTGCCTGAGGGATTAGGCTCAAGAGAGAGACAAACTACAGTGTTAAAAAAATATAAATAAATACAAGGATGTGGATCTTTTCAGTTCACACAGAGTATGTGTCATTGGACTGACCTAAAAGATTAAAAATGAACAAACAACAAACCAAAACAAAACATCAAACAAACAACCTCTCAAAATTGTAAATACACTTCTTTAGGGAATGAAATGTTTGTACAGAGCAACAGATGCAGTAGCCATGGGTAGATCAGCAAACCAGGCCAGAGAGTGAGCCAAGTTACTGAACTGAAATTTACCTTTACTTTTCTATTTGAAGTCTGTTGCCATTGGGATAAAACTACAAGGAGAAATGTCCTTTTTTGGAGGGGGGGAAGAACACACAGTGCTGTACTTACCCACTTTAACTTTTCTAGCACTATAGAAAATGCTCCAAAAATGACAGAAGTGAAATACGTAAGGGTGCAGATAACCTGATCCATGTTTTGTAAGAAAATCTCCAAGGGATTGAGAATCCACATCTATTAGACTATGATGTGTAATGCAGTAGCAAGAAACACAGATTTGCAAGGTAGAATTCTTGGGAGGCATTTTACATCTGATGACAAAGAATCCCTGCAAAAGACAGTTTCACAAAGGCACACCTGAGTGTCCTCTTGTCAGATTGAAAGAAAAATGAACTGTTCAGGTTTCTAAGATGATGTGAACCTGCTCAATAAACCAGATTTACTAGTGAATCCTTTTCTGAGCAGGTTAGTCAAAAATAGTGACTAGCAGCTAGAAAAGAAAGACATCATCACACTAGTATCTGAGCAAGTGGCGGAAACAATTAGTAATAAAAAGAAGGAGCTATTTTGAAGCAGTCGGCAAATAATCAAACTAAGCTCAACCAAAACACTACTTTTGTGAGGGTTCTTAGTGTAACAATTCTGGAGACTCAGTACTTTGGTTACTCTCTTAATATGTCCAGCTGTACTGTGCTACCTGGTAAACCAAGGTGCTGAAAGTGAGTCTTGCCATTTTATCCAAATAAGCAACTATGGCCTCACAAACTAACTCAGTGATGGCTAAAAGCTATGCAAGTGTATGCTGTGTGTCCTCAGATAACCTTTACCAGCTTGACAGAAAGACCTTGCAGCTCATCCTGAAGCACTGTCTCTGCTTGACAGAATATAAAACAGATTTGGAAACACCGATTACTGACTGGTTGCTTGATTGCAATTAGATAATGCAAGATTATTCTGCTCGAGCAAATTACTTGCAAAATAGCACTTATGTGCAGGAGACATGGCCCTTCAGTCTCATCCTGCAACCCAGGAGGGAGTGAAAAATATGTGGGCATAGCAAAGGCCAAAGAAAGTCTTCTAGATCCAAGCTGAACTGGGAGAAACTGAGGGCTGCAGCTCAGTCCAGAGGTGAGGAGATCCTGGCAGGAGCAACGGACAACACAGGACAGCTGCTAGAAACAGCTTTTCAGTGGGCAAGTAGAAAACAGCACATGACACATAATAGACAGCTTAATCAGACTGGAAACGCTCCAGAAAAACCCTGACCACGGCTTTACATAGAAATGTCTGACAAATGAGAACAGTTGATTTTGTTTCACTATTTCTAAACAACCAGGACTGTGCTTGTGTTAGACAAGATCATTTCACAGCTTCCTCCACATGCCTTGTATTTCTGTTTATCTTTACTATCTGCCAGCTATCATCTGGGTCTCTAAAAGTTCTTCATAATGGGGGCTGGTTTTGCTTGTGCTTGTTGTTCTGATTGAACTGAGGTCCCTGGATGTTCATGAAAAGTTGAAAAACCATACTTACAGCAGGAACCCCTTACCAATTCATTGTATTGAATTTTTACACTTTTCTTAAAATACTGAGTAAAAATATTATTCATATTCCTAGTTTTAAAAAGTAAGGAAAAAAAAAAAGTAAGTTTGGTTGTAATGAAGAAAAGGTGTATGAAGCTCAATGACAGTCTCCAAGTGTTGGGAGGCACAAAGAAAGTAAACATTTAGGAATCACTAAATAAGTGTTCTGTAGCTTCATTAAGTTGATTTGGCACAGACAGCACAGTGAAATCCACTGTTTTATGCATTTTTCTACTCTTTCAAATATCTCCCTGAAGAACCATCCTTCATTCTTATATTTATAGAAAGAAAAAAAAAAAACAGACAAAGTGTCTGAAATACTGAGATACAAAGCTGAATGATCACTTCTGCATTGTTCAGTTGATTTAATTGGAGATAGTTCATCCAGAGTCTTCAGGTAAACATTTTTAATTTTTGGTGGTTTTATCTTTTTTTCCAAAGGAATTATGGTGTTCATTTAACTCAATAAACTCTATAGAGTCATACCAATGTTCAGGAATTCATTTTCAGATGTCATGTTTCCACTTTTTTCATAAATCTTGTATACAAAATCACCACTTTTCAGTGTGAATATGGATTTTGAAGTAGTATACATAAGGAGCAGTTTCCCTTACTTCATTTAAAGGATGAAGTTTTTATTTCTTCCACTTCTATGGCCATTCTCTATGAAAGGCATGCTTATTTTCTTATGTATAATGTTATTTTTAAGAAGCTGAGAGGATTTCAAACCCAGTATTTTTAAGCTGGGCACATTAGTGAAATTCTTTATACTGGGATCATTTTTATCATATTATGACAAATAATATTTTACAGTATTGCTCACTTAACATTTTTATGTTAATCAACAAGGTGCAAGACACTAGGGAAATTAGGTCTATGCTGTTCTATATTAATTTAGTAGTATGTCTCTATTCTATCAAACTCAATATCATGACTGAATGTTGTTATTTTTGTCCTGTTCCAGCTACTGCTATCAGATGTCAATAAACCAGTGATTGACTGATCCATAGTTTATTTATCCATTCCATGCAACTGAAAAAAACTTAAAACGGAAACTCTTGCAAACATTACAATCAAACAAAAAGAAAGGAGACTATATAACTAAAACTGAAATGTTCTGCTAAGATCAGACATTTCAGATATTCATCATTGTGTTTTGACTACACAGAGATTTAAAAATCTGGCATACAATTCAAATGAGATGAAAATTTTATTTGTGACACTGTCACAAATAAAATTACATGTTTTTCCTGTGCAACCAAATCTTGTCAAACACGGCCTGCAAACCTCTCTACCACCAACACTGTTTAAATAAAGTTGTTCTGAGTACAATATCCTCCACTGCCACAGCATGGCTCAGTATTTCCATTTACTCTGATTTCATATTGTGCCAGACTGTGCCAGGTTTTCATATATTCAAATGCACCTGAAAATACCTGCTCCCTGCAAGACTTCCCAATAGCTGCAGAAAACACAGGATACAAATATCAAAATCATTACTGAAGTGTGTACCACCATTTTTTTTTATCGTGAGGCAAACTCTTTCTCTGTGGCTCTAACATTCAACAATGTAAGCATTTTGCTTTTTGAAGCTGAGGTGTTTCTGAATATGCACAGTCTGCTCATTTACAGCAGGACATGACTGTTTTGGCTGATTCAATCCATTGTTGGATTGTGCACCCCTTAGGATCACACAGTGGTGAGTCAGTCATTTGTAAGCAGAAGAGGGGGGAAAAAAAAAAAAAAAGAAAAAAGAATAAAGAGAACCACAGGCTTCATTTTTGCGATCAAAGGCCTCAAAGAAGCCATGCAAAAGGAGCATAATTATTAATTGAACAAAACTCATGATCTTTCCTATACAACCAAACTCAGCAGTGCCTGCAGCTGGCCTTGCCCACTATTGAATCATTTGCACCTCATGAAAAGATAACACACGTTTTGGATCCTCACTTTGGGAAAAAGGGCTCAGTTATATATTCATTTTCTTCTGAGGGACTGCTGATTAGTATTTATTTTCAAGAATAGAGACATGATTTTAGGTGTGTTTCATCAGAAAAAAAGATAATGTATTGGATTTGCAGGCCTGAGCACTGAAACAACACAGGACATCTTACAATAGAGGCTTATATGCTTTCTTACAAGCATATATCATCCCTCAGGCTGGGGAGGCTTTGAAAAATAACGTTGTTAAGAAAGGATTTTTGCAAACAAAAAGTTTATGAGACTAATTGGTATTATGTCAGATGCATAATGTTTCAGTATATTGTTTTTTGGCAGTGGTGGTTTGGTTTTCCTGGGCTCAGAGCCCAGTTTCTGTTTAATTTTCTGTAAGGTTTCATAGCAGCCTAGACATAAGGAGCTGGCTTGCTTGCAAATAACCAGGTATCTCAATATACATATTTATTAGAATTTAAACACACCCAGCAGCATGCTTGATGGACCTGCTTAGGGCATCTTCATCAGAAAATTCCCTTCTTCAAACTAAAGATAATTTTGCCTATGGAAGAACTTATAAGAAACTAGATGGAATTAAAAATTAAAAGGTAAACTTCACATATTGAAAACACACTGACTCATCATTACAACTTTGAGCCTAAATCCTGTCCCAGTTCTGAACAATTTTGTATGCCTGCAGTGATCTTGAAGGTTTATTAGGTACAAAGCAAGGTACTAAACTAAATTGAAAACTTTTTTCATAATACCAACAGTCTTCTAGATCTACTTTCTCCTAAACATCTTGTTTGAGGCAAAGGTTCTTTCTTGAAGGGGAAATTCCTAAAGCAGTGCATTTTCCAAACTGTTCGGTTCAGTCCAAAGATGTATTAGCTCAGATCTCACTGGACTTTACCTGCTCTTACCAGTGTTATTCCTAAGTTAATGAGCTCATGCTGATAAGAAGATACTGGCAGAAAAGTTGGACTTCCTGTGGAGTCAGCCCTAGGGTTAGCTGCTGCTGCCCTCTCACCTTCAATGTCATCTTGTTCAGCCTGGAGAAAAGAAGGCTCTGGGGAGACCTCATTGTGGCCTTTATGTGTTTTAAAGTGGCTTGTAGAAGAGGAGGGAGAGTTACTTTTTACATGGGCAGGTAGTGATAAAACAAAGAAGAGAGATTTAGATTAGATGGTAGGAAAAAATTCTTTACTGTAAGAATGGTGATACAATGGAACAGGCTGACCAGAGAAACTTTGAATGTGTCATAGGTGAAAGTGTTCAAGGACTGGTTGGCTGGGGCCCTGAGCAACTTGATCTAGAGCATGCTGTCACTGTCCTTGATCTTCAGATGACCCTTATGGTCCCTTCCAGTCCAAGCCATTCTATGACTCTACAATTTAGCTCATTGTGACTTTGGCCACATTAAAATTGTTTATTCATCTCTTCCTTTCCCCTTTGACCACCATGTCTGCCCATTTGTTTTATATTATCTCTCAGTGACTGTTTAGAATAAAATTAATTTGAATCATTAGGTATCATCATTTTTTGCAGAGTTTCTGTTATAAGGATTTTCTCTGATATCACTTGGTTTGGCCAGTATTGACACTATAATCAAACACATTGTCCAGTTTATTATGCACAAGTATCTTTGTTACAGATGTTTAGAGCATGTGTTATCCTAGTATCTGATTTTCCTTTTCTACTAATGAAAGTTACAGCAATTGTATGTGATAATAATGGAGTCATGTGGTGAAAATGAAGGAAGACATAATTTTTTCTTGGCCAAAGAGGGCAAGAGGACCATTAGTAGTGAATAAAGACACTGTTCCCTCCTCTGCACTAGCTTTCATCACACAAAGTCACCTCTAATTTACACAGCAGATAAGAAAATCCTAAAACTAAACCATTTGTGTATCAGTGTCTTTTGATTTGAAGTGGTTTTATTTAAGACTTTGCGTACGTGTGTGACAGTAGGATATCATTATCCTGGAGCTGTAGTCTGATTCAGAGTCTCTGTCATGACCTTACCTTACTAAACATCTTAGAAAAAAAAAAAAAAAACAAAAACAAAAACAAAAACAGCTGAACTGAATTATTAGAATCAGTCTATTGTAAAATACAGTAAAATACACCTATAATCCAGTATTATATTAAAAATTATCAACATTATTATATGGAAAGGATATTGAAATATACTTCTATTAAATCATATCAAAACCTTCCTAATAGACCCAACGGATTGTTTCTTGCAAGAATATAAAAACTGAAATGTCTTTCTAGATGATGTATTCTCATCCTAAAATTATATATGAGAGAGAAATTAGTTGCTGATTTGGCAGATTATGTCACAGGAAGGCAAGATTGTGGTAGGCAGATAAAAGTAAGAGCTGTGAGTGGCAAAAAACATCAAGTCACTAGCAACCAAGGGTCATTAAGCACATCATTCCCTGTATAATGTAGAGTCATCCAGACAATTAAACTCACCATTACAATTAGTTCTAATTGCCCCCATTGTTGACAGACTTGGTAAAGAAACCAGAGAATGAATTACACTTTGAGCATACCACAGGTCACGGTAGACACACACTGGCAAAAACCATACTTTGATGTATTTGCCGTACTAATGTGTTTCTGTACTTGTTTTATTAAGGAGACTTCTATTTCTATTGCACTTTCATCAATCAATTAAAATTCAATTAAAAATAAAAATAGAACTGCACAAGCTTGACATCCTGCTAGCTGAAAGGCTTGTTGGGTTTTTTTCCCTCTTCTCATTTTAAAATCTTAGATAAATTCAATTGGTAAAAATCCCAGGTGGTGATGAGGAATAAAAAATGTAGAAGCTATTTTTGTCAAAATTTATGTACTCTCAAATTTAACTTCACAGACTGTTTACCTTGACAGACAGGTCAAAAAGTAACTATAGCTTTTATTAATTTTCTTGATGTTGTATCTATGAGAAGTTCCACAGAAAAAAGCTAGAAATGTGAAGCCTTATTGAGATACACATCAGAAAACATGTAAAAGAATTAGGCCCTTTATTAGACATTTTCTGAATTTATGACTGAAATTGATTGTAGGGGTGAACTGTGCCTGCTCTGTGGAGATTTTATTTGGTTTTGTCCCTTCTAACAATAGGGGAAATCTAACATGGAATATGTCTACTACTGAAGAGAGCAAAAAGTTTAGTTCTCGGCTTCAAATTGAAGTCCTATATTACATGCTCTTTACTTTTACGCTGTTTGGTATAAAAGCTTGTTTCAGTAAAGGAAATATCTTGTTATTCATATTTTAACAGTGATTTTCAGGCATCCTAGTGACATCTAAATTTTCTTGCTCCATAAAACTTGTCTCATAGCATCTCAAATGAAAATCTCAGCGTCTGTAATTGTGTGATCATAACCTCAAGTACAGCAAATCAGTTCTTTTTTACTTACTGTTTAGCTTGATTACTGACCTCACGCCTCTGACATATCTAGTACCAACAATAATAGTTGCTCCTTCTTTTGACACAATGCAGTGTGTGAAAAGGAACTCTTCATTTAGGGTAGTAACTTGTTGAACCATACACCATAGCCTTGCTGATAGAAATAGAAGTTTTCAAATCCCACAGCAGCAGTAGAATCACAGAATATTTATTTTTCCTTCCCTACTCATGTCCTTTATTTAGAATTTAATACTAGAAATTGGGTAAATGATGCAGAGTATTGTTCATAGAAATTATTTTAGCAATGACTCAGCTGGAGACAAAGCATTACATTAGATAATACAAATTCAAATGCATGCTGTATGAACAGAAAACAGTATTTACAAATTGACTGTATTTCATTATTTCATGTCTGATAGTGGTTCCAGCAGGTACACCCAAAGCTTCAAACACTGTGGAGAAAAATATTTGAGGAATGTTTCCCACAACAGTCTTTAGTTTTCAGAGAACAGGACTGCAAAGAGGTTTGAGGCCCATTCGAGAAAGAGGACTGGAAATAGGACTGGAGACAAAGCTGGGCTCAAATGAGCTCCAGGGCCATAGGTACTGTGGAAGGAAGACCCAGGAGAAGCTTGGCAGGAACAGTTAGGGCAGGTTGGGCATCAAACATTTCAGTGGCCTAGTGCAAGAGACTCAGGAAGACAGTAAAAGATGTATTCACTTCCAGATGTATAAGGCTGTTCAGATAAGCTTAGTGATGTACAAGAGAATGTCTCCCTTTTTATTATGAATAATAATTAGTTCTCAGTTAGGATGACCTACAATTTTCTGCTTTTCATAAAATATTTATTACTCAGTAAACATCCATTCTCAAAAAATATTTGACTAGTGATACTATAGTGAATTACCTTCTATTTCATTTTAACAAAATTGTATATCTTTTAGACAGACAATTGAGGAAGAAAACAAAATTCACCGTAAATAATAAAATTGTGTTGCCTTTGTGAAGGATTTGCAGTCAGGCTGCCTCAGACACTGGTATTGAGGTCCAGACAGTAGGTCAATCAACTTCTGGTGCAGTTCACCATAAGATGCCACTGAGTTACATATGACAGCTACTAGGTGCAGCATCTTTTCAAGAATTGCAGGCTTTTTTTTTTTAATCAAAAAACTGATCCACTGGAAATAACGCTATTGTTCATGGATTTGTTCTCACCTTACAAGTGACTACACCAGGACTAAAGCATTTGGGAAGACAACAATACTGACTTAGCTCTGCAGCTTCAGTTTTGAGACAGTCAACCACACATGCACAGCTGTGAACAGGGCATCTTCCTTCAAACCTGAGTTCACATAAAAAAGTAAATTGAAGTAAAATATGGTCTCAGTAATTTTTGTGAGGAAATATAAGTCAGCTCCATGCAATATTTATAAAAGGCTTCTAGTTTTACTGGGGGTAATAAAGAGCCTTTGGAGGTTGTGCTGTACATGGTACTGAAATGGAGCCAGAAAAGTGATGCATAAGGTCTTGATCATTTTTAGATTTGTTAATATGGTTCCCTGTTTTATTGCTTTCAACTGACTTCAAAGCCTGACTGTCAGTGGACCTGTAGAAATGCTGATAAGAGACTGCGTGCAGTGAAACTTTGGCTCATTGTTTCACCTTTTCCACCTAGGAACAGTATTAGTCCTCATTTCCTGGTTTAGCAAATAGAAAGGGTTGCTCATTAGATAGGGGTTAACCTCTTTCCATCAGTCAGTGGGTACAATCTACCAATCTAGGGAGTAGAAAAGTAGAACACTTGCCAACAAGGTGATTTTAAAAAATACTTATGTTTCAAAAGAGTTATTTCCTTCTGTAGAAAACTGGAAAGGTGATTTTTAAAGGTATAAGCATATGCATTATATCAAGTAAGGTCAGTCTTCATTCAGTTTCATGAGCGGTAATAAACACAGACATTTCCATATGGTCCTGTCTCTTCAGTCATGAAAAGGTGAATGCTGATTCCATTTTTAAGAAGAGATTTCTATGCAGAGAAAGGATCTACCAAGGTGGGCCTTCAAGAATATGAGGGCTACATAAAATTGTCTCTTTAAAAATGTACCTAAACTCCAAATCTCCAGAAGGAAATGAGTTGTAAATTCTAACATAATTAATGTGATGTAATTATTATGACATTATATTCCTGTTTTGTCGTTTATTTAATTAGGTTTCTATCTTGGCATCATTTTATACAAAAATCAAAATAAAATAAATTGGAAATCTTATAATGCTTGTCTATTATTATTCACTTCAGTCCATCAGGTTTATCAGTGTCCACTTACCTGAAAAAATAACAGAGGTAAGGAAATGTCAAAATTTAATTGTTTTAAGCAGCTTTCTCCATAATTCAGTCAACTTTTTTTTTTCCATGACTGAACAAAAACATAATAAATTCTTGAAAAGAAATTATGAAGTGATTTACCAAGATTTTTGGGAGACTTTAGTATATAGATCACGATTTGAAATTTCAATAACAAGTTGCTATATTAAGTGACATTACAGTACTTGTATTAGTCCATCCAGCACAAGGCTGATTTATAATACCTGTCTAGCTAGGAACCACTGACATATTTTGCTGGAAATGCAGCCAAGTTGAATATAATTCTGTTGTTATAGAACATGATTAATAAGGGTCTTTGTGTTTTTATGTCTTCCACGTGCTTAGTGTTACTTTGTTCTCCTCTACCATGGGGTAAATTGCACTTTCCCTCAGAGCAGGAATTTCTGTAGCCTCTCTATTTTTTCCCCTGGCAATTTGAGTGTGTCTGTAGCTGTAACCTAGGCAACATCAGGGGTTTTTCACTCCCACTGTTCTAAACTGTCCACCTTATCATTAAGAGTAAGCCTCAGTGAAAATGTCGCCTAAACAAGCAACTGCACTTTTATCTTTGAAATAATAACAGCTCAAGTATGAGCGAAGGCACAAAGTAAAGGCAACATTAATGCATCCTGCATTTTCTACCAAAGAGAGTTTTCTTTTGCCTACAATCCCAGCCTATCATGACCACAGTATAACCCAGAGCAGGTTGGAGAGATGTGCAAACACAAGCACAAATGATAGTGCTTTGAATTACTTTGGTCACTGATTTCCAAGAGTTCTGTAGATATTAATTAAAGCCCAACTCTCAGATAGGCAGTGAGCACACTTATATCTGACAGGCCCTCACCAATTTCAGAAGGATCTTAGCCCAAATAAAAAGAGTATATTCAAATCTATTTCCATTATCTGTCTATCAAAGTCAGGAAATTTGACTTCAAGAAATTTCAATGCGGTCACTTTCTATAAAAGTCGGGACAAGAAATTGTGTAAGCAAATTCAGTAACAAAATCTAGATCACCTCCAGATGCATCTATTAGCAGTAAATAGAGTTTGCAGCTTTTAACATGTAAAATCTAGACACTTACACATACTGTTAGTTTAACCTTTTTGTTTATTTGATGGTTGGGTCTGTTTTTTCCTTTAATTTGACCTTTGAATTTGGAAAGCCTTGCCCTAAACATACAGCCACATTCCACTTTACTGTGTTATGAAATTTAATTGACTGTATCAGGATTAAACTGACAGCTAACAGAAGGATGCAATGCAGCACCTATGCTTTGCAAATAGCTTGAAAGGGGCCATGAATTTCTGAGGATTTGGGGAAGCTGACCAGTAATTGCTAAGCTTTTTGTTACAAAAGAATGTCTTCTTTAAATGATGGAAAGGATATGAACTCCCATTAATTGCTCCCAATGAACAAGGTAAAGACTTTTGTCTCTCTATATTTAGCAGATAAGATGCAAGCCTTTTTTTTTTTTTTTTCTATCAGTATTTGCAGGTACTAATCAAGCTGATAGCAGAGTTATAGATGTAATTTCATATACTCTTACAAGACTGGTGTACAAGACTGTAAGCTGAGGAATTCATACAAAAATTACTGCATTCTTACTATATTCTTATAAGACAGTACACCAAGGAATATGTAAATATATGTTTTTAGTGGGATGATTCACTAGTGCTAAACACATTACATTTTCACAACAGTGGCTAGAAATTTGGCAGAACAATCAAAAACCAAATTCTATAAATCACAAAAGAAAAAATATTTCAACTTACCATAGACAAATAAAACTTCTTTGGCATGATTTTATGTGTTGATCCCAACCCTTAACATCATATCACACATATACTGATCAAAATACTGAAAAATATAGAGATCTAGCAGGTCAAAACTAACACTTGGTGAAAAAAAGTCAGTAAAGAACTATAAACTCAAGTTATGACCCATGCTTTTAAATAAAATGGACTTTTAATTGTACGTTTTGCAAACACTCAGAATCACTCAGGCTGAGAACTGGCAAATACTTTTACAGTGAATGCCTTGCATCAGAACGCCTTGCTCCATCCAGCACAGTTGCCATGCAGTATAGCATTTTATCTTTCACACAGTTCATCTGCAAGAGTCATTCTTCTCATTTACTAGTCACTTAAAAGCTACAGATATGTTCCATCTCAAGGAATTGCTCAGATGTGTCAAGTTGCACAGATATTTAAGTCTACTTGTGGCTCTATCTCCATGTTACTGATAAACCTCTACATGTCATTAATCAAATCATGCAACAATGGGAACAGATCTTTAAAATAGCTCAACTTTTATAAACAATGCCAGAATTTTAAAGTATTCCTACTGTGAGATTTTGAGCCAGCTTATGAAAAATCTTGCTGTTACACTAGGGCCGCTGAAAACCTCTAACCACTCAATTCAGTGCCTAGGTAGCTACTACAGTTCTAATGGAAAACCTGGCACAAAAGTGAAGATAACTTCTCAAAATCTGTTGTATAAGACTAATCATTGCTTAATCCAGCAAATTAGGATGTAGGGAGATAACACTGTGATTTCATACTAGCTCATTTTGTAAAATATTATCAAGGAAAGAGCATTCTGACATATCATCTGATACAAAAATCACTTGATATGTACAACAACAGAACACTGCTTAGATCTGCGGTGAATATAGATCAAATGCTCTTTAGAGATATATGCAAACATTTTGGGGAACATCCTGTGAAATCATGAAAATGTCCCAAATTAGTTTGTGTATTACTCTTCTATAAGATGATTTAGAATGTTTATAGGTTATTTTTTCCCCATTTGTTTCTATGCTAGACATTCAGCATTTGAAACAGTTTCCACCCCAGAATGTAATTTGAGTCAGATGCTGAAATTTCCTATCTGATTTAATTTTTTTATGATCGTCTTATACTTCGGTTCTTTTAGGGAGTACTTCAGAGATTTTTCAACAAGCACTTGACAATGTTTTCATTTGCACAACATTTGAAAGATGCCTGAACTTCAAGAAGAAAAAGGAATAAACTTCAGGGTTTTTTCTTAAAGAAATTTAAAAAACATTTAAAGAACAGCTTCACTCTCTCAGACATTATTTAGAACTTTTCAGGATACACTACTACATACTGAAAATATTATTTGAAATCCAATATCAAATGAAACACAGTCTTTTGAAGGCATAAATGTGGCCTTTGTTGATTATGTCCACACTTGCATTTTCTGAAGGAGAGATGAAGTATTTATCTCAGAAGCAAGAGATATATGTATCACAAAAAATGTCTTACTAGTTCTGTACTTATAAACCTTTGCTTGAATTGGCTGTTGTTATTGCTTTATTTATTAAACAAGGTAAAAATCAAGTTAAAACTCTGATGCTATGTTCAACAATGAGCAACTACAGTCACATGAAAGTGCAGACCAGTCATAAGGCTGTTAGTTACCAAGGACAACTAATATGCAAGAAATGCATTGTTTGATAAAAGAGCCTGAGCGCTGTATGTATTGCTGCCTTACGTTAGCTAGAGTTTTAAATCATTACTTCCTCTTTATCCCACACATGTATTCCACACAGGGAAAAAACATTTGTTTGCTTAATAGATAGGAATACAACTCCCTTTTTTAATACAGCAAGAGGATTATTTTTTTTAAATGTGCCACTTGCCATATAGGATGAAAAAATGGGATACAAACGCAGAAAGGATGAAAAATATTTTGAAGTTAATTCATTCATGAAAGAAACTAGAATTGCTGTTACCTTCTTTTACACCTTTTTTTTAAAACATATTTCTTGCTGATGAAATGAAGCAGACAAATAGAACTAAATCTATAAGTCTGTAGTCAGCCATGGCAAAGGCAATTCAAACTCACATCCATTGTTCAAAAACATACCTCAACCTTATCTTTAGGTGACTGTCTCAGAGGTAAAAGAGTAAATGAAAGCTTCTGTTTTGGTCAGTGGTCTTTCTAGGGTTGACAGTAACCACAGCAATTTCCTTCCTTAAACTGTGAGTCACACAGCCTTACAAAATGATGTTCATGCAGTCAATTCAACTTTTTAGTCCTCAGCCTGTTTGACTGCATCATGACTGACGTCTCAAACTGTATTTAAAACATGGCCCCTAAATCCTGGTGCGAGACTCACCTAAATCACTGCGTACTGCAAGATGAAGACACTGGTTACTGTTCTGAATACACCTTACCTCACCTGAATAAACCTAAATTGGTTTTCATTTAGATGATAAGGCTTAGTGAATCTCAGGTTGAATTTGTAGGGTATATGAAGCATAGTGCTATAGGCACCAGGGTATTTTGCCTGAACAGGAGTAAAATGCAGTGAGAGTAATCCACTGTTTCATAAAGGACCAAAGAAACTGGAAAGAGTGGACAGAATGTCAGACCCATTCTTTTGTTCCTTCAGAAAGTCCAAGCTGAGGAAATTGCCTTCTAAACTGGAAAGGTTCAGATTACTAAAAGGAACTTTTTTTTTGTGGATATTCTTTTGAAACACCAAGACGCTCTGTAACTTAATGCTGTATCTAGGCATTTAATTTCTATTTTCATCACTTCTATTTTGCAGGAACACTGGTCAGGCAGTTGTGTCGTAGTACTTTCTAAGTATCCTAACATAAGGTATAATTTATTGCCTTCTCGCAAGGCGAGCATCAGTGATGATCATGTAACTGATGTTTACCAACCCACTGTTTCTTTTGATCTTTGTGTGTAAAAACTTCACACCAACTGAGTTTCATATCTAACAGGGTACCCAAAGCTCTAGTATAAGCCAAATTCTGAAATTGTCATAGCAGGATCATCAAGATCCCTTTTTCCCGAGGCTGGTAGACATCCACACTACAGAATCCTGATCAGATCTCCTGCAGAAGGTGCCAAGATATTCATCAAGAGTTTTATATTCTTGTTTCCAGGCAGGTAGAACAGACTTGGATGCTTAGGAGTTACCTAACCATCACATTTTTCTGAGTGGACACCTCTTTTTCCTTTTGTACAGCATTGGCCTATTGAAGCATGAATCCTGATTGCCAGCTTTCTTCTTTTTGTTCCTCTTCACTCTTTGTGATGTGGAAATCAAGCTGACTTAGTTGCAAAACAGAACTTTTCTGCAGGCTACACTTTGACACTCACAATTTTTTCTTAGCAGATGTAGCCATCTGGCTACAATTCCACTTGAAATTGACTTTCCTCGTGAACTGCTGGACTAACTTTCCCTTTTTCTTGAATTTCATGACTTGCTTAAGAGACTTTCAGTTGTTTCTCCACAGGACTTTTTCCCAAGTCTAAAGCGCCCATTCACTGAGGGACAAAGGACATCAGATGGGTTATGGGAAAACTGCACTGCCCAGTGGAGCAGTGTTCGGGCACTCTCTGGATGACCGATTTTTCTGCAGAGCTACCACCAGTGTATTTTGAAAATAGAACTATTTTTTCATGGAAAGATCATAGAAATGGGAAAAAAATGTACAAATGGAAATTTTGAAGATATTAGACAGAACCTTCCAGCCCAGATACATTAAAATACAAAACCACGGACATTAACAAGACAGAATTTGCAGCCAGTTGACTTTCACAGGAATGAAGTAGCTGTGTGTGTGGTAAAAGTGATTTTATTTTCTGTGCTTTTTTCCTTCAAATGAAAAATATTTAGCATGCCTTGTATAAAAGGAATTGGGGAACCACTACAAGTTGAAAAGGTCTTAAGTTTCACAAGACAAAAACATGTAATCTGAACCTTCTTACTCCACTGGATTCCCCATTACTAAAGTAATTTGAACACAAATGACCCCAGAAGTCCAGCAGTTTAGGAAAGGAAAAATAATCATTTTGAGTAGAAAGACATGTTGCATATATGAAATAAATTAGACTAAAAATGGCAGGATCTCGAATTTGATGGGTAGGAAAAATCCTCTTCACATGAAGGGAAACAGGAGGTTATTTTTTTCAGCGGAGAAGAAATTCAAAGGAAATTACTGCAGAATCATCCTCAGCTAAAGTAAACCAAGCACTAAAAAGTGATGCATAAAACAGAAGTAAAGTTGAAAAAAAAAATCTGCTGAAAACAATATATGGTGTGAATATCCTCAGTGTAAAGAATAACCAAGTAGTACAAATTTCAGTCTTTTTTGGTTTTGCACATTAAAATGCTCTAAGAAAAGATAGATCTTCTATAATCATATTACTGAATAGAAATCTTTTATTGCTATTTCTTTCAAATATTGCAAGTTAAATCCAAAAAGCAAGAATTTTTTCTCTTTTAAGCAGTGACATCTGAAAAGTATGTTCTTTTGGAAATACATACTACCTTTGAGTGCAGGACTGTTTCTCATGATAAAATTGCCATTGGCAGAAAAATAGATCTGAGCATTTTGAATGATAGGTTCTGATTTTTCAGTAAAAGTTCTGTGAATACAGGTGGCAGTCATATAAAATTTGCAAAAAGAATGGTCTGCTGTGGCCCTAAAATTCGGGGTTTAGTTTGTTTTACTTAACACAGAGTTACATTTGAACAGTACATTCTATGTCATATGTAAATACAAAGCCATAAGAAAGAAAAAAAATCATTTATGCCTGGTTTAGTAAATTGGCTGGTAGAAAATTGTTCAATTAAAGGAATCAAATTAAAATTATTAGACCACAGGAACTGATGATAAATGAAAATTCAACAGCAGTGATCTTGGTAGGATTGCAAGTGTCCAAGCAAATCTGTTATGTGGTCACTTGCCATTATGTTTTATCAGTCAACCTGACATAAGGAATACAGAAGAAGATAATTCCATTAATTAGGAGCCACTGTCTTATGGAAGTACCTGGCTTTATAGTTAAGTTGTCAATCCTTGCAAGACAGATTGTGAGTTCAAAAACTGGAAGCGGAAAACCAGCAGGGAATGAGTCAGCCACAAGATAATTTAAATTTCAGTTTAGAAGAATATCCATAGCTCAAATATGTACAACTTAAAAGAGAAGGAAGATCGTTTATTTCTTTTTACTTTGTGAAACAGGTATCAGCTCCCTTCCTGCATGCTTTCTACAGCCCACTGTTTCTTCTCATAGTGGGGATAGCCCAGAGTAATCAGAAATTTCAGAACAGAGATTTTGTTGTATCAAAGCAATTCCAAGTGATCTAATAATTCTCTGAAGGTGAAAAAAAATCCAAACAAACAAATGAGAGGGAGGATTTAAAACTTAAAATAAGTAAGGAATAATGATAAGAAAAGAGTGCAAGATTTTAATCAAAGAGGTATGAACTGGAAGACAAGAAAAACAGTAGTCAACATATGATCCATTACTTTGTTTTGATCATAGCTCACATTCAGATCTTACTTTGCACCCAAACTTCACAATTCCAACTATTTCTAAAGCAATTATTCATTTTGTTCCTGAAATGTATTGCACAAAGCAAGAAGAAACTGAAGTACAGATGAAACAAGGGAGATAGGTCACGCCTGCCGCATTTTCATTTTATTCTAGAGGAGTTAATCTTTAGAATTCTTTTCTTGAAATATGTTGCATCTAAATGTAATCTAAATAATTTCTTTTTTCAAATCTCTGATTGTAAATTCATACTTCTGACTTGGAAAGCATATTCAGTTTTCTTGAATTTCGTGTGTGTTCCTGTTTCTAGTCAGAGAGAAAAAGACACGTCTAAAAGTCATACAAAGAGTTTAAATAAGGCAGTTAGGAACATACTTAGGGTCTTCCAAGGGAATACATTCATTAATCTTGTGGTTTTATGTGGAATTTTGACACTTTGCAGATTGAATGAGCCTTCAGCAGATAAGCGCTATTATACACATTTGGTAGTAGGAAGCATATCATATTTTGTCTACCTATTTATTAAGTTACTTTTTATCTAAAGAAAAATATCTCCTATCCTCTAAAATTAACAGTTTCTCTAAAGCTGCGAAAGGTTTCTTAGTGATGCAGCCAAAAGCCACATCCTGTGTTTGTGAAGATACGATAGATGACTGTTAATAAACTGGAAAGAACTGAAATGCAGATAAAACGGTAGCTAAAACTTAGGCAAACCAATAAAAATTGAAGTCAGAATAAAAAGATAAGATACTGGAAAGTATCAACAAGAGAGAAGTGGGAAAAATCTGTAAATTATTTCACGTACTAGGTGCTTCATGTATGTGTTGTTCATGTTGGAAGAATCAACACTGAAATATTAATTTTACAAACCAAACAATGTAAACCTATGTATTGATCATTCTATATAACTAGAACTTTAAGAAACCTATAATTGGAAAGAACCTGATGTCCAAGCCCCTACAGCATCCTGAATTTATGGAGCTGGGGGAACAGATCAATAAGCTCTTTTGTGTCTCAATATCTGTAATACTGAGTAGGTTCTGCTTGTGGTAGGCTCCTCTTACCCCATAACATTTGAAAGACAAAACTCTCAAAACCCAAGAATTTTCCTGGAGTGCAATACCATTGCCTTCAGGAGAAAAGCAGATAGGGACAAGATCTTCATAACTGTAAGGCATAGATATTAAAAATGCTTCTTAAGGTAAATCTGCAGAACTGTACAGACACATGCATGCTTGACAGTCTGCATGACACCTGGATGAGAGTTAATACAGCTTCATGGCTTTTTGTGCAGGGATAAAGTACTTTTTAGCAAGGCCTGACATGCTTTTCAAACTAGATTTGGCAGAAGTGGGAAATGCAGTGCTTGCTCATTTCCATCTGTGCCTGCCAGCATAGGCACTCTCTTCCTAGGCACTTCTACCTACTTTCTTTTGAAATCAGTAAGACTAAAGCATCTTATAGGATTTCAGCACCCAGTCAGAGGCCTCAGTATCCCCAAAAACAACTTATGGACATGAAACTGGTAATATCACCATAGGAATCAAATGTTGAAGAGGTTTTTCCTCTCTATCCAAAGCAGCACTGTTCAGTGAACAGTTTTTGGCAACCAACCTCTAGCCTTGGCAAGAAGGGCTTATACTGACAGCTTCAGCTTACATGAACCTTGTGTACCTGCCAAAAGCTTTTAAGCAAAGAGTTAGATTTGCATTGCTTTAAATATAATATGTAACTCCAAGATTTTACATGTATTTTCTTAGTTTATATGAATCTGAAAAATGGAAGAAGAGGAAGCTATATCAAGCCAAATTAAAAAAGAAACAGTGTGAGACTCCAGTATTTTTTGAGGTCATACTAAGCACAGAAGATTTTAATGAGTCTTTTTTCTCACATATAGATTTGTAAGATGTACATAAAAACCATCCCCATACTAACCTTTTCAATACAAATCAGGAAACTGTACATTTTTAGGAAGCATCCATGTCTGCTTTATTTACTCACCAGCATAAACCACTACTAGAAATGTTTTCACTCCCTCCAAGGGAGAAGCAGTAAAAGAAGATAAAGAGTCTACAGGAGTACAAATATTCCCTAGTGAAAAAGTGCAGTGTGAAATGCTGTGAGACTTCAGGCAGGATGAGGATGAATTTGAAGATCCTATAGTGGAAACCTCACTAGTTGTGAGGAATCCTGTTGTGAACAGCAGGACTGACTGTACCTTGTTGAACTTGGGATGACTGGAGTGACATGTGCTACATGCACTGCGTAAGATAGGAAGCTCTAAATGAGCTCCTCCTTGTCCTGATCAAAAGGTGGAGACTGGCTAAGGATTACCAGGATACCAGCCTGAATACGATTATGCCAATGACTGGGCGTGCTCCTGGGCAGGCAGAGACAGAAGACTGGGGTCAAGTCTTTACTGCAAGGTAAGCATGGTGCCAAAATGCAAGGTAACTGCAAAGTCTAAAGCAACACTGGTTCAGCTGAACTCCTGAGGACCCAAGTGACTACCAGTATACAGCCCTCCATTACACTCTGGAAATGTGCCTACATGAAGATGATGAAAGCACTTGAGATAATTAGTTTGAATTGCAGCTTAGAAATGCTGGTTTGCAACAGTCTCACAGCTTCCCTCCAGTCAATTCAACCTTGCTACTATGCCTCTGGAATGTTGCCCATACATTTTATGTTTTGGGACTGGTGTTTCTAAGGGTATGTTAGAAAAAGAGGAAGAGAATAGGTTCTTTTATTCCTTTTCTCTCAGAATAAATCTTCTGTCAGGTTTGCAGTATAAAAAAATGGTCTTTTATGCTGAAAGGTAGAGCACACTACTTTCACACTTCCTCTGAGCATAAGTGATACTATTTTTATATATTTCAGGTCATTTTCCCCTTTTCATAGACTGTGACAAAATTAAAATGTAATCCCCATTCAGTTGTTAGTCTTTAAAATGAAAGATATTTCTAAAGCTCATAATTCACTGATTTCAAAGTTCATAATAATTAAGGTCAATTCCTGTTGTTGCAGAAATAGCATGAACTTTTAACATTTTAAGGAAAGTCTCGGTTTATAGGGAACTGTATAGTTCCTTAAAAACAGTGGAGTTGAGTGCCTAGAACTGTAACACAGAAGCAAAATGAGCTGATGCTTATCTATCCCACAAGCAGTTCTCCTCACATACTTATTTCCACTTTTTTACATGAAGAACAATGCAAATTAGTTCTTTTAAGGTATGATTATCACTTCATCTTTTACAAGATAAAACTTCCCTGCCTCTATACTGTAGCTTTTTTGTATTTGCTTAGTTACTGTAGTAGGAACCAGACTTGATTTTCTCCTGTTTTCTTCAACTGGGAAGAGAAAGTACCTCAAATTATTTTATATTCTGCTATAGGTCAATTTCTGGAACATGCAAATGTCAGATTCAGGCATATTTCTTGTCAGTACCTCTGCTTTGGTAGCACAGGTTTTTTCTCAATTAACCTCTATACCTACAGCTCAGGCTAAGTTAATATTTGCACCAGCCTCTACCTCTAGCTGATCAACAAAACAAAGTTCATTGATTCCTATTAGGTGGAGATCTTTAATGAAAGAGTTAATTTCATATACTGTTAACTGCCTAAATATTACACGCCTCATTTAAGCTCATCATCCAAACTTCTAATCACTGAACTCTCTCATCACTGAACCACGAAGGGGAACTCACACCATAAGAAAAGAGGTAGACTGAGTCTTCCTTCAGAAATGCCTCTTTATCTTGGTGAGGGAGGGAATACAGTAAACCAGCTGAGACTGAAACATACAGAATTTGTAAAGCATATGCAACAAGTAGTTCCCACTGAAAACGAACAGCCTTCAGCCTGTTAGTTTCTTTTGAATAACAGTTCCTCTTACTTGTACTTAGCACAGGACTATGTCAATATAATTTGCCTAATGTTTTAATGAATTACTTGAGGGTATTGTTGGGTAAAGAGTTCAGGAGCAGAGAACTGTGCCCACCTGAACAGGATAAATGAAAATACCATGCTTCAGTCTGAATCTGAACACCTACTCATTTAGCACCTTCAAGATGAAGTCACAGAGACCATGGGCAGGAAAGAGCTTTACATGCACAACACAAAGAACCACAGGAATCCTCTAAAGCTACTTAAAATTCTTTCAAAATGAAAATAATTCGTTTGAAGAAAATACCTCCTGAAATACTTTTAAAGCTCTTAGGTATTTGTTATTATACTTCTTACAGGCTTACCTTCAAGAAACCTCTGACAGAAGTCTTAGATGAATCCAGGTAAGGATACTGCCTTTTCTTCAGAGTGCAATGAGCACAAACTGCCTGGAAAAAAAGAAGATTTCACTTTGGCCCTATTGAAGTGACAGTTGCAAATTATATGAGGCAGCCACACAGAGGAGGAAATATGAGACTACTGCTAGAGAAGGGTATAGGTCCATGCTAAAGAATGTCTAAACTACTGATGCTTCTTTGATTTCATTAAAAATACTGTTGTTGCAGGGCAAATAACAGCAAAGAAATCACACTGAGCAGCACTATGATTACTCTTTGCTTTTGAGCTTTTCTTTGCTTTTCACTTTTTCCCAAAACTAAAGTAAAACAAAAAATAATCATTAAAAATGTGTCTTTCACAAAAAAATACAAATGTAGGTTGTCAACATAAGGGAGTTGAGGTTTCTGGTAAGAGAATATATTTATATTAGACACTCATCCCCTTTTAAATGTGCTGCAGCATTGCAGCACTTAATACTGACAAAACTAGTATGACATTAAGATAGTATTTTAATCTGAGATGATTTTTATTTGACTTGCTGAAGCCACTGCTAACTTTTCAAAATCCTTAAACCAATAATATGAATGAAGAGAGAAGTCTTAATTTTGAACACGACAAGAATAACTCTTTTTGGTGGAGAGTGGGTGCAGGGATGATTGGATATGAAAACGTTATATATATAATTACACCAATTTTAATAACAAGCATATCTACACATCTGTGAGTCTGGGTGTATTAGCTAAATTATAATTTCCAAGCAAATTTTTACTTTGGACACTTTCAAATGTTTTGTTATTTTATTCACAAAATAGAGACATTACTACTCATTGCTAATAGATATTCTCCTCTGGAAACCTCTATATGAATGGTACAGTGTCATGTCATGTATGAATTTCAGTGAAACTGCCATGGTCTATTGGACTACTATTTTAAACTCAAGGCTTTTCTACACTATACCATTACATTGACTACCTTGTTTTTTCATGAGAAAAAATCATACTTTCATAAGCCTTCATAATATTGCATTATACTGTAAGCTGTATTATTATTTTGATGATTGTATAAAGCCAAAATGATTCCCCTGACATCAATACAGTTGCACTAGACAATGCAGTGCTTCTGAGCAAAGGAATTCAAAATAAAATCTTCTGACACAACTCAAAAGTTTTATAGACAGGAAAGATTTTAGAAAAGACACTTGGCTGATCACAGTTCAAGATTAAATGATACTTAAAAAGAGAGCTATTACTTTTGTTACTCTGACTACAACAAGTATCTGTTGGAATTCTGAAAGAATCTCAGAATATGGTCTCTATCACAAGTGAACATTTTCCCTTTTTTCCATTTGCAGTCTAACAAATGGTGTTTCTCAGCTGCTGCCAACATCATTACGTATCTTCCTGAAACTACATGATCTCACTGGAAATAGCTTTAGATTTGGTACAAAATCTCATGGTTCTTGTCCCTGTTCTGTCACTGCACTTTATTCTATGACTCCTTCACATATACAAACCATCCTTCCAGCATAAGACAACACTGGATTAGTGAGTGCTCATTTGACCCATGAACAGGCCAGTGTAAATCCTGGTTTAGTCATTTGTGTTTTTGCAGTCACCAGCAAATGAACAGATGTTTTAAAAGGCAGATATGGCAAGAATGAGTATCACTTCAGCTAAATTATAATTTTTACTTAAATTACTATTACAAACTAAATTCTCATTTAATAATATCAACCTGAATGAAAAAAAAAAAGAAAAGAGTAAACTCATCAAAATCACAGTGCAAATAAGACCACAACCAAGATCATGCCCTGACGATTCAGTTACCTTTTCTCCCAGTAAAGGTATTCAATGTAAAACATGTAAAAGAAAAATTAGTTTGGGCACATAATTTGCTGTTTTACAAGAGGTCTGCTGGATACCTCTTGCATGATCCAATAATGATCATTTCTGTGTAAAGATCAAGCAAAAGAAAAGCCTGTAGGATCTGCACTTTAACCAGTTGTTTCCCACCCAGAATAGAAGAATTTGTTCAGAAGAAATGAATGTCCTTGTTAAGAGCATCTTTTNTTTTTTAAAGCATCTTTTTTTTTTTTTTTTTTTGATGCTATGTCCAAAATAGAACTTATTTTACTTTTATATTGTCCTAATAGTCTCACTGCAAACTTGTAAAATATTCACAGGGACAAATGCAAGCAGATCAGACTTTCAGGATATTCTGAACTTACCATGAATGCCCATGTATTTCGCCCAGCAGCAAGGCAAATGATTATATTGAAGGACAGGTGCCAAGGGGAATCTAGAGCCAGAACTTCAGGCTCCCATCCAAAATTGCCATTCCAATACCATACACCTGTAAGAAAAATAAAAGGCAATAACACTTATTGAGCAAGAAATTATTTATAAACCACAGAATCTCTTCCACAGACAGAAGTTTTAACAAAATCATTGAAAATGTCACTATCATATTTCCTCTATATCAGCAAAAATATTACACATCATGTGCTAGTCTGATTGTTTTTGAGCACTCCTACTCCTCATGATCTTTAGTTTGTTGCCTGTTAAGACAGCAAATTAGTCTTATTTTTATTAAGACAATATTTTTTAATCCTTATAGAGCAGAGAAGATGGTTTGGAAGGTACCTAAACACAGCAAAGAAAATAATTTAGATTAATTGTTCCTTTCATTGTTGGTAGTGAGGGTTTGAGATAACAAATGCATTGTAAACACATTTTTGGCCACCAATCTATATCACTTTTTGGCATTCCACTTCTTGATTGTGTAAGTAAGCAGGAAAATATTTAGGTATAGTTGACTTTTTTACAATAAGAGACAGTAAGAAAAAGAGATATACACTTGATTTCCATTAATACGAATGCTTCTGTGTCATTTTCAGTGCAGCACCAAGTGAACTGATCCACCCATGGCTTTCTCTCAGGAATCTATCATCCTTTCTCTCAGGATTGGGCCATTAAAAATAATTCTGACAATGCTCTCTGGACTCATCTAGTTATGTAATAGGCAAGTACCTTAAAGGCCTTACTCAACTAAGGAGCTGGCTGTGGGAGGGACCTTCTGCAGGTCAAGAATGTCTCACATTCACTAAGGACAAAGTAGGGGAAAAACATGAAACTTTTCAATACTCTTTGAGGTTTCCAAGTATTTATAATGCCCTAGGAATGTTAGGAGCTCTTCTTGCCTGAAATGTACCACACTGCACATCTCTAGAGAAGTAAAAGAAAACTTATTTGTTCAAATCAAGTCAATGGCTGTATTGCCGATGTTCTCTCTAAGCCATTCTTGGATGTTTTCAGGGCACAAAACTACAAAGAATAAACTCAAAACCTACTACACTGTCTTTAAGAGAAGTCTGTGAACAGGCATGTGTCACAAATTATCATTTTACATTCTCCATTTTACCTGAGTTGTAGAAAAATTAATTCCTTAAAATTAAGACTGCAGTTTGGGGTAAAAAAAAAAAAATGGGAAAAATTCTTTTATTTTTCCAATACATATAAGTTAATCATAGGTACAATATGAAAAAAAAAAGTACTAGTTAAGTGGAAAATAATATCAATGTTCTTATATTTTTTAGAATTGATTAAACTTATGCAAACTGTTATTTTCAGATACCTCATACTTACAATAAAACCTAAAAGGTTTAGTCCAAAAATCTTCAACATTGAAATTTGCCAAATATATTTCTGTGTTAATTTAGCTTGTAATGTTTAAATATTTCTCATCAAGAAAGAAATGCAGTCCTTTATTGACTTTTTTTTTTTCCCTTAACATTTCAATGTTATTAAAGACAATTGCAATTGTAGGATGTGAAGTTCAATGGTCAAATGTCTCTTATTTCCCCTCACAAAAGGATGACCTCCACACCTACATTTCCTTTCTATCAATGTTGTGCTGAATCATTAAAGATTTGACAACCAGCCTTCTATGATATATGTTTTGCAAACTGTGTAATCATTTAATGAAAATGAAGCAAACCAATAATTCTACTTCAAAAAATGAGTTGACATTCATTGACTCTCTAAGAAATAAGCTTTTGTATTTCTGCATATTGGATCACCACCTCACTTCTGCTTAAAAGGGTGGTGGTATAGCCATCAAAAAGATTGGCCACTGCTGCCTGTTTCTGTGTACCAGAGCTTTCCTACAAAAAACAAAAAAAAAAAAAAAAAAAAAAAAAAAAAACCAAAACAAAAAAACCAACCAAACAAACAAACAAACAAAAAAATAATTTATACTGATTATCTGAAGTGACATTTCTAATGAATCCAAGTAAGAAAAATTTAGGAGTGATTAGATATGAAAGGACACTCACCATTAAAATGTTTATGGTATTAATAACAGGTACCCCTGCTGCAAAAAATAAATCCTCTACTTGTTTCTTAATTAAGGCCTTCCATTCAGTCTCAAACATAGAAAATTGCATGGCAGTAAATAGTGATTTAAAAAATTAAAAACCTCAGAATTTAACCAACTAATGGTGGAGAATATGCATGAAAATACTTCTGTGACCAGTCATCATGCAACTTTAATTACATAGTACATATTGAGGCAGCTGTAGCTTACAATATAAATAATTCCACTTTAAAAAAATTGCATATACCTACACGAAATTGTCTTAAAATGGACCAGCACTCAGATTCTCAACCTGATGACAGAATATCTTTCCCATGGAGATTAACAGTATTTCTGTTACATTCCTGTTGCTTGTAGTGTAACATTATCTATGGTGAAACTGTGGGAGTGATTGCTGCAGCAGCAGGTGCTAATATCATAAATCATAAGCTACTGATGTCTAAGAACTCAAGGTGAAATTTTCAGCAAAAGCAGAGATCAAATGTATGAAATGGCTTAAAGCCATATTCAGTGGGGGGAAAGAGACTTGTTGTGTGACTCTTTTCGAAATCATGTGAGCTGTGGTCTAGTGACACCTACCTGAGTTTTTTCAGAGTATGTCCTTGTGAACATCTCATGTTAAGGAAATTGATGTATCTTCCATGTATTGGAAAACAAACCACCCAGAGGTAATGCTAAGAGACTAGAGATCGTTGAGTGCCTTAACAAAAAGCCAGATCATCAAGACAGCATTATCTGTGACTTGGCTATGAAAAGGACAGTGGTAATAATCAAAAAAGCCCCAGAGGGAGGAAAAGGGGAAGGGGAAGGGACTCAGCTGTAGGGTTCTGATAAACTCAGGACTCAACAGGAAAAAATACACAAAATAAAATATTTGAAACAATATACAGATTTATACGACTGCACAAAGTCTGTGTTAAATGTTGTACTTAAGAGGAAATTAGACAAGATAAACTTACATCCAGTATCGTACATTTTCATGATAAATAATAGCTTGAGTTTTATTTCCATTGCCCATGAAGGAAGTTTTATAAACATTTCAATGTCACTACTTACTCAAAATTCCTAGTTCAGACATTTAATCTTTTACAACATATTATCATCATATGATTTGATAAGTTGCATTACAAAACTCTTATAATATGTGGGATTAATTGTGCAGCCTGTAAACTTCTTTTAAAATAAATAAAAGAAAATCATATTTTGGCACACACAAAGTGGTGTAAAAAGATCCAAAACAGGCTCTTTTAATCTCTGTCCTAAATCCACTTCACTAGTGTATATATATTTCTCTTATATTTTTATCTTTCTATTTTTTTACAGACATTCTATTATCTTTCCCATGAAAATACAAAATACGTGAACTATGAAAAAATTCTGACTAAATTAAGGAGAAGGCTATATTTTGTGTGTGTGTGTTCTGGAATTATGTCCTCTAAATTCTCAAGTGTTAAAGTGGTACATCCATGAGAGAGAAAAGAAAGGGAGTTTTTCTTGTTACTTTTGTTTCTGCACACTTGGAACTTGCCTAGAAGTGAACAATGATATCATTGAAATATTTCAGAAAGATTCCATAAAAATTGTTGTAACAGTATCATTGGTTTTGCCTGCAAGTAAGTCAAAGTTTAGAAAAGTTGTCCAAGTCAAAAGCGTTATGTTTTCTTGATCCAACCAGAAATCATTCTATAAAACAACCCAGCCTTTCCCCTACCCCCAAAATTACTTATATATTAAGAAAAAAAAATCAGGAAGGCAGAATAGTTTGATTAGATACCTATAAATATCTACAGGAGAGCCTCAATAATATCACACTGCATTAGAAAAACACTGTCTTTCAGAATCTGGATTCTGACCAAAGGTTTTCCCATGTTTACATCAAGACATTTGCTTTTAATCTAAAAGAACTTCATATTTTAGCATTAAAATGAAAGCTTAAGGGTCACATCCTCACCAAATACATATAAACTATATGTAGCTCAGCTGCCTTCAGATGGGCCATGCCAACATCTACATTGCAATGTTGAAAACTCTAACCAGGGCAAGCTACAAGAATTCATGCTGCCTAACACATTCCTTGCAGGGCCATGACCTTGCTGCTCATGAATGCACACAACTACTCTGGAAAAGTAGAATGCATATAAATTGACTTGGGTCCAGACCTACCCTCATTGAAAAAAAGCTCTATGAAACCAGGACTTCAACCTTTGAGCATGGTTTAGTTTTCTGTCTAGGTAGGCTGCCATTCTGACTACTGAGCCTGCTGGCTGTCACTGCAATGGATCCAAGAATTAATCAGAACCATCTAATAGGATGGTAAAGTCTTTTATGTTTTCTTTGCAGTACATCTTAGTCTGCTCATTTGTCTTGTTCCCTATTTTTATCATGTCTTCCATTTTTGGAACCTTTCAGGTGACAAATAGAGAGTGTCTTGAGAATAGTATCCATTGTGCTGTCGAACCTACACAAGAGACAGAACTGCATGCATGATTTGCCCACACAACATACAAGGTACGTAATGGAATAAGATGCAAGATTGAATGGTCACTGACAAACAACAACTACCTGAGAGGTCTGGATGACTCTTCAGTATTTGCAGAAATCAGTCAACAGTCTGACTTGACTTGGACATCACTAGGAAATTCTTGGAAACTACTCAATAAACAGCTGCTTTGCTACTTTCTGAGTAGGTAAAAGCATCTCCTTCCTCCTAATCCTTACTATATTTAGTCAGATCTGCTGCACTCTGGTTTAAATTCTCATTCATGCCTAAACCCAAATCCTGTTTGAGATCATTCAAGTTGAGCAAATGAGGTTTCCAAGGCCACATGCAGCCTGTCCCTAAAAGAAATTCATGGATAAAAGATGATTCAATGACTGATGTCTTAATGAAAATCTGTATAATGTTAGTCCTGATGTGTTGCTGAGCAGTTTTTATATTCAAGAGAATTTTTTTTCTGCCAGCAAGATTTCAAATCTAGTGAAGAGCTGATTAAAACACTATTTTCTAATATTGAAATTAAAAAAAATAAAAAAAAATAAAAGACAGTAATTGAAAGTATCTTTTATTGCACAGATTTAACAATGAAGTAGACACAAACCTGTAATGTTAACAGTGTAGGAGTTAACTGAAATTCAGTCACAAGATAAGATGAAAGAACGCAAATGAAAAAAAGCAAATACATACAGAAAAGCAAGCAAACAAAAAAAAAAAAGTCCATTCTTCTGTTTTTTTGTTGTTTTGTTTTTTTTTTTTATAGGAAACATAAGGGAATGAGAAGCTTACTCTATTGCATGAGAAAAGGTTGTTAGAGGACAAACAACTTTCTGAAATTTCACGAGAGACAACAAATCAGAAAAGGAGCTGCTAGGGGGCTTTCTATATCAACAGTGAGCATAAAAGAAAAAGATCTGCAAAGCCAAAGATAAGATTCAACCAAATATTTCACTCCAAACTTTCACACCAAAAGCTTTGTGCCACCAGAAATATGGACGTTGGAGAAAATATGCCTTCATTAAAGAAATAAAAAAGGCTTTCATTCCTTAATGCTTTTTACATGAGAGCCTGTTGAATTATTCTCAAAAAGGATTTTCACCCAGCCAAATGGAACATGTTTTTCTTCTTCTGTTAACCAACAGTCACAATGTATAAAGTAGCAATCATTAACTATATTTCTAACACCTTTAATCATTTCAGTAGGCCAGAAAGGGTCCAAATCAGCATTTTTTCAAAGGTCTTTTTAGTTGTAGATTACAAGGAGGTTTCCTTGCCTTTTTATTATTTCCTTTTCATTGTATATTTCAGTACTGTTCTAAATCTCCAGGTACCTGCTTTTATGATTGTTGAACTGTTCATTTAATCATTGCAGCTGAATTTTCTTTCAAAACATCCTGCTTTGACATTGCTCCAAGATAAAATGTGTCATAAAGGCTGACACATACTATAGAAAAATCTTTCAAAAGTTATTCAAACATCATCTGTCCAGAACTTCTCAAGCACTTAAAATGCACTCACCAATTTCTTCAGTTGCCTATGGCTATTCACTCATTCCTTCCCCTACAAGCAACATGGCCTTCTTCTAAATGTATTACTCAAGGGTTTCTCAGTAGTCAGAGACATCTTGCAATTTTTTTGTTTAGAACAGCGAGTGGAACAGTAATATACCAGACTTCATTCTATCAACTGTTCCATGAAATGAGACAAGGATATTCATTCCAAAGAGCCCACTGTTGGGAAGACTGACACACCCGTTCACCTTCGCATACTGTAAAGCCATCCCATTGACTTTTCTAGTGCTCTCAAGCATCAAATTAAGCACAGGTTTAAGTCTTACAGGATCAGGATTTCAAAGGAGAGTTTAGCCCAGTTAAGAATATCATGACCTCCAGCCTTAGTAGGGGTGGCAGGACAGATGTGCATCCACTCTTCAGCTGCTCCAGTTCTTGATTCAGTGTCATAAATCATGCATGCATGTAAACTCAATAAACAGCTGCCTTAAGTCAAAAGAAACATATAGCAAGAATTATACTACATCACAGAATGCAATATTTAGGCATGACATAGGAGTTGCTTTGCTTAGAAAAACACAAATTTTTGTTATGGTGTGGAACAGCCAATCATATAAATATATATAGTATGAATACACAAATAGCAATATTAAGATATTGTTACCTTTCTGTGTGTAGCAAGATAACATAAACAATTGAAAGAAATTGCAAAATGCTTACATATTTCTAGCTTCTAAGAAATCCTTGTTTTCTCGTGTAATCTCAGAACTCTTGAGAATCAGTTGCCACTTTCTTTCAATTAGATCATTTTAATTTGAAACATTTTTAACATTTTTTCCAGCACACCTGGAAAAAGTAGAATAGAACAGTGCCTGTAGCTTTGACCTTTGATTTTGTGTTTTGCTACATACACTCAGAGACACACACATAAATGAAGCTGTTTGGCTGGTTGTGTTTGTGTTTTGTGATGTACTAAAGTCCTCACTTAACTGTCACATAAATCCAGTATTTGACAGTTAAGTGCCTTGATAAACAAGATCATCATTTCAGAGCTATTCACATACTCTGAGATCAAAAATGAAGAAGAAATTGCTTCTGTAGTTGCTTTTCTATTTCTATGGATCAGAGAGATCATGACTACAGGAAGAGGGAAAAGAGATTAATTAATAATTAAATAAGGATATTAAATTGAGGGCTAGTAGAATGAGAAGAGCATGAACCAGATTCAGCTGAATTTACAACAATGTAAGTTCCTTGCAACACAGATCTCTGAGTCTTTTTTTGAGGGCCCCAGTGGAAGAAACACATTTCTGACATTGTTTTGCAAATAGAGATATGTGCTGTCTCTCAAATAAGAAACAGGTTGAGAAGGTCCTCAAAAACTAGCTACAATAGAGGAAAATATATTATAATTGTGAAGAGATCAAGATCATTCAGCTTTCTCCAGTGCATTTTTGCAGATGCCTCCTAATTAAAAAAAAGAACATGGGCTTAAAATGCTTTGATGGGAATTCCTTATCTATCAAGGCTCAGGTCCCAGATTAGACAAATCTCTGGGCCAGATGCCCAGCTGCTACAAATTCATGGAATTACCCTGATTTGAACCAGATGATGAGATGGCCAATTCTTTTGAATGTACAGTTCAATTCCTATTATCCAGAGCTTTTATTTTGCTTTCTTTCTTAAGAAAGGCTTTTTGAAAAACTGTGTGTAAGTATTAGGATGAAATAGGATTTAAAAGCAAAAAGTGGTGTTAAAATTCTCCCAAATAATCTCAATGCTGCTATGCAGTTTGTAAGTTTATAGTCAAGATAATGGTGTTAGGTTTCTCCCATATACTGAGATATTTATGTTTCCATAAGTCAGAGATGAAAAACAATATTTGGACATCTAGCCCTGTCAGCCAAAATGCTTTCTGGTTTACTATCAGTCTGTCTTGTCAACATCTGAAACATCAGGTTTTCATTTGTGGCATTTGATTTAGAGTCATACTTAAATTTCTGAATGGCAAATACTATTTCAGCTTCAATCATCAGAATGGCTTCAGGAGTTCATTTTGAAGTTGAAGCTTGACACTTTGGCACTGTCTAGGAAATTGCACTGGAGCACCCAAAGACATTCTATAGAACATTTTCATCCAAGTAGAGATAGTACCCCTCATACTTTTAAAACTATTAATTCTGAATGAGTGTCAAGACACTGAAGAAGAGAAAGGATTTGCCCACTCTGGAACTTCCTATCTAGAAGTGCATAGATAGATAATAGAAAACCAACTTGTGACCAAAAAGCTTAGGTTTAGACTAAAAAAATAAAAAAATTAAAAATAAAATAAAAAAAAAAAAATGAAAAAACCTCCTTGCTTTGTGTCTAAAACTGAGCAAAGATTTTCTAGAGTCAGGAAACAATAAAGAGTTTGTCCAGGAGGGTTGTGGTACTAGTTCTGCAGTTTGCATAATGCTATTATAAGGAAATGGTTTTTCATTTAGAGGAGCTGCCAAATAGAATAACTGCTTAGTCACTTCTTCTAATTGAAAGGATTCAATATATATGAGATTCAGCAACTGGAACTACATCATAACACAGAGACAGGTTCAGCAGCTGGAAATTCTGGACCAAGGAAAATATGTGTACATTATGGAGCATGGGAACTTCTCAAACTCTGGATCTGTGTACTTACCAGCATCACACCAGTAAAAGAGACCAACTTCCTCTATTCCTTGCAGGAACATGGCCCTGTTAGCTGGACTAAAAGAAGAGTTTGTGAATTTTTTCAGTGTTACAAACCTACATTGGATCTCAAGGCACAATAAAGAACATCCAAATATTGCTAGCAGACACATAATTCAGCTAACTTTTTCAACAGCTTTCCTATACATTTCAGAACTATTTTAAACTCTCGTTTCCCTCTGACACCTAACCTTTAGAACTGAAACTGTGGGCAGCAATTTCAGTGCAAGTGAAAGGGAAACTCAAATTTTTCCCATGTACAAAAATGTAATGAAAAATACCACCTTAGAGTGAACTGTGGCAAAGCCTGGTGGCTAATCCCAAGCAGTTGCAAGAAGCAGGTGTCAGATCACCCATGTCATTCCACTGAGTCTTTCCAGTGTATAGAACTTTTAGTGTGTGCCAGTTATCAATGAGAAAATGAAAATATAAGCTCAGGAATACATTCACATATATGTATGTCTTAGAGACATAGCTTGAAATGTTGTCAATGGCAGCATTAAGATTAATGTCCCACCAGGAATACAGAGTAGACTCTCCAACAATTACAATGAAGGTGATACTCCCTCAGCTTCTCACAGATTCACAGGAAGTGGTACTGCATAGATTCTGTCTATTGCTCTAAATACCCATGAAATTAAAGCCAGAGATAAAACTCACTGGACATCAGGAAACAAAGAAAGAAAGAAAGAAACAAGCAAACAAACAAACAAATAAAAAATCTCCAAATAATTAGGCAACAGTGATGATCTATAAACTTAAAAGTAACATGCCCAAAATTTGTTCAAGCAAAATCTGCAGGAAATTAAATTCAAGGGTATTTTTAATTGCTGCCAGAGAGCTATTTCTTCCAGATGATGTTGAGAAATGCAATTTCAAGTAGCAAAGACCACAGAGATCTGTTTTAAGAGCAATAGATAAATAAAGAAATAAGGTGCATGTTTGACCACAGTTTCATTACTGAATTCAGATTAACAGGTGCCTTAAAACTGTATGAGAGAGATACAAAAATCTTTGGTCTGCTGATAAACCATTTGGAAAAACTGAAAGTACAAACCATCTGCTCAGAATATTTTTTCAGATCTGTAACCATCTATGAGGTATTACAAAGCTGATTTGCCAAAAAAATAATTAGCAACTATATTACCTTAAAAATGCTTGAAATTATGGCAACAAGCATGTGAAGACTCAAAAACTGCATTTATAATTGTTACAGATGTTTCCTTATTTGGCACTGCTACAAAGACCTGTTCACTTCAACAACCATCCCTTACAGCATCTGTGAGTAACAGACTGAAACAGAAGAATTGACTGAGCTCTCATGAGGTCAACTTTGAGCTGAACAGTGAGGAGTATAGTCCTGCTCTTTGTGGAACAGAGGATTGGAAATATTTTGAAATTATCTTGAATATTTCCTTTTAAATCTGATGTTTCATATTAAAACAGAGGAAAACAATAAGGTCAAAAGGTATGTAAATTTCTATCATCATATGAAAAGCCTCAGTTTTGTGTAATCCTTGGCTTGTTTGTAGAATTAAATTTTACTGGAGGTTTGAAATTCTTTGCTATGACCTTAATTTTTTCCTCTCTTTTTTTGTCTTCCTTTATTTCTAGTTATGAAAAGAAAAAGAAATGCAGAGATTCTCACAAAATAACCAACTGTGAATTTACAGCACAGTTTTACAGACTCAAAGGATCAAATTAAGATCAGATGTGGAAAGGAGCAGCTATAAGGATGTGAATGATGATGCAGTCTCCTACACCTGGTTTGAATTTTGTTGCACTCTACTAATTTAGATACAATACCAAAACCATTACTTTGCAAAGCTCTCAAAAAAAATTTGCTTTAGAGTGTTTATTTTTATTTTAACTTTGTGTTATTACACAAGCTAGTTGGAAGCAGGACCTGAGGTAGCATACTAAAAATCATGTTATGACAAAAAAGGGCGAGAGAACCAAGCCATCATTGTGGTTTTAGATTAATAAGACATTCAAATGAACATTTATGTATAATAATTATTAGTATGTGTTTCAGTGGCATATGTAAGTTCTAGTTCTGGATGACCTCTGATAGATTCAATACAAGCAGAAACAGATAAAAATTAAAAAATAGTTTCAGATCCCAGAGCTGACTACTAAGAAAAATCTTCTAAAATCCTTCTAAATGTTTGGCAAAGAAGACAGAGAAAAAGGAAGTAATCTTTGTGACTTAGCTAAATAGCCGACTGACCTGTTCTATGCCTGTTTTCCTGCTTTCATGATTTTATAATAGTTTGTAAGAATTTTTCAAATTGCATCTCATTATACATGCTGTTAATAACGATTTCCTGTAGATGCATGTTTTATTTGTCAAGCTTTTTTTATGCTACAAAATGTGCCTGTGAAAACAGACTTTAACAAAGCTCAATAAAAATGATTGAAAGTGCTGATGAATTAGAATACCTGCTGATCAGCAGAAAACATGTTTATTTGTTATTGATCCTGACTCTCTACAGTCAAATCTGGCTAGCTGAAACTTCAAATTAAAAATGAATATTTAGCTTGGAAGAAGATATTTCCCTTTGGATACCAAAACAAAAACAATGTTGCCTTTGTCCAGAATATACTATTGAAAGCTGGACTTTAAGATGACATGACACAGTAGCATTCGTTTCAAACTACCAAATGCTAAATCCAATTCTATTCTCTTTTTGACAAAACAAACTGCCCCTTTCACAGCAGAGATAATTCCAGTATAAATGCTTTGTATGCCTTTACCCTACTTCACATTTGTGAAATTAATCAGTCAACCAGAAGCACAGATCTACCCACAGTTGGATAAAACTGTTGTGGGATGAAATTTGATGAATGAGTTTCATTAGCTGGAAGGGTTGTACATAGTGCCTACCAAGGTCTGCACCGTGACTTGGAATGATTATTAAATACTTTTAATCCAAACTTCAGAGTTATCACGGAGTCAAGTAAAAGATAAACGTAGCTTAGTTAAAGGGAATATATAGGAAGTAACATGTCATTCATTATTAGAAGCAGGTGTGGTATCTCTTGAAAGCTCAGGGTTTTTGGTTTTTTTTTTTTTCCTGAGTGTTGGGCGTCAGCATGGTGACATGTCTCATTTATAGTGATGAAAGTGCTTCTTCATCTAAGTTCACCAACTTTCAGTCTGTTGTGGAATCCTGCCAAAGTTAGTGCATCCTGACAGATCCAATCTATCTCAGAACTAACCTCATTTTAGCCTTCTTGCTGTCTGCACCACTAGATTGATGAAATCAAAAAGAGGAAGTCTTCTATAGCCTTCCAAACAATAGAAGACATAATTTATCACCTCTACTCCTGTTTCCTCCCTATTCTTACATAATCATGTAATAACTTTTCAAGTGCATTACACTTTAAAAAAATTAAAACATGTTACTGTTGCACCAAAAGTTTCTGTTATTTACCTAATTTAAAAAAAAAAAAAAAAATCATTCTTTTCCTAGCACTTATAAGAAAGGGAAGTACTGCAATACTACCAGGCAAAACTTGGGAGAGAAATGTAATGAGAGTCCTTCTCCACCTCTGTGACTCAAAGGTCACATCTATGATGGTACATCCCAGTGACAAACTTCATTTCTTATAAACTTGTGTGCAACTCAATATCTAGAATGATATTCAGAAGACAAAAAGGTTTCTGCTACAACCTGTTTTCAGATATTTATGCCTACCTCTTTTGCACTACAGGGTCTGCTCTTCCTTTTGGTTGTAACACAAAGAGGCAAAAAAGGGACATTCATACACTTAAAATGTGTAGCTCTAATGTAAATGTGATCTTGCTTTGGGCTTTTCAAATGCTTGGATGGAAAAAGGCGAAGTCTGGAGGGTGCAGGGAGGGGAAAGCACAGAATGGAACCCACCAGTACACTTATCTCCAGCAACATATATAGACAAGTCTTAAATAGTGCCAGAGGAACAATTTATATAAAAAACAGTGCTCATGCACTGAAGGAAAAAATGAACCACCAGGTTTGGCTCTTACTTATTGACAGGTTCTGTCAATATTCATCTTAATATTCCTGTGACTCATCTTAGCATTAGGTGTACATGGGTGACAGACAGACAGTAAATAACATTATTGTTATTGTTGGCTGGACTTCACGAATGAAGATTTTGGGATAAGCCTGCGCAATGGATTTTTTAGGTGAGGCACAGTGTGCGCGGAACTGGTCCCATCCCCTTTACTCCTGAGGCTCATCTTGCCACGGCCGAGCACGCTCGGACGGTGACAGCGAGTTCCTCCAGGATTCGAACTGGCGTCCTCAGAGGAGGAGCCAGCTCCAGAGTCGGCGACTTACATCATTTGGCCAACGCCCGCTGCCCATTTCAGATTAACATTAAAGAAAAAAAACAGCAAACAGAAAAGCAATAATGTCAGGTTGTTGAGCAATCCTGGGAGCCTACATGGGTCAGCACCAGGGGAAGACTTCACCTTATCCTCTCTGCCACCAAATGACACAAACGTGGCACTGCAGCCACGCCTGCAACACGAGCTGGGGTAGGAAAATAACATTATAAGCATAAACAAAACAAAAAACCAAAGCCCCACAGGGGCTCATAATATTTAAAGGTGATTGGGCTGATTTTTATAAGCAAAAGCAGATTTACAGTGGATTGTAGTTATCAAATGAATTGGTCACATGAAGAAACAATAATGATAGTTTCAAATCTACTAGATTTTGTCTTTAAGTTTCATGGGTTTTTTTCTTTAACAAGACTGCCAATGAGACAAAAGAAAATAAATTACAAATGCAGGACTTAGTTAACCATTTTGTATCTGTCTGTATCTGAAGTAAAATATTTCTTACAGCAAAGAAATTGGGTGGCAAACAAAAAATCCAAAATAAACAAAAAATTACACCCTCACAATTTAATAAATTAATCTGAATTGTATTTCCTTTTTTTTTCCCTGCTCTAATGGGAAATGTGTCAGAAGAGTGATGTTTGCAGTTAAAGATAAGTAAGCAAAAGACAGTCCTCAATGACAAACATAATGTTCTTTCACTGTCAAGAATGTTGCTTTTACACTATTAAAGAAAGATATCAGGTAGGTGCAAGGGAGAGAATCTAATACAAACTTTGCTGAAGAACATAGCCAAACTGGACATTGACATCCTCTGGACACTGCCTTGTGCACAAAGGAATCACAACTGATTATGATGGTAAAAGTTTGTGTAAAAACATCATTAAGTACAAATACAGGGTGAGTTGCTTGATTCCTAGAAGACGAGTCTTCAGTTTAGTTTAGTTTACAATCTTCTAACAAAGAGAGAGGTTTAAGTTCCCAGTCTAATTCATGGCAGAGTAATAGCTGAGAACCCAGGCCCAGGAAATGTTGGAACATGGGTGGAAGTTATTCTTTGACTCTTCCTGCCTGTGTTTTTGGTCCAAGTTATGCATTTGGTATGACCTGCAATTTTTGGCAGAACCGTATACACCACGAATTAAAACTTCATATATTCTCAATTCTCTGAAGTAGAATAGATCAGAGTAATGTTCTCTGTATTTGCCTGTTAAGAGCTCTGTCAAAACAAAGACCATCAAAAAATTGTAGAGCCTTGCAGAAGGGAACGTTGTGATCTTCAAAGAGACATTTAAATGGACATGGTAGAAGGAGACCAAGGCTATCAACCACAAAAAAATAATCACAAATCAGGAGTTCAAAGGCAACAAAATTTGGTATTTTTTTATTTAAGTGAAACTTAGGCCCTTGTATAAGAACCATGTGTTCAAATATCTAGAAGGATGAAGGCCTGAATGATCACTGAGAGGAACTGAGGTAGATCAGAATTAGAAGGGGTTTTCACCAAACAGATCTGAGTTGCAGAAAAATGAATATTACAAAGTTAGCCCCAGCCCAAGCTGAAAATTCCTGAGGCATACAGAATAATGGTAGGAGCTGGAGCTGCTAAGAAGGAGAACACAAGTACACTGACAGATGAAGTCAAGTCCTAGGGAAATGAAGAAAATAATATTCTCTTGCCAGTCTGGGTTTCAAACAGCAAATCTACAGCCAAAAAAAATCCTTTTCTGTGCCTTCTGCACAAATTCCTAATTTTCCTGAATACTCAGATTTGTGAGAGGTCTTTGCACCCTCAGGTTCTGGTCACTCACATAACCCAATGTTTCCTATTGAAGAAGGAGGCAAAGCCAGAATAATTTATTAATCTAGAGAAGGAAATTTATCTTTGTACATAAGATGCTGGGCAAAATCCATAGTAGAAATCCAGAAGTTTGAAACAAATAGAGTTGGGAGTTGCCTTTTACAGGAGTGTCCCGACCTTTTCTTTTGTTTTTCTTGCATTCGGGGCCTTAATGTGTTGTGCCTTCAAAAAACCGGCTCTGAGCTTCATAACTAGCTCCTTCATAGAACAAAATATTCCTTCATCCCTTGTTACAAGTGACTGGGTATGGCTATAGAAAGAAACACGACACATGTACCACAGATAAATAGATAGCAATTGCCAGAGCATCAGTCCAAGAGTCACACAATAAGTCTTTGGGACTTGTACCGTCTGCCCTCAGTGGTCCGAAAAAAAGTGAAGACTTGTTACCAAAATGCTTTGCCACTCTTCTCTGAGTTACTTCAAGGAAGACCTGTAGCTCACCTTTTATGTGTGGGTAACTGAGGAACTGTCTCTGAAAAAGTTCAAAAGTTTCTACAGAGCAGAGGAAAAAAAGCTGGAATGGGCCTGAAGCAAGGACTGGATGATGGCTCAGGTTAAATCTCTACCAACTTTCTGGTTCAGCATCCAAGCCTCACCAGTCAATATCAAAACATTGCCTCTAAAAGGTGTAGCAGTAGCCAGGAGTCTGGTTCCAAATACAGAAGAAATGTAGGAATTGCCATAGGAGATCAGAGAGTGAACTTAGTCCAGGAACTTGATAGTGATCAGATCCTCCAGAGGACAGAAAAAGGATCTTACAAAAGTTGTATACATTATACTGATGTGCAAAAAAACCTGAGTCTCAGAGATATCTCTCAGATATCTTCTTCCTATGCTGGAGAGCTGTTATCAAAATTATTAGAAATGGCTCTGTCTAAATTAAGGTGCAAGTGAGACCACATGCTCTGCTGGTCAGTTGGTAAGGGTACCACAAAACAGAGTCAAAATAATGTATGATCAGGAGATGCGCAGGCACCTCCCCTGGGTGGCGGGAAACTTTGCAGTCTCTTGCAACAGACTGGATTTTTGCATCTCTAGGATCACGTCACACAGTCGGCTGGTGTGAGGAATGAGTCAGAGGGGGCACTCTGGTGGTCTTTGATGGTTTATAACCCCTTCTGAGGTGCCTCTCATGTGAGTGTCCCATGTGTACGTGATCTTCCTGGAGTGGGGGTTTACTCCGTGTGGTGGGGAGAGATGTTGCCATCACACACCCAGAACCCTTCTCCTCCACCACCTGATGAGACCTCTTTGCTTCTTCACAGACCTGAGATAAATGAACAACAGTCTTATCTCAAGTTCTTGTCACAGTCCATATTTCAGTCAGGAAGTATGTTCAGAAGGGGGCTGTGTTTCGTGGGTCCCAAAGAGGCAGTTCCTTCCTTGCAGTTTGGCAAAAAGCCTTCCTATGATTTTGACAATGTTTAAGACAGTAACAACATTTCATTGTCTCACAAGAGTTCATTATCTTTGCTAGTTAGATATATAACCATGAGTTTAAGTATCCTTCCAAAATAATATCACCACAAATCTTGGTATTCTACTCTCTCGTGTATATATTCAGTCTGCCTATGTCATTAATGATCAGACATCAAGTTTATTATAGCCTTTCAGTGGGGTTCCCTAATTCTTCCGTGCCAGTATGCTTACTTGGAGTTTAATATCATCTGTAAATTTAATAGAACTTCTCCTTACCCTGTTGTCTGGGAAGCAGTTCAAATAAAAATGTTAGATTTATTACTAAATTCATGCATTTTTGACTCTTGAAGGCAATAATTCTACAATACCACAATGGTTTTGATCAATATGAACCAGTATCTAGAAGCACTTTTCTCTTAGGAGTATGACTTTCAGTGATAGTATTTTCTGCAAGGGTTTTTTTCTTCAAGCTTTTTCTGCAAGTATTTTTTTCAAGATTTTCTAGATTATTTGCAGAGCTTCAAATTAATAAAATTACATGGCATGCACTGACCTTCCTATTGGATACAGCAAGAGACAGAAGTGTTAGCCAAAGAAAAGAAAACAGATCAAAAAACTCTGGCTGATATGTTAGGACTTAGGTTGAAAATATTACAATACAGGATAACACAAAGACAACTAGAAAAACAGGGTGATCTTTATGCAGCTTTCTCTCTCTGTTCACCTTGGAAAGGTTGCAAAGATTCTCTTTTATTACCCTCCCTAATACTACCTCTCAGTTTCTAATTTGTGAAAATAGCACTTCTTATCCCAGGTATTTAGGAAGCCCCTAAATCCACTCTTCATATACCAATGACTTTAAGCACGGCTGTGTTCCCCAGACCTCCAGCTGAAAACACACACCCAATTTACAATTCACTTTTTTCAGGGAGACATAGTAGCAAATTGATAAGCAGATTTTGTCTTGCATCAGGAAAAGTTCCTCTCAGTACGTTCTTATGTACCATTTAAGCCCTCTAAGGTATTGCCTGAGATGAATCAGGGTGCTGTGGAGCATTCAGAATCTTTACTCTCCCCTATTTTTGCTTCCCACTAGTAAAAACCCATCCTCCACATGTTGCCACCTATCATTTAAATTTTGTGTCCCTTTTAGTTTTTCAGAGCCCTGCTAAGACTATTTCTTAAAACCTCAGACTTCTTTCTCAGGTTTCCTCTCCTTGCAGTCAAAGTACTGCTTTATCATTCTGTTATCTCTCTGGAGTCCTCAGACTTGAAAAAATGTTTTGGTAGAAGTCAAGCTGAGTTTCCATATGAATAAATGATCATGAAAGGTTAAAGCCACTTTACTGCCAGGGGTCTGTTACTTTCTCTGAAAATTGCTTTGTACAATAAGACAAGAGAGAAGACAAATAAGCTCTTACATACAATAAACTACAGTATCAAGAGTTTTTCATGCTATGTACATACATATCCCCAATTCCTCAGTTCTCACAATACTCAAAATCTATTGATGCTGTGTGTAAAACGCTGGGCAGCCCTAACAAGTATTATCTAGGAAAATGTTGACTGGAGTTTCATTTGAAAATTAATGTCATCCTCTAGGAAGGGATATCAGTATGATGATACAAAGGATGCAAGTAAGATAAATAGGTAAGGTTTCAATTCACAGTAAGGCTCCTTTATATTGCACTGGCCTTGTGTAAGAGCTTTAGTGCACACATGTTTTACCCAATAAATTCCCCAGCAATGTATGAGAATATCCTGCACTATTAGAATAAATGAAATTTGAATTCATTATAGGCCAGGATCCTGTGAAAGTCTAATTGCCAGAAGCCAAAACTTTTCCCTTTAAAAGAGGAGATTCTGCTCAAGTCAATAGTCTTCCATTGATTTCAGTCAGAGCAGAGCATAAACATTTTGTGCATCAGATCTTCTTGATCAGCTCTAACACATTTCTGCCTGGTCTTTGCTTTCATAAAGACCAATGTCAAGAAGGCAGCTGGGAGGAAAGGAAAATCCTCAAGCTGATGGTCAGTTCTGCATGAACTTCGGAAAACAAAATGGTCCCTATCTCAAAGCAGTAGGCTAAAGGTTTGAAAATCTACCTCACATTAGGTGGTATTCTACCCTCTTGGATATTGCCTGCTGTGTCTTGTGCCCTTTGCATTAAAATTTCAAGGCACACATCCACATAACCCTCCCTTTGGTAAATTTTAAAAGGTTAATTAACTAAGTTTTCTTCAGTACCTTATTTAATAAAACCATTGGAAACCTCACCATACCCTCCAAAAATATTAATCTTTATACATAATTATGTTTGCATTATTGGCATAGGTCAGTCCGTTTCCTTGGTGATGGAGAATCTGTTTTTTTGCTGTTAACATTACTTAGGTCTCCAGAGGAGAAGGCAAATACATGATGCAGATAGCTTCCTAATTTCACCTTTCATTTAAACTTACATCTTAAAATAGAAGTAAATAGAAGTGAAGTTCAGAGTATTTGGGAAATGTCTATTTTTCCCTGTCTGTACACACGTAGAACATGCTTATTAGGATGTGAAGAAAACCAGTATTAATTGAAATGAATTCTGTCAATTAACATCTACTTCTTTACATGACATTTCACAGTTTCAGTAAGAGACCACTACTGAGCAATCAGATTTGACTCTAAGCCCCTGCTCATCTTCTTCCACTTACAGCAAACATAGCAAATCTACAAAGCTAGAAGTCACAGGGAGAGTTATTTTTAGAACAGTCACATGACTGGAATTTAGAGAAAAAAATAGCACAGTTATTGAACATCCTTACTGTGGAATGCATCATGGGAGAGAACCATATAACAGTTCTCTTTCTGTGACACAGTTGAAAAAATGCAGAAACCAAATTTAATCATGGCATGACCAAGCTTAAGAAAGATTTACTGTAAAAATCCTGAAACTACTTACCTTTTTTTTTTTTTTTTTACTTATTTTTAAACAGCAATGGCAATAATATATAAGAAAGTACGTTGTGGGGAAAAATATGTCTACTTTTAAATACAGACATCAAATTTTCAGCTGGCACTTGATTATTTTAACACTATTTTTTAGATCACAGAAGAGTAAAAACCAAGAACATTAGACTGTCAGTATCTCAGGAAACAGATAAAAATTGCAGTAGACTGATCACTGTAATACAAGTGATAAGAGGAGACAACCCCACACTCCTCTGCTTTGTAGACAGAGGTCAACACATATCAGACTCTATAAATCAAAACTAAAAGGGTTTGCTATATTTTCATGCTGTGGGTTTTGGTTGTTTTTTTTTTTTTTCTTTTTTTATATCATCACACAAAACAGTAAAAGCATAACTGTTAGTTTTGTAAATCCAAACATAGATTTGAATTCTTAAATAAGGACATGGAAAGTTTTTTTCCGAATTGTGAACTTTTCAACCCTGTGAAAATCGGTGATGCATAAGATAACTAACTTGCATTTCTGTCCTAGATTGCCTACAGATCTATACTGCAATAGTAACAAGACATGACGAAAAGGGAGGAACCAGCATGGACAAATGCAGCAATTAATTTCTCTATCCATTCTGGCTCTGTTCTTATTGAGCTTTCAGCTACATAAATTCTTAGTGCATCTTAAAGAATCAAAATCTCTAAAGATCCTCTTTTTCTCTTTTCTCTACTCCCTTGGTTGTTCTAAGCACAGAAAAGATGGAAGTAATTCAAACTGGCAGCTGCAGGCAAATTTGGTGGTAAAAATAGGAACTAAGAGCTTGGAGCTGTTTCATAAGATCATTTCTCCAGCAGTGAGGTTTCTGTTTATACAGAGAAAACTGAAGCTTTTAATTCTCTAGATGAGTTCTGGAAGTAATAATTCTAACAAGTGAGGTTGTTCATAAAGACTATATAATGCCCAGAAACGTTACAAAATCTCTTTGTCTTGCAACAGCCAATACTTGGAAAACTTACAAATTAATCCATTGGCTCCCAGTCCAAAGGCTGGCTTTTTGGTTTTCCCCTGCCCAGGAGAAGAAATTACAACAGATGAGAACTCATTAGTGGGGCCAGTTGAAACATTCAAAAAAAATGCACTCATTAATGAAAAAAATTATGTTTTGTGAACATTTTTTGATGATTTCTTAAGAGCAGAAGGGGCAGAACACTGGGGATAATTCCATGACACTCATCTAACTCTGCAAAAAACACCAAGGCCCAGAAGGCATTCACTGAAACGGGCTTTTTGTACATGCCACACTAAGCACTAGAAATGGGCAACCCAAGTATGAATGCATTCCTGGGTGCACAGCAAAGAGCCCCAAGGAGAGCGTAACTGCAAAGCACAAGCAGAAGGCCACATATAAGCACAGACATATATATGCTGGCATTGCACACACAGCAGCTTGTAAACAGCTGGATGCTTTTGTTCTGTGTGATACAAGACACAGTTGCATGTGGGGGGCAGAGGAAATAGGAAGCGTCTGTGCCTCACTGTCCCCTCCTTACCCAGGCACCAGGCTGAGCAGCAGGAGGGTCTCCACCAGCTTCCTGACTCCTGCCCTTGAGGCAGAGGCAACAGCAGAAGAAAAGGGAAACTATTTGAGAGAAAGTAGGGGGGTGAGTTAACCCTTGCTTTTCCCTGCTGTGTGATAGCCATATATCACAGAGGTGGTTGTGCTTCTTGCAGGAGGTGAAACCTGACTGCTTGCCTGGTCACTTAGGTAAGCACAGCCCTCCCACAGCTCCAGGTTCAGCATAGCTGGGCTGCTGGTGGGGGTTAAGGTAGAGAGGGAGCTTTTATCTACCTCCAGCACACTGAAACCCTCAGGCAGTGCAGCGAGCACATTGAGAAGCAGAATATTGGCATCTGATACTGCAAGGGAGAGTCTTTATGCTGCTGTGCAACTGTTCCCTCTTTTAAGACAATGCTCAAGGGAAGCACTTTCACCTTTAAATTATTACATGCATTCTGTGTTTGATTATAATAAAGGCATTGTTACACTGATGTAAGAGTTGTTAGGGAAGCACAGTAACATGTAGTTCAAAATTTGCTTTCAGTTCTAAGGAATAGAGCGCTAAACCAAATTATGTATGTCACAAAATGGATAAAGAAAACAGATCTCAGTAGACAGAGCAGGTGAAGACAGTGTAGATGGCCCTAATTAATCCAGAGTGATGAGGAACTCTGAATACTGTCTATTGATAAAAAATGAGGCTAAAGCTAGGAAAAAAAAAAAGGTGTGTATATCTAATGGAATTCATTCAGCCATGGGGTTTGGGGATTCACTATAGAAAAGGCATGTAATTAATTATGCTTCTCTCCTTGACCTATTTTATGTCAGTAAACCACAAGTGCTTATGTTCATGTTAAGCCTAGAAGTAAAAGCAATGCTGTGTCAGCTTTCAGGGTCTAAAACACTACATTTTTGTTGCCTTCATGCAAGTGTGTCTAATTACCTCCTGAGGCTGAAGCAAATAGGAAGGTTAAACTGTGATCTGTTCTTATTATTCATTATTCAGACTTTACTGAGTTAGCAATGTGTAAGGTTTTCCCCAAATAAATCTAATCATCTCCAGGCCTACTTACAAATTCAGGGTTTCCTCCAAGTACTGCCTTGAGATTTCTGATGCAGAAGGCTGAAAGATGGAACTGCTGCTGGACAATCTGATTTAAGATCAAAGAAATGTCACTTTAGATATTAATCCTGAAGTCATACAGCAGAGCACAAAATGTTTTAATAGGTCTTTAAGCTGATCTTCTACCTGATGGAGGTAACTAAATCCCTAGGAAGCTGAGCAACATTCTAGTTCAGGCCAGCTATGTCTCTGAGCAAGGCACAGTCCATCTGCTTTTCTCTCCTCTGTGTCATCTTGAATTAAGCATTGCAAAGACTGCCCTCATCTCAATAAAAAATGAACTTTATCCATCATTCATAGCTAATTTTGGTTATCAACGAGCTCTACTAGGGAAATCACAATATCCACCCAGACACACATCAAGGTATTTTGTATCTTAAGAGCTGTACAGTCAGGTCTTGCAGAAACAGAAAATCAGGAGAGCATGTTTCACATTAATTCACTGATAATACTGGAAACAGATTGTAATAGCAGATATTCTTTTCTTGTCCCTCATTTTATGCTAACAGTGTTTACATCTATTATATTTGTAATTTGTAAACTATCTTGTTTTAAATTTGTTGCAATATAATTATCCCTCAGTTTTCAAGGAA
>VXAU01000473.1:306452-322399 GCA_013399695.1 Formicarius rufipectus | reverse complement strand
CACTTGTTTCTGATTCCCTGCACGAGCTCATTCTGTAGTCAAAACATTCACTTAGTGTATGGGATTCTGAGTTTCAAGAGAAATTTCTTTATGCTTTATGATTGTTAATTAAATGTGCTGCATTGAATGGTTGCCTGTTACTTAGCAGTTCAGATTTAGGGTAGGTTTTGTTTGTTTTTCAAAATTAAAAATATGTGTGCTGGGAAGGAAAACATCCAAGTAGTAATGGAACATTAATGACAAATAGTCATCCTGTTTGTCAGAACCTGCTGCAGGGTTGTTCACAGGCTGCAAAGACAGTCCTTATTGTGGGCACATGGACCTCTTCTCATCCTGGGTTCTGCAATCCTTCAGACTGTCCAGTCATGGCTATTTACTGGCCTGTGTCTGCCTTGATCTCCACTCTATTACTTTTGGACATACCTTGAATTAAAGTTAACTCCCAGGATGGGCTGGGTTGGGTTGGGTTGGAGGGACCTTAAAGCTCATCCTGTTCCACCCCCTGCCATGGGCAGGGACACCTCCCACTATCCCAGGTTGCTCCAAGACCCATCCAGTGTGGGCTTGGATGAGACCCCCGTGGGATTCCCTCTGCAGCTGCTGGAGGGAACTGTCTGACCCCAGCACAGCTCAGGCTGTGGCTGTGGCTGTGGCAGTGAAGGGCTGCCATCCCCTCTCATGTCTCTACCAAAATTCTGAACTAATGACACCCAGCAGGAACTGCTGTGCAGAGGAAAGCTACATTTCTCAGATTGTAGTGCTTCTCCAAAGCCTCTGTAGGAGCCACATGTCCAGTTGTTGAAATGGATGTGAATAATTCCAGGCAAAGGGCTCTGTAAGGTCAAAATGTTAACGACATAGTGATGTCAATCTGTATTTAGGTGGCTTGGTAAATAGAAACAAACACCTCTAGAAAAGGGGTGGACAGTCAGAATACCTAAATAGTGTTTGTTTATTCTCCATTTGGACAAAATTAATGAAACTGTTTTATTTTTCTCATCACCTAATTGCTGCAGATCTGTAGTTGCATAAATCACAGCAATTTCATTGACCTTAGCACAGTTGTGCCAAAGTACATCCTCTGAGCCTTTAGTTTATACTGCATACCTGATTTAATTGATAATACATATTATCTCAGTTATATTTTCTCTTGTATCTTTCAATTATATTATTTCTTAGAATCTGCATAACAGGTGCTTTCAATAATAATTGATCCTTTTAAAGAAGTCTGAGTTTGTTAAGAATATATTGATAGTTGTTCTTAAAATCTTAGGGTGTAATTTTAAATCCGAGACCAAGATCTTTGTAGATCATCAACAGTACTGATTTGCAGATATTTATGGGAAGCAAACTGAATAAAATGGGATTGCTATAGTTCATTGCCAGGTTTCTTTGCTAAAAATGGAGCTCTACAGAATGCATTCTTTGTGGATTTCAGCTCTTAAGTGTTAAACTAGAAAAGCACTAACCGATGAATTAATAACAGATGTAAATGAAGGCCCACCAATATCTGAAGAACTGGGAGTGCTGTTGAGAGAAAGGAAGTTGATGTTATACACCTGGAATCAAGTTGTTCCTTACTTCAGGAAAAGAAAAAGGGTGTGTGCAGTGGATGGAGCACATTCTCTACAACCATCAGGCTGAAAAGGGCTGAAAGGCAGCTGATGGATCTGTGAGCACCTGTTAGCCTGGGAGGAGCTCTGGAAGGCTGCAAGGAAAAGATACCAGCTGGTGGAGCCACCCTAAAGTGGGGGTTGTGTTCTGTGGGGCAGTAGATAGAGGGCTATCCAGGCAGAGGATTTACAGCTACTCAGACTGGGACTGTAGCCATGGATCTCCTCAGCAACACATGACTCACCACACACAAGGAAAGAAAAAAACCTCTTTGGCCTGACACCTGTCTTCCAAATACATTCCTGTCATTTAAAACTATCACACCGATTCTGATGGCCAAAATCTGCTGTGGTATTTGCCCTAGCTTCCACTGCAGATAGCTGATCACCACACTGATCTATGGGCTACATAAAGCCTTGCTCTGAATTTAAGAGCATCAGTCAAAATGAATGCTCCCATATTTATTGAGTAGCACTGTGAGGTGTTTGCCCAGCTGAGGGCTGGTATCTCCTACTGCAAAGAGGCCCCACTTAGATCAGTGTCTTGGGTCCTGTCTGTCAGTAAGGAAGCTCTTTGGACATCCTCCGAGCTGAGTCTTGTACGTCTGAGCTGGTTGTTCAAAGACATCCAGGCTGAAAAGTTTTAGGTGAGCCTTTTTACTAGTTCATATTGTGAGTGTAACATGAAGAAAAGGGAATATAGAACTCAAAGAGACAAGCAGGGAAGGATGGAATAGGGGGGGGAAATGTCTTAGTTGCTTGAACCATTGATTCTATTTATTGATACCTGCATTTGTGTCCAGAGACCCTACTTAAGATACAAGTGCCCTTCTTCCCAAAGGCATAGGAAGACTCTCTGCTCTTGAATGTTGCTCATAAAGAAACACTAATTGCAGAAAGTGTCTGGCATCAGAAGAGTTCCTCAGCCACATCCACAGGGGCAGAAATGCAGCTGTGTGGGTTCTGTTGGCCATTTTGCGTTTGGTAACTGCGCAACCTGCAGCCTGATTTCTGTAAATATTAAATATTTCATTCACTTATTAAACATTAAGGCTTATTAAGCTGCAGGGACAGATGGTTCCCAGTTTTGTGTGGTGGGCAGTCGTATGGTTCCTGGAGATGTATTGTGGAGCTCAGGATATAAAGACATTTCAGTTCCATTTAGGAGCTGTGAGTCAGATCTGCAGCTGGTGGAAATTAGTTCCAGAGATACTGATGATTCGTCTGCTGTGTGGAGTTGTCCATTAGAAAAGCAGGCATGGGGAATTCTGGCTTTCTTCTGAACAAAAATGTGCTTTATTCAAAAGCTTGAAGAAGTTTCCCTTGCTGCAGCGATGCCGATGAGATAGACAGGACCAGGGCTCTGCCTGAATGCTGAATTGGTAACCCAGGTGATGTCCCAGCTCCTGTCAGCACAGGTCCCATTACACTTGCCCAGAATTCGGTGTCTTTTAGCCATCAGGGACTCCTGGGCTACCTTGCAAAGGCAGACAAAGCAGAGGAACACCCAATTCTCTCCCACCAGGCTGGGCAACAAAAGTTTTCACAATTTCTTGTAACATTTCTGAAATTCTTCAGAATAACCATTGGTCTTTTATTTCCACTCTGTATAATTAAACCTTCTCTGGACTGAATTTCTTCAACTTGTCACTTTCTATTGAATTTCAGGTGTATGTGCCTGAGGACACAGACTCTGGATCCTTAGGCTTCAGGCTTTCGCAGGAGTACAACAGGATGATGCATCTCAAAAATAGTCATAATATCTGTCTCTCTCCTGAATTGAGGGTTGTGTCTTAAATCAGTGCTGACTTTGTTCATCCATCATTTTCTGCTTCAATCTGACAGCCGAGAAATATGATATTCAAATGTTATCTTTTGAGAATATGCTATTTAAGCTTTCTGTGGGGTTTTGGGGAGGATTATTGCTGGGGTTTAAATACACAGAGGGTGCAAATATGCAGAGGGCAAAAGATGGAACATGAAAATAGATGCTGCCAAAGATTAGAAAAGGCCATTGATGCTCAGTGACTACAGGTGGATGTTACCTGTTTCTTATATTGCATTTAGAGCCTCAACCTGCAGTAACCTCAACAACTTTCTAATAAGGAACCCTTTTTTATTTTAATCTGTTCTGTTCCCTCATGCTTTGTGTTTTGAGGGAGGTATTGGAACAGTTAACTCCTTTATGAAGAAACATTACATTCCTTTTGTAGCAAAGGCAATTCAAACTTATTTATGACCTAAGCATTGGCCTAGATATGTCACTTACCCCAGAGCTCCTTGGTGAGGGATGTGATCCAAGTCACTTAAGTTGCTATAGTACATATTTCTAAAAGAGCATGCATTACCAAAACCTCAGGCTGGCTGTCCTATTTGATTGTCCTACTTCTCTGTGTAAAAACGGATTTTATGGCAAGCTGGTAGTTTACTGTGTATTTATCCACAAACTTTCCTTTTTTTTTTTTTTTCCTTTTAATTAGCTCAAACTAAAAGACAATTCTTGAAAGGTGGCCTGTTCAGCCTGTTCTCAGGGGGAGACTGGGGAGGAGTGGGAGGAAGAGGAAGATGACAAGGACATGACCTAGATTTGTGCACTGTCAGAAGCAGCAACACTCCTGTCAGATTCCAGCTGAAGGTGAGCAGTGCTGGGTGGTGCCTCGTTTCCCCTGACTGGGAGGGAGCAAAGGGCTGAGGGACAGATCCACTGGCACGTGTGGTCTGTGTGGTGGTGAAGATGCTGCAGAGGTGTGAGCTGCTGCTGCTGCTGCTACAGGTATGTTTGCTTAGTTAATTGAGTTGTCGTGGCAACTGCTTCCTCTGAACTGCTGCAGTGCACAGGTTGGCATTGGCACCTGATGACTCTGCACAAACCATTAGTATTTAAAAAGAAGAGAAAAAAAAATTCAAATTCTGTCTAGTCTACGTAGAGCCAGTGTTAAAGTACAGTTTTAATGGAGGTGGGGTAAGACATAGCAGTTATTATTAGGTCACCACGGCTTAATTAGTGAGTCTAGCTTCAGGCTGGAAGCACTCTTCTGGCTCATCCAGAAGAGCTGACATTTCCTCTTGTAGCCCACAAAATATGGAACAATGGAGAGTTGTTCAGAACCTACAAAACAAGCCACTGAAGAATTGTAAGAGACTGATGATGCACAGAAGAGCCTCTGAGTATTTAATGACTGACTGCTCAATGTTAAATACAGTGTAACCTGAGGAAAAGATAGAGGAGCTGAAATCTGAGGCCAGAAATGCCATCATAGGGACAGTGTGGCAAGGATGTGCTCCCACCTAGAAATCCCATTTCCTGCCCGCCCTGGCATGTCTGCCCAACTTGGAGGTGGAGAGCATGCAAAAATGGGTGTCTGTGGGGATGCTCCTCCTGTTAAAACCAGAAGCAAAGTGGCACAAGGTAGGGCAGTGATTTTCCTTTTTTGAGTACCCTTGTCTTTGGGAGTGCATCTTACTGAGGCTCCTCCCCTGGAGTTTGAAATCCCACTGACGGATGGGGAAGTGTCCAGAGGGAAGAGCTGCAGCAGCATCAGGTCCACCCCTGGCTGAAGGTGCCTCTGTAAGTGCAGAGAGCAGGCAGTACTGAACAGCAGGAACCCCATTTTGAGTTATTTGTCCACAACTTGGCACATAAGGTGACACATTTTATGCAAGAGGACTGCATGGGAAGGGAAAAGGTCTCGGGAGGAGATCACAGAGTGAAAAAGTATGGGAAGTGTTCCTGTGAGTTCTTGGTGAATGGACATTTATTCTCCAGAGCGGACACTCTGGGGTGTTTTAAGCCCCAGAAGTTCCCTGGAGTGTTTCAGTGTGGCCACAGCTGAGGAGGAAACACCTTGCAAGGGGCTGTGGGAATAGGGGTGAGTGAAAATGCCCGAAACTGCTGGAAGCTTTGTCTTCATGAGTTGCAGCTTGATTTATAGTTAGTTCCTGACAGCTAATCTTCTGTGTGGACTGATAATGTGCTCTTTTCCCACTCTGAGGTTTGGTGGAAAATGAGATTTATCTCACAGACTGGGTAATCTGTGGATGTGCAAACTCCATTCCTGCAGCTCAGATGATAGGAAGTAACTCAGCAAGGCAGGATACCAATCACAGGCCTAAATCAGTAAGGGAAGGAGTGGAAGTTGTGGCTCAGGGGTTGTTTCATGCTCTGTCCCTGAGCAGCAGCATGGTCGTGTTGTGTAGGATGGGACTCAGGCATCAGGAACACATTGCTTGGGGTGTTGCAGGACCTACTGCATGAGCACTTCTTGCTTCCATGGCACAGTTAAATGATGATGATGAAGGGGAGTTCCTGGAGGGATGTGGCATTAAAGTGTATCTTGCAATCCCGTCAAGGAGCACGTGTGTCCAGGGTAAGGATATGCTGCCATTAGGCTGCACTAGCCCTGTCAGAATGGCTTTCTCCTGATGAAGGAATGTCCTGTTCTCCATTCTGGCAAAGAAACACCTGCCTGAGGTGTTTGGCCACAAGGATCAGAGCCTGGCAGGAATCTCTTCTTGCACTGCAGTATTTTATGATGGGGATAATGTGCTGTCACTGTTTTCAACACTGACATGTCCGTGTCACAGTTTTCCAATTAAAGGCCTCCATTTTCTCTGATTTTAATTAATATTACCTCCTCCCTTTTAACCCCAGTTGTTCCATTTCTGATGTTGCTCACCAGCAGCATGGACTGTGATCCCTGTAACTGTGCATCAGAATCTTTGCCAAAATTCTCGGCAGTTTCCTCTCGAATTCAGCAAGACTTGGCTCTGTCGATTTATGTGGGGAGGGCTTTGGTGACAGTTCATGGCTGCCTGGTCATGCAGGAAGTTTGCTGGCAGGTTGTGCTGTTTCTGTGGAGCTTTTGAAGTCTCCTGCAGGGCTCAGTCTGGGCAGCCCTGGAGCTGGGGCAGCACTGAAGGAAGGATTGTGCAGTGTCCTGATGGATCACAGCACCTCAGACCACTGAACACTCATCCTGCTATTTGAAAGAATCCTTGCCTGTCTTAAAGGAGTGTTCTGCTTGGGTAGGTCAGACACTTTCAGAAGTAACTCCCAAGCCTTTTTGAATGGCTTCACAGGGATTTCTCTTTTGATGTGCTTGGTTCCCATGAGCTGATACCAGATTCTTCTGCTTAGCTGTGTCTGTAGGGCACTGCCTTCTGTCTTCATTTCTTCATGTTACTACCCACACTTCTTTCTCAAAATATGGGAAGATCAATACTCCCACCACCACCTTGTTAAAATATCCTGCAGGGTTGACCTCCTGGAGCACTGTTCATCTTCTCAGAACATAGCTAATAATTGCTCTTCTTTTAACTTGATTAACCCAGTAGCTTTATCTTTTCTAAACTGGAGGAATTAAAAAGACTTGAAAGTAGGGCAAGCCTCTTCCATCTTCCTACTAAGGAGGTGACTTCAAGGTGATCAGAGGTCTGGCCTCTTACTGCAAAAAATACCTTTTTGGACAACACATGCCCATCCATCCCAATGATTTCAAGGTCTCAGAGGAAACCTGGGTGACATTCAACAGAAATAATTCTGATGCTGCAGCTTAACCAATATAGTAGTGGTATTTGGATCTGCTTTAGTAATACAATCCCCCTTCCCCACCTGAGATTCCAGATACTAGTCAGCATCTCCACATTGAAAGAGAGATGCTGGTTGGTTACCTGCCATGAAAGGACATTGCTTAGCTCATGGTTAAAATATCAAGCAGAAAAGTTTCTGTCAAAAAAAAAAGATTTTTTATGTTTTTATAGCATAAAGTATCCTCAGTGAACGAAGCGTGAGAACACTCTATGGGCTCTCATCTCCTGACCTTTCCCCACTCCCCTCAGAATTTCCAAATGCACTTAAAAATCCTGGAATCTATTGGATAAGATCTGATTTCTCAAAAGACTGGAGCACTGAAGAATCATTTGTCCTGGTTGCACCTAAGAAGGTTTGCTATGTGGTGTTGTCTCCAGAAATCACCTTTCTCTAACATAAAGCTGATGATGATTGAAAAGCACACTGGAAATTGCACCAATACTTCTTCAAAGCCCCTCAGTGATGTCCAGGTGTTAGAAAGATAAGTTGCTTGTTGGTAGAACTGCCTTGTTAAGGTTTAGGTCTTGACATGCTTCAGAGATCTCAGACCTGGGGGAGGTTAACAGAGCTTGGGAAGAAGGATGTGCTACTGATAATGGGCACAGAGACTGCAGAATTTATGGGCCACAAGGACACTTGGCAGAACTCCCAAGATAAGGAGGAAACTAAGAAAGCCAGCTCAGCAGCTGTGCTGAAATCAGTCCCCATGGAGGAGAGGGGGATTGCAGCACTGCAAGGTAGGACATTGCAGGGGGAGACCAACCCCCAGCTCATGGCCACTGAGCCAAGAAACCCACTGACCCAAAAGCAGATAACGACTGAGCATGTCAACTAATTAGCATGAGAAGCCAGAAAATCATTTAACCAATAGAAGGGATAATACTAATTAATAGGAGAAGTAGGTGACTTGTAGCCAGTGAATACTGATGCCCTTGTTTGCCTAAATGTATAAGTGGTGTAAAGTTTTGATGATTGCAGAGCCAGCCTTTTGTGGGTGCCCAACTCCCCAGTTTGCACAAACTGGAATAAAAAATAGGAATACCTCACCTTGGTGTGTGAATTGGCACTGTGCACTGGGCAGCAAGCCCATGCTGGGACAAGAGGAAAACCAGAATGGCACAGTCAGTGCTCCTCTGTAGTAACAGTGCTGTCAGCAAATGGTCCAATTTCTGACTACAATTCTTTTTTCTTTTCCTGTTATCTTCCAGTACTGTGAAATACAGCTACAGATGCAATAAATAAATCATTGAATCACAGAATCATAGAACTACAGAATTGTTTGGCTTGGAAGGGACCTTAAAGATCATCTTGTTCCCACCCCCTGCCATGGGCAGGGACATCTCCCACCAGCCCAGGTTGCTCCAAGCCCTGTCCAACCTGCCCTTGGACACTTCCAGGGATGGGGCAGCCACAGCTTCTCTGTGCCAGGGCTGCCCACCCTCCCAGGGAGGGATTTCTTCCTCCTATCCAACCTAAGCCTGCCTCTGTCAGTCTGAAGCCATTTCCCCTTGTCCTGTCCCTCCAGACCCTTGTAAATAGTCTCTATCCATGCTTGTTGGCTCCCTTCAGGTATTGGAACACTGCAATTAGGGCACTTCAAAGCTTCTCTTCTCCAGGCTGAACAATCCCAGTTCTCTCAGCCTTTCCAAAGTCATAAAATTAGAACACTTACCCTCATGCTATTATAAATATTTGGTACAGTGCCATTATCAATAGTAAAAGCTTCCCCAAGGTACTTCAAGAGCATGCTTAACTGTAATATAAGGAACTACTTCTCTGGGTGGAAAAGGCATTAAGATTTTTCAGACCTGTTTCCTAATTTATCAGTTTGCCTATTAAAATCCCTGTGAAAAGAAGGCATCTGTGTTCTTGTGTTATGTATGGGTTAGCTCTGACAGGCAGGCAAGCCCCACACAGTTGCTCCCTCTCTCCCCTGCATTGGAGTGGGGCAGAGAATTGGAAGGGTAAAATTGAGAAAACTCAGGAGTCCATATAAAGACAGATTGCAAGCAAAGCAAAACGAGGAATTTATTCCCTGCTTTCCAGGCAGGCAGATGTCCAGCCATTTCCAGGAGAGCAGAGCCACATGGTTCAGGACACCTCTTCCACCAGCTGGGGTGAGCTGTCCTAGCTGTGTCCCCTCCCAACATCCCCAGCACCCACAGCCTCCTCACTAGCGGGGTGGTGTGAGAAGCAGAAAAGGCCTTGATGCTGTGTAAGCACTGCTCAGCAAGAACAAAAACACTGGTGTGTTATCAGCATTGTTGTGGTCATAAATCCAAAGCATGGCATCATATGAGCTGCTGCGAGGAAAGATAACTCCATCCCAGCAAAACAGAATACAGGTTCTAAATCTTGCCTGCAAACTCATATGCATTTATTCAGTGAAGATCCCTCTTTGTGCCAGCCCAAGTGAGATCTAACCTAGCTTTGTAATGAACAGATCCATTAACATCCTAAGAGTGCTAACAGTAAATCAGTCTCCTAAAGGATGGGCTTATGTTTGTTGGTTTGGGTCACTTTTTAGCTCTGGAGGGAGAGTAGGAGAGAATACAGGGAGAGTAGAAGAGAATACAGCAGCATGCTCAGTAGGTTTATTAAAATCAATGAGTTAGAAAGCAGTAAGTAGCTGTGGAACTGAGGAAAAGAGAATGTTAATAGACCATGATGAAACACTCCATAGAAAACACAATTATGCCAAAGAATATGCTGTTCCTTTCTGCAAAAGGCCCAGCACAGAGGGCACAACTCGAGTGGTACAGCAAGCTGCATCAAGAGCTTGTAGGGGAAAAGGAGAGTTCCTTGTACTATAAATCCTATGGCAATTCTGTGCAGTGACAGAGCTCTCACAAGAGCTGTAAATTATTACAATGCCTTCAGGTTTAAATTCAAGCCAGAAGCATCCCTGCTCCAAGAGCAGCAACCTTTCTGTCACATGCTCTTGGACTGCAAATTCAGAAACAAGCAAAACAGACCTCACGTGAGTAACCATAAAAGCTCACTTTTGTTTCCTTGAGCAGATTCAGGAGCTACCTGCTTTACACATGTCAATGCATAACAAGAAAAAACCAAGAGCCACAAAAAGGCAAAAGATGTGGGTAATCTGTAGAAAGTAACATTGTTCCAAAATGCAATGTGTTATGTACTTGGTCTGGGAGGTGACATTCACAGTGATGCTCCTGATATTGCTGTGCAGGTTCTGCAACAGTGGATAACCACTGGACATAATAACCACTGTGATAACTGGATGGGCTTCTCAAAGTTACTCTCAGTATTCACTGAATTCTCATCTTGCTGTGCACTTCAGCTCTGCTGCAAAGTCCAGAGACAGTTCTGCACGTGCTTGTAAGAAGTTGCTCCCGATCCATAATTACTGAGACCAAACTGAGCCAAAATGCCAAGTGGGGTTACTCCTTCTCAGTGCCTGGAGTCACACAGAATGAATAAGCACATAAAATGTGTGTATCCCCAGATACAAACCAGTCCAGTCACTGACCACAGTACTTAAAACAGATTTAACATGTGCAAAAACTTTTTACTTTTGCTAAAAGTTACCCAAAAGAATAAAATATGAATAATGTCTTGAACCTCTTGAAACTCAGGGATGGTATTGCAGTATCTTAAAGTAGTCTAAGGGTACCTAACCACTTGTGCAGTACTACAAGGGAACTGCAAGTGTGTGCTGGTAGTTATTATTCATATGAGGTGGACACAGTTCCACTCATCCTTACAAAGGGGGAAACAAGTCACAGAGAGTTGAAATGATGGAGTTGGGACAGTGCAGCCAGTCTGCTTTTTATGAGTGACACTTTTAATCAGTGACAATGTGCTCATCTCCTGTAACTTTGCTCCTTGTGATTTACCATCCACCTCTGCAATTTTTCTCTCACATTTTTTCCCCTCGTTTCTCAGCTGAGTGCCAAAAGGAAACATAGAGCTTCAATTTAACTAACAAAATAATGTTTTTTTCAGAGTAAAAAGCACTCGGAGCTTTCAGAAAACACAACAGAAGTGCTGGAATGTATAAACAGCAGGAGAAGATATTGAACAGTATTTTTTCATCATACCACATCAGCCAAACGAATGGATACTGTAGCTCGAGGAACGTGTATATGACTGAAACTTGGATAAAAGGGGTTATTTTGGTCTGTATGTTCTATCTTCACCATGATATACAGATTTCACAACCCATGTACATTTCCCTAAATTGTATTATTTATTGATCACTTATGACTTATTCAATTTCTGTTGTAGCCATCACTGAATTATCTGAGCACAATCTCTGTACAAGACAATTGGGAAAGCACTGAAGGACTACAATAACTGAGCAGTCAACAGAATAAGTCACATTGGCATATAATTGGCCCTGCCAAATCCTGTGTCAATGCTTTTGGTTCTTTTCCCCTTCAATTTAAAATGCAACACATTTTCATTACTTTTGATGATTCTGAGGAGCTTTAAACTGCATCTGTCTGCTGAGGGGAACTGTACAGTTCATGTTAGTGACTATAAACAGAGAATTGCTTCATTGCTGCTATGATTCATGCACAGCTTCACCAGTAAGAGAAAGCCCCTGGCTAAGATAAAATAAAATAAACCAATTATATTAATGGGAAATAACCTTAGGAAATAAGAGTATCATGTTTTTTAAAAGCCCAAACAAATAAATCCAGCATCCTATACTCAGAGATTCCTCTGGAAATGTCTGTCTGTGAACACATTCTACACATGGACTCAGATGGCAAAAGTCACTAAAACAATTTTCCTATTGATAAGAGTTATTGTGGACAACAGGGTATAACAACAGCTGAAATAGGTATTCTGAACATGCTCTCAAAACGTAATGCGTAAGATGCATCTACTGTCAAGCAATATGGATGTTTCACAGTACACAAAGCTGTACCAGGAAGATGTTGAATAAGATTGAGAAGTTAAAAGAGTGCAGAGGATTTGTTTTCTGCAATAGACAGAATTGTATAACAGCAGACTGTAAACAAAACAGTATTTTGGAACTCAATATATTAAAAGCTGCCTTGATTATGCATCAAACCATCCAGAATGTATATAAATATGATTTTACTAATTTAATTTATAATTCTTAGAAAAATACATCATTTAACTTTAAAAAAAATGCTTGTAATACTTCATTCTCCAATACAAAATGTGATTTATGCCTCAGAGAAAATTACTGAGATAAAAAAATGCAGCATTATGCACTCTGAGGATTTGGTTTTGCCATTTATGTGTTACTTCCTTTGAGCAAAGTGATTAGCCATTATTCAGGGTCTTACTTCTTGTTCCTGCTAAGAAGAGAAACTGATACAATGCCATCGAGTCCTTCTTGAACACAAATCTCATTGTTCTTAAAAAAGAAAAAAGTGATATAAAGTACATAATGAGAAGTATAGAATAGTTCTTGTAGGAGTAATGTAGGATAGTTCTTTTGCACAAAGGTCTGCGGGTTGCTTGGTTTGGTTTACCACCACACATTTACCTAATCTACTTCAGTTTTTTATCTACCTTCCACATGACCTGTGTTTCCAGCAGTAACTTCAATTTCTTCCACTAACTTACTCCAAAAATAGGGTGATACTGCAGTTAGATTTATCCCAACTGGCTGCTCCCCGCCATGAAATTCAGACCTGAACCCTCAAAACAGTATCTCTTTTGTCCCTGATATAGTCATACATAAATTCTTTTTGCTGACCAAGTGGTTTTGTTCTGAAAACAAAGAATCTGAATCAGGAGGAGATGTTGACTGCAACAGCTAGCATTTATCCACAAGTGCACTCTTCCAGTGCCCTTCTTTTCTGCACAGCATTTGGAAGATCACTGTTGCAAAGAGGAAGCATCACCAACTTTACCAGCAGAGACAGATGGTGACAAAAGAACTTTTCATTCCATTTTGTTTAGGTTCTCACAGTGTGTCCATTAATATTACATTACTTGTCTATACCCATCAAATTGAGTCCTGGGTTTTCACTTTTACTGGTCTAATCCACAGGCTGCTGAATTCAGTGGAAAGCCACCACTGGAATGCTTTTACTGAAGTCTTTAGTGATATGAATGGCCATCCCACAGCCTGATTCTAGAGTGGTTAAATTTACAGTCAACTGTCAGAATAAATCCTGCTTTTATATCTCAGTGTAAGCTTCTGTACTGCATCACCTAATATTCTTAAAGAAGTGGTTATGAATTAAATCAAAATAATGGAATCAGGATTATGGAAAAATATCTTCTACATGTTACCTCAGTTGCCACAACTGACTTGTGCAAGTATTGGGTCTACCATATTTTATGTTTCTATGAAACGGCCATCCATCAATATTTTGACTTGCAAACAGTGCATGGTTAAGGTCCTTGGGATAGATTAACTTTGGTTCAGGACCGAGGATAATTTAAAGCAAGACTTAGCTTTAAATCAGTATGGGAGGATGGACCAGAAGACTCACAAACCATTGCAAAACAAATGTAGTCTGAAGGCCCAGATTCACTTCTGTGGCACTTTCAGGCTGCTGGAGGGGTGTGAGTGAGCTGTCCTGCAATCTCTTCATCTTTCTGCATGTCACTTAGTTGCCATATGTTATCTGCTTTACTTTCCCCAGTCATTCTTCACTTCACCATTCATTTACGTTAGAACTGTAACAAGATGCCAGCTGAGTGAATCATCTGGAGTCAAATGCGTGTTATTCTTTATTCAGCTGCTTCCTGCCTGGTCATGCATTCAAAGGACCAGATCTAAAGTGACAGAACTGTGTATTCCCTATTACAGCACTGAATCAACCAAGTGTAGGGAACAGGAAAGGGATATTTATGGTATTACCAGGGGAGCAAGGGAGGGGAAAAGGCTCCTGACCTTTAAAACTGTTTGATCCCTCCACACTGTTACTTAGAATGAAGTAGACACCATCACTTTAATATGTCACACAGAATATTCTTGGTGGTGTTAATGAGCTGGTTCTGAATAGTTGTCCAAAACGTATCTTAAGGACAAGGTAAGGGGTGTTTAAGGCATCAGACTTCATTTTTGATAAAATCTGTTTGAGCTTCTTGAGATAATGAAGCTAGTGAAGCATCTCAGAGGCCAGTACTCCTTCTCCTTGCTCTTAGCAGGTATTTGTTTACTGTTTTGTTTATGACAGGCTTAGATGACAAATTCCCAGAAATGGCCTTTAAAAAATACTTTGTCTGCAGACTTTTCAGAGAGTAGACAGAAAAAAACAAACAAACAAACAAACAAACAAAAAAAAACCACCCAAAAACAAACCAAAAGTGTTATGTAAAAAGTACAAAGGAATATGAACTTCCATTATCTCACTTTCTTAATGTGAATGCAAATGTTTTACACCATAATTCATTATCATTATAGCAAAGATATTTCCAAGGGTTTTTGCTTCTTTAAATAGTTGAACACTGAATACATGACCCAAGATGAAAAAAATGCATATTGTGAAATTAAGGAATATTGATGATGAGCTCAGGCCACTACAAATTCACAGCCTAAAGAGATGGTGGCGATAATCCCTCACAGAAGTCAGAGAGATCCTGACACTTCTTAATAAGAATTCAGTTGCTACAGGAGGGTTGGTGGAAGAACTGTGTCCACAAAGAGGGCTGCAAGAATGCTCTCCAAGGACACAGAACGCTGCAGTGAACTTGAAACTCCATAAATGCATCATTTTAGGCCTATGAGAAGTGGAATTACTCAGACTAAAGGGCCATCAACAAACTGATGCAGGGGTCTAATACCAAACTCAACAGGCACTCTGTCAACATCCATGCAACCACAGCCAGCAGTCCCCCAAACCCATGCTCACCTGTGCAAGGTGAGGCTGCAGGCACTACCCCTCATTAACACACAGCTAAATGGCTCATGCCTGAGCCTCTTTAGGGCCAGTCCGTGTCCCATGCCCTGTGCTCCCATTAAAGGATTAAGCTTCCCACAGGAACCAGCAGAGACTGGCATCGATCCCCGGGAAGAGACCTGTAGTATGAAGACTGAAAAGTGCATCACAGCAGAACCTCCAGCTTGTGTTGCTGCCTTGCAAAGGTGTGTATGGGTTGTGAGGCAACTGCCTGCCTGTGTGGTTTTCTATACAGTGTCCAGAAATGTGCACTGGGTTGGCCTCGAGAACAGCTCCAGGATAATGAATAGGGAAGGAGCAGCTTTGCACACCCAGCTCCCCAGGGAGCCTCAAGACCTGGGCACCTCGAGTGGAGACTTAATCCACCATGCCACGAGATGAGAGGACAGCCAGTGTGATCAGCCAGCCTTTCACCTGGCCCCACATCCAGCTCCGGGGGGTGCCTCGAGGCTGTGCCCTGGCCTAAGGTGATAGTGGGGTTTTGTAAACTGGAGATGAGCAGGTCCAGGGGTGACCTTATCCCTCTCTACAACCACCTGAAAGATGGTTGAAGCCAGGTGGGAACTGGGCTCTTCTCTCAAGGGAGGCAACAAGCAACAGGTAAGAGGACATACTAAAATCGTGCCAGGGGAGATTTAGTGTGGAATTTCTTCACAAGAGGAATGATCAGGCATTGGAATGGGCTACCCAGGGTTGAGGAGGTGGCGGCGGCAAAGTCTCCATCCCTGTGGAGGTGCTTAAGGAAAGCCTAGACGTGTCACTCAGCGTTCTGTTCTGGTCGGCAAGGGTGGCGTTCGGTCTCGGATGGTGTCAGCGGTGCCTCACAGGCTGCCGTGTCCGGGGGGCTGTGCGCGGCGGGGCCCCGCGGGGGCGGGCGGG
>VXAU01000473.1:189137-306426 GCA_013399695.1 Formicarius rufipectus | reverse complement strand
CGCGGACATCCATCCCCGCTCCGCGGACATCCATCCCCCCTCCGCGGCAGCGCGGACATCCATCCCCTCTCGGCGGACATCCATCCCACCTCCGCGGACATCCCTCCCCCTCGGCGGTACCGCGGACATCCCTGGCACACCGCGGCACCGCGGGAGCCTCCGCGCCATGGCCAAGGAGGGAGCGCAGCGAGCCGAGGAGACGGAGCAGATGATCGAGAAGGACGGCGGCGGGGAGGCGGCGGAGGGCGGCGCGGCCGGCAGCCTGCGAGCCGGGGACACCAAGGAGATGCGAGCCGTGCTGCTGTCCGCCTTCGGCGGGCTCAACAAGCTCCGCGTGTCCAAGAAAGCCATGCCGGAGCCGCAGGAGGGCGAGCTGAAGATCCGCGTCAAAGCCTGGTCCAGTATCGCCCCTGGCCGCGTCTTTCCCCGCGGGGTCGGGAGGGGTGCGGGGGTCCCGCGTGTGTCCGCGCCCTGCGGAGAGGCATCCCTGGGCTCGCAGGGTGCGGGGCGAGCCCTGCAGCCCCCCCGGCTGCTGCTGCTGCTCCAACTTGCCCCACACCTGTGGCTGCCCCGCTGCCGCCCCGTCCCTTCCCCCGGGACCGGCCGGGTCGGGGCGAGCTCCGAGCGCCCCGGTGCTCTGTGTGCTCTGTGTGCGCTCAGCAGCACCTGCGAAGGGGAGGGGGAAAAAAATACTCGCTGAATTTCACGGCACCAGCCGGGAGAAATGGGGGGAAAACCCGGCCCAACTGCATTCGGGAGGTTTGGTTTCTCTGAGAAATGTGCACGGCAGCTCGGTGCGTGTTGCTTAGCGCCCGTGTCCTTCCCTTCTGGCACCGGCTGTTGTTTTGCCTCCTGGAAATCACTTCAGTCACCATTCCTTTTGCTCCAGAGCTGGTGTGGCAGCGTGGCTGGAGCTCGGGGTAACTTAGCCGTGGTAGTCCCTGTGCCCAGGTGGCTGTGGTCTGGCAGCATCCTGAAACGAGCTTTCCTAGATGGTTTGGGGTTTTGTGGGGTTTTTTGTTTGTTTGTTTTTTCTTTGGTTGGTTGGGTTTGTTTGGTCTTTTGTGTTTTATTGCTGGGGTTTGGATTTTTTTTGTTTGTTGGTTGGTTTTAATTCCCGGAAAATCAAAGCAGACTGTTGGTTTTTTGTGGATTGCTGGTTCATAGTGCACGTGTTCCATCATGAAAATAGGATTAGTTCTTTTAAGTGGAAAAAAAAAAAGCAACACTAGGATCTTATTACACAACTTGATGTGTACCAAAGACTGAATTAATTTTTGCCCAGGCAGGGATGTATCTTCTGTTGTCCTCCTCTATGTGAAAACATGGTGCTTCTGGAAGATAAATTCCAAGGTGAAGGCTAAGCTGTTTACTTGAGAAGTAACTTGCATTACAAATTTTGCTGGTATGGGGCCGTAAGCTTCTTTTGGCTGATGTATCCAGTGGATATGCCTGAGATCTTGGAACATGCTGGCAGGTTAATGTAACTGACTCTCTTGACCCATTCAGACACTGGGCTTTTCATCTGGTACATAATGGGCATCATGAGGTTTGTGACCTGTGTGAGTGTTCCCCACACCAAGGTGTTGCCTATGACAAATGGTGATATCCATCAGTCTGAATAAGGACTAATAAATACACAGCTGAGGTTTTTTGCATTCTCTCTTTTTTTCCCCTCTCCACTAGTCACACTGGGAAAAGTAAGAAATTCTGTGCTAAGTGACTGTAAGAGCTAATGGTAGCATAGTAGCTGCTGAGCAGCTCATTTTGCTATCAAGCAGGGCTGTAATTCCATTTGAGAACAGTCTGTCTTGTTTCCTGAGAGATTTTTTTTTTTTTCAGCCACTGGGTTAACAAAAGTTAACATGCAAAACTTAAAAATGTTCTGAGCATGTGGACATACCCTTTAAATGCCTGAGGCGTTTACAGCACTCTCCAGTACCTGTATGAATCCCACTTTCATGAAATTAGTAGCTGTGTGTGTATCACAAGTAGCACGTTACCCAAGAATGCTTGGCCGTAAAATAGAAATACTTGTCTCTGCTACAGCTGCAGTTGCTTTCCAGGGTTGCAGTATCAGTAGTGAGCTGTGTGAGTTGCACACGTGCTGTTTGGCATTAGTGGACCCTCAGCTGCTTCCCAGTTCAAGTACCATGTGTGTTTGGGAAGCTTCCCTTCGTGCCAGAGGAGCCCTGAAGGCTGTGCAGCACCTGCTTGTCATTCCCGACTGGAAATGGCCCTAGGGCTGAAATGTGACCAGGTCACCAAAATGTTCTTCCAAGCAAAGTAAAATCAATTTGCCAGTCGTCTTGACCCGAGCCTGTAAATGCAGGAGATTGATTGGGATGATGATGGACTTGGGCTGTAGTCTGGGAGACCAAGTGGCAGAGCTGGTGGCTTTGCCCAGGGCAGCGTGCACATCTTGATGCATGTGGTGCTGATCACACCAGAATTGGGCTGTTCCAGTCATCAATACGTGGTACAAATCACGTTTTCAGGTGTATCAGCTTTGCAGTTGACCACTGCTGCAGGTGATTATTATTTTTCTCAACAAATTGATGGAGAAAATAATCTTTATTTTAAGAACAGTGTGCACGTGCATGGAAAACAGCATTCCCCAGTAAAGAGTGCAAGTTTTGTGTGGTCTCTGAATTCCCTGGGGATGAAACCAGTTGAATCATGTGTGCAGACCAGTTAAGTTGTATGTACATGTTTTGTAGTATGGTACTAGAAATGGAGGAGATGGAGGATATGTTCCTATTAGCACTAAGGCAGATGAATAATTCTTTTGAAGGTCTGGAATATCAATGATCCAATTGAAAATGTGTCAGCTGAGATGAGTCATGTGTTAGCCTCATTCAGTGACTAAGAAATGGAACAGCCATCGATGTCCAAGCTGAGTCACAGCTTCTGCATATCTCCTGAAACAGTGTTTGATTGATAATGATGAAGCACTTGAAATTGGTATATTTGTTTGTGTTGTAACTTGCAGGCAGCAGAACATGAGTATACATATTGTTTAAACAGTGAGACAAACCAAAGCAGTATTTCAGATGGGGTGTGTGAATAAGGAATGGTGTCCCGTAATTACCTCCCTCTGTTTTTCTTTTCTCCCTTAAAATTCTTGCTTCCTTGTGCCTCTATATGTGTGCGTCAGGAAGAGTGAGGCAGAAGTGACCCTGTGGCTCTGAGGAAACCGCACTTCACAAAACTGGAGCAGATAAAAGAAAGTCTAAGTGTAACAGAGTAGCAGGCACTGTATCAGTTTTGATCTTCTTCACATGGTATTGGTGTTGCTGAATAAAAAGTGTGAGATCTGATAATTTTTAACCTTTCTTTTTCTTTTTTTTTAAGGTTGTTGGGCAGTTTACTGGCCAGGGTAAGAGGAAGGATTTTAAGAATTCAAAATTCAGTAGTCCTCTTATTTGCTCTGTGGCGTTTCATTAACTTCAGTAATTAATTTCAGTGGAGTCTTACAATGAAATATGAAAGACAACTCAAAAGCAGCACCTCTCCAAAGTGTGAAGAGTGATCTACATGATTTCACAATGCAAGGGACAGAGCAGGGAGAAACAAGTGGATTGTTACTTCCCACGCTTAAAAAAGGGGACATAAAAATACAGCAAATAAAATTATATTCCAGATGCTCAAAACTCATGTTAAGGTAGAGCACTGCAGTCTGTACAGTTCAGAGAGACACCCCTGCTCTGCCACAGAAAGGTTCTTGCAGAACCCCTATGTCGTAGTATTGATCTTGGTAATTCATATCCATCCCTGTCTTCATTTGCATCCAGCATTTGATTTTAGGATTAAAAACACAACTACAAGAAACTCTGCACTTTTTGCTGCTGGGTCACTTTGCGTGTATTCAAAAGGCCATCACTGAAGTTAAAGTACAGAGACAGTGGTTGCCACCATCAGTGCTGTGGGGGTTCTGGGTTTGTGGTGTGTTTTAGGTTTATTTTTCAGGTTTTTTTTTTTTTGTTCCCCTCACCCAGATGATGACTGTCTTGTAGGCATTTTGCTGTTTGGAATTTCTCTTTCCTTGTCAGCATTACAGTGGCGATGTAGGAAGTGTTCTTAGCCACTGCATGAGGTGTGACCTTTCCAAAATAATTTCAAACTTTCGGCCTTAACTGAGTGATAACTCCTCCTAACCTTCCAAATGGCTGACATTACAAGCTTGGTGTATGAGCATGTTGAAAGCTACGAGTTCAGGTTGCTCCTGAATCTTCCACCACAATGAGGAATACTTACATTTGGTGGGATTTCCTTCCCCCTCCCCAGTGACCTACATCCCATGAATGCTGTGTTGTCTTTGTGCTTAGGCTGTGTGTCTACTCTGCCTTTTAATTTCATGGGTCTGTTCAATCTGTTTGTGTCTTGATTAGTATCTGACTAAGGCTCCATGTAATAAATCCTTGGGCACGTCAGTGACATTACGTCTCTGAGCAGTTGCTGCTCTCATATGTGTGAGTAGGGCTGGCTGTTTGTTTTTGGCTAAAAGCAAATGCAGGGCTGTGTTTCAGGACAGTGGATTAATGCTGAGACCTAGTCTAGCTAGTTAGGGGTTTTAAAGTTTTAACTGCGGTGTTAAGGCCAGTAATCAGTAAATGTGCATAGTAGGTAAGTGGTGCCTTTTTTTTGTGGCTGCCTAGAAAGCCACAAAATTTGCCTTAATAAAAGTGGATAACATGCCAAAGACAAAGCAAAGGTGCTTTAAGATTTTTGCAAAACTGAGACTGTAGGGAAAGACCTGTATTTTTTTCTGAGCAGCACCCCGAGGACTTCAAAGAGCTAAATAACTTTTTCAAAACTGTACAAACGTGATGCAGGAAGGAACAGTTTTAAACCAAGACTCTATCTGGTACTTAGTAAGTCCATGTCAAAGTTTGGACTCCTGCCTGGGACAAACACAAGATGCATTCCCGGGTCACATCAAAGGTTAGGACAGTTACACCACATAGCTCTTAGCCCAAATATCTACAACGTATGAGGATTGGGGTTTTATTCTTAAATTGACCTGGGTTTACTTGCCAGCTAATAATGCAGCTATGGAAATTAAAATGTTTCACTGTAGTGAATTTTTAAGTTCCCTGTGTGACTTCTAAGCAGCCTGGCTATCTTGGGGCTGGTGGCAGGTGTGGCTGCCTGGCATGTCCACCTGAGAACCCTGTGGCACAGAGAGCAGGAAAGTCTGCCGGGTCCGTTCTACCCTGCAAAGCCCAGCTTTTTAATGCTGCCTTGAACTGTCCCAGCTTTCCCCTCCCTTAGTTCAAGTTTTCCTCCTCTGCCTTGGTCTGTGATAATAGTCTTGATTTTATTTTTCCTGTGTCTTACAGTGGTTTGAACTTCATTGATTTGATGGTGCGACAGGGGAATATCGACAACCCTCCCAAGACACCACTTGTTCCTGGGTTTGAATGTTCTGGAATTGTAGAAGCTCTTGGAGACAGCGTGAAAGGATATGAGGTGATGCTTTCTATTTTCATAATGAGATATATGTCTCATAAATAATCACCAGTTCATTATGTTGTCCCTAAGCCCTTCTGCTGTGTCAGTGATAGCAGCCTTCAACACTCCATTGAGATTTGAAAGGTCAATTTTTCCTTGCTGCTTCCCAAGCATCAGAATGACCTCATGAATTTGTTTCTGAAGCCACCACTGTCATCTCCTTAAAGTCCTTCCTGAAAAGTCACTTCTGCCATGTGAATATCCTGATGGCTAAATAGGAATTGGAAAGCATGACTGATGTCTTTTAATATGGTGAAAGCAATTAAATTAAGTTTCTTTCTTGGCCACGTTTGCTGTCATCACTGTTTTTTTTCCTCCAAGCCCAGGTGCTGCTGGTTCTAATTCCAGCTTTTGAGCCTGACTTAACGAGAGCCCCGTCTACAAGTTAGCATTGCTTCCTACAGCTGTGTGCATTCAGGAGATGCACATTAAATTGGGACTCTGATTCTGGGGTCTTACTCTGATTGCTCGGGAAAAGGATCTGTTTCACCTAAAAGAGTATGATAAATGACAAATAGTTAATGTATATAATAAAGCTTTCATAACTGGTTATGGACTCTTTTGTATCTCTTATTACATATAAACAACATTTTGTCCTGTTTTCTCTTCCATTATTGATAGTAAACATCTATGTTCTCTTCAATCTGGCACTTTAATTTCCTGAGTAGATAGAAAATTTTGGAAATAGAACCTGAGTTAATACGTGTCAATCCTATCTTAGTTATTTGTGAGGTCAGTCACGTCAGCAAGTAATCACGTTTTCTGAATGTTTATTATATCTTGATCTTAAGAAGGTAGAAATAAATATAGATGTTTTTATTTAAAGATAACATTTTGCTATTCTAGAAAAGCTTTAAAATTTCTCAGTTGAATGACTCTAATGGCCAATTTAGTGCCAAGGAGGGTCTCAGTGATTAGGTCTTAGGACACTTCTCTGTCCCACTCCTGCCCCATCTCTGCCTTGAAACAAATCATAATCTTTCAATGTATTTTGTTACAAACCATAACTGAACAGTAATTTGCTGTTTGAAAAGCTCTGCTGCCTCAGTAGTTCCACTCCATGTTTTATAGTTATGCTTCATAGCAAAGAATATTTTATGAAAGGAGTATGGAAAGTCTCTCTGCTCTAGATCAGAATTCTCATTTTGAAATTTCTTGCTGTTTTTAAGGGGCACCACGAGGCTACAGCACATGGAGCTTGTCTGAACAACATTGCTCCTCACTGAATACACTTTGTTTTTAAAGTTCCATCTCTGTTCTGACGGTGGAACATGTGTGTGCGCTTGTGCACTCCCTGTGATTGAAACAGGCCATAGTGTTTTAGTTTTTGCTTATAGTTTGCATAGCCATGGTAGTGTAGGAGTGATCCAGAAGAAGGGTTGACACAGTGACTGCTGTGTATTAATCTATCAGCAGGTGAACATGCCATGAGGAATATGCAAGAACGTTCTACCGGTTTCTTTATGGACTTCTTGCACAGAATAGGAGCACACCAGATGTTTGGTGTCTCCTTCATATATGTTGTTACCTCTGTAACTCCTGCCAGAGCAATGGCAGGAATGACAAATATTGCACCCTATATCTTCTGACCTTCTTTCCCTTTGTAGATCTCTTCCAGTTAAAGTCATGGGCATTTCATGCTCTGGAAAAATGTGTCTTACAGGCCCTTAGTCTGTACTGTCTGAGATACTGCCAGCCAGCTTCTGTCTTCATTTGCTGTGTTAGTGTATATTCATTTTTGTAGGACAAATGACAGTCTTTTTTGACAGCAATGTGTAAGAACATAATGTACATTGAAATACAGCTTTTTTTGTGTGTGTGTGTGTAATGCCTATTCCTTTTCCAAAGAGAAAGGTGATTTCTAATGAACTCAGCTGTATCAGGCCTGCTCTCTCTCCAGTTTGGGGATGATTTTCAGGAACTGAAATCTGAAGTGATGACTGGGCTCTGTATAGTGCTTGTGGTACAATGTGGTATGTATTGTTACTGAGAAATCTCTTGGGAATCGCCAAGGGGGACTTCTCTGTGCTCTTTTTGGTAATAGTTTATGGTTTGTGGCAAGAATATGGGACACATTAACAACTGCATTAATTAATCCCAGCAGACTTTCTATTTTAGGCACTTCTCTAAGTGCAGAGGGGAACCACAGAGTGGTTACCACTGAGGCATTGTTAATTTGGGTGTTTTTCAAAAGGAAGAGGCATCTCAGTGAAATTGGAATGACAGCTCTGTTTCAGCATCCTCATTCTAAAAGAGACAAACCCTTCAGAGCTGTCAGCAGCACCTTACTTTCAGCAAACCTGTGGTATCCCAAAGCCAGAGTGATGACAAGCACTTGGGAGACCAAAATGTGCTTGTACTGTAAACATGAAGGCAAAAGTGTTGTGCTCTTTTCCACACCTGTACTGTTTCTAAAGCATTAGAGGCATTAGTAGAATGTAAAGGAGTATAAGGCAGATAAGCAAAGATATTTTAGAGAGACAGCTGCTGTTAGTTTTAGTTAAAACATGAAGGCTTGAGGTTTGCTCTTCCTGGACTTACACTGCATTGCAAAGCTCCTTTCATGCTTGAGGCTGCTGGTGTTGTTGGTGTTTTCTAGAAGGCAAGGTCAGAGGTGTGTAGGGGCTGCTGCTGAAAGCCATTATCAAGTGTTTGTAAGAGCTGTGCCTGTGAAGGTTTTAAGACACACTGGCCAAACATGAGCTTGCTGTGGCTCTCCCCCACAGCCCCAGCAGCCCAATTTCTGCAGAAGCCTCAGAGCTCCTGTTGACTTGTTATTCTTCTTGTCCACCTGTGGGGAGTCAGTATCTCTGTTTTAAAAACCCGAAGCCACAGTGAAGGTCATGTGAACCTGATGTGCCTGGACCTCTGGAAGGTTCCCAGGAGAAACCAACCCTATCTAATATTTATAGAAAACTTTTATTTCTCTCTAGGGAATTACTCTCTGAATACAGTATATTTTTCAAAGAAATTGAGTAGAGAAATGTTGCATTCAAAGATAATATTTCATTGCTCCTTTAAATCCTGTCGAATTCTCTTTGTAGACTTCATAGTGCCTTAAAATCCAGAGGTGTATCTTTAAGGTGGCTAATTTGAACTTCTAGGATCAAATTGTGCTCTGACACGTGGCTGTAGAAAGGACAATCATGGAGATGTATTGGTAGAATGAGTTAGTAAGTTAATAAAAATAGAGTGGAATACAGACGGTGTTATCTTCTAAGTGAGTGCTTTCTGAACCCTTTCATGTGCTCTATCTACCAGAGGATAAGTCTTCCCCTTCCCAATCCATTGGGAGGAAAAGTAGCTCTAAATTAGTGTAAGGACTGAGAAAACCTGAAAATTATCTTGGATATAGTTTTCTTTCTTTCATTCATCTCATCAGTCTAGTTGTAACTTTTCTTCTTGTTTCGTTCCTTAAGCAAAATTCCCGGTTTTTAGCAAGAATGCTGTTTTCATTGTTCCCACTGGCTATTTAGGAGCTCTGCTAGCAAATGATGATCTGGTTATTTTTATTAAATTGAAAAATGGTAAAATCCCAAAGCTGAGCGTTAACTGCTATTTTTCCAAAGATGGGGAGCACCATTTTCTTCACAGTCAGCCAGCGACACACAGCTTGACCTGGGATGTTGAAGGTCCTGCAAGTTGCTCTCTGTGGTCTCAATCAGTCATATTCTCAACATTGTTTTCTTCTTTGTAGATTGGAGACAGAGTTATGGCTTTTGTAAACTACAATGCCTGGGCTGAAGTAGTCTGTACCCCAGTGGAATTTGTCTACAAGATCCCAGATGACATGAGTTTTTCTGAAGCTGCTGCGTTTCCCATGAACTTTGTAACTGCCTACATGATGCTGTTTGAGGTTGCCAACCTGAGGGAAGGCATGTCTGTGCTGGTTCACTCGGCAGGAGGTGGGGTGGTAAGTTGGACCTTTTCTTACTTTCCTGGCCCTGAGTGAACAGTTTGATGTGTCTTGATTTGTGAAACAAGCCAGACCCTGGAGTTGATTTGATATCTGACTTCCCTGCGTGTGAGGGATTGCAGTGGGAGGAACTGCATCTGTTTGCCCATCGAAATGCTGATGTGAGTGGTTGGCAGGAGGTCTTGATAAAATAAAAATGCTGTGACTCAGAAACCTTACCAAAAAAACCTGAACTGATTGGTTGTCAGCAGTCAAGGAGCAAGTGTTGTCTCAAATATTGCCCTGCTGAACTTACACACTTTGTACTTCTAGGTAAATAAAGTCTGTAATGTGAGGAGTATTTGTAGGTAACTATAATCCTCCATATAGTAAATGAAGTAAATAATTACTATACTCCATATAGTAAATGTCCCTCTTGGAATATTCCTGAAAATACCATGTGCAAGTATGTGTGATGCTTTCTCCATGAAAGACCTTTTTTTCCCTCCGCTTTGTTGTAGAGGATTGAAAGCAGTGACAAGTTCTCCTGTGAACCTGAGGAAAAGGTACAAATGCTGAACTGGAGTCAGTGGTGGTTGCTGAATGTCACAGTTTGGGTCATTCCTAAGGAGGAATTGTGTGGCATGGGCAAAGTGACAGTGGGATGAAATTGGGGAGTACAAGGGCACATAATGAAACAAAGACTCAGCAATTTGTCTTACCAGTTCCTTGAACGATCTTTTAGGAAAATCTCTCTCCTTTGGAAAATATGGAAGTTTGTGCAGAATATTAAGATTGTTTACATTTGAAATTATGAAGTCCTTTTTCATAAGACAGATTTTGCAGCCTGAGAACATTGGCAGATAACAGCCTTTCAAATCAGAATAGCTCTTTTGTGTTCCTGTTATGCCTTATTTATGCTAAATTAATATTCTGTTGTCTCTGAGGCCTGGTAGGCAGCCCCAAACACCTCCCTAACTCTGTGCCCTTAGACCTTCTTTCAGGTTCTCATATAAATGAAGTCTGTAACCAAAGGAATAAATTCATGAGTTCCCTGAACAAAGTATTTTTAGCTAACAGTAATCCTTCTGGCAATAAAGGGTCCTGTTGGAATACTCCTGTAAATGAATGGAATTCATAAGCATATTATGGTTTGGCACGGGACAACCCAGAGCGTTACGGCTGACTATTGTTCTTTGATATTAAATCTCTTCGTGTGGAATTTAGGGCTGTTAAAGCAACATGAGGCCACACATTCAGGGCAATATTCTACAGGAATCACAGGCTCAGCTGTAGCTCTAAGGCCATTTTTGCCCCCCTGGTGCTACACAGACCCAGGCTGAGCCTGCAGAATTAACCCCAAAGCAATCCCTGCACATTCTGTGTATCTGGAGGAAAAGAACTCCTCCTACTACTTCTGAAGATAAAGCATCCCTGCCACATTTCTTTTTCTTCCTCTTTCTGATCTCACTCGCCTCTGTTATTTCTTCCCTTCCCTTCCTGTAGGACTGTTGGTGCTCTGTGCTTGCAGAGTCCTCTGTGCTGGGCAGTTCTGGAAGGAGCTGCTGCCTTCCTCTCTTATCCCAGGTACTTGAGGAGCAGCTTTCTTAGGTGGTCCTCTGCTGTGGCTGCTCAGAACCTTCTCTGAGAGAAGCTGCAGGAAGGTTGGGTCCTGCTTGGCTGCCAGGAGAGCAAGAGGAAATTGGATCCATCACTTGCTAAGTAGTTAAATCAGAGTTTCCAGGGGGAAGACCAGACATGCAGGAAGAACAACCAAGCTACTCAGGACTCTGCAGGATCTAGGGGGGAGTGGATGTCAGGAGGGGACAGGGCTGGCTGACCTGCAGGCTGGGATGGTGCTCACTGTCCCAGGGGAGAGTGGCTCACACAGCCCCCTGTTGCTTGGCAGGGACGGGCATGTAGAGCTACAATTGAAAAGAAATGTTCCCGTTGCTTTACAGGTAAAAAAAAATCACTCTGGAGGTGGGTGGGATTTTTGTCTTTCTGCTAAACAAAGATTTCAGAGGGGTGTGTCTTACTCTAATAATCTGCTAATCCTTTGAAAAATCTAACAGCCTCAATCAAACAAATCATTCCCACAAAGTTCTTTGTTAATGAACAGAAAACTGGTACTGAAATTGCTATAGGAAGAGATATTTTTATGCTGTTGCTTTAACAGATAGAGGGTCCTTTCCCACTTTCTCTCCAGTTCGTTTCTAAATGTCAGAAATTCCAGAACACTTTAATGAGACAATAGGCTCCATGTGGGACTAAAGTTTCTAATTGTTCCTTTCTCATTATGCAAGATCATTATTTTAGCTGCTTCAGGCAGTTTATGAAAAAGAACTTGTTGCTTCTAAAATGTCTGTGAGGTCCTTTGTTCTGGCTCCCCAGTACCCTTTAGGAGAATCCTGCAGTTTTTTCAATAAATTGAGCCAGTGAAAATTCTCTAGAACCTTTACTCTTATGTACTATCTCAGTTTATTTGTGTGGCCTTATTTTTGTTTATAGATAGTTTTGGTTGTGAGGTAACTATAGCAATTGTCTTCCCATCAGTGCCTGGGGTGTGATTAGTAGGGAATGGTATCCTTTAATGTCTGACAGGATGCTTTAGATAAGTCAGTTTGTTTATTCCAGGGGCCATCAGAAGATGATGTGGAGAAAAAGGAAATGTACCAAGATAACTTGTCCTGACAAGAGTCTCACGTACCTGTCTCTGTGTTACAGACTTGAATCCTGTGCCATGTCCCAAGTGAGTGCCCTCCCTGCCACCCCCTCAGTGGAAGGGTCAGGGCATTGTGCCATCTCCCCTGGTCATGGAGCTGCTGCAGGGGAGCACCTTGTCTGTCTCCCTGAACACTCACAAGCTCTGACTCTTGGTGTACTGAGGCCCTCCCTTAGAAGAGGTGCACCTGCTGCAGTGCTTAGAAGGGGGAGGTTGGAAGGAGAGATTGCATCTGGTTTTCCTAGGACTGGCTTGTTGGTTTTGATTGTTTGGAAAGGGGCTGCTTTGGCTTTCCTGTCTCATTTTCCCCCTTGAGGCAGAGACTGACACTCAGCTCTCAGCTTGGGCAATGAAGTAGGCTGAAAAAATGTTAGAAGCCTTCTCAGAAACACAGTACCGACTTAGACTTGCCTTGCATGATTCACTGAGGTTCTGAGAAGAGACGACTACCTTACAAATCATTCTGTTGCCATTACTTGAGCTGCTGTTGACCAAGATCTAACAAGGCTGTCACACACTCCCTGCCAAGCCTCTGCTTGGCAGGACACTTAGGGCTTCTGCTTACACTGTTATATTGAGTAGCAGGGCAGCTGGATAATTAAGCAAAAATATAATTGCCTAATACAGATAGATTTTTAAATGCTTAAAGCTACAGTAATGTCTGAGTGTCCTTCTGAACTGGTTGCTAAAATAGAGAGAGAGCAGCTAACACTGAACTTCATATGTAAAAATCAATGCTCAGAATAAAGAGATCACAAGAATATATGACTTACTGTAGTATATGTATTAGTCTATATTAACTGTCAAGTGTTGTGATTAATGTTTGAAAAGACTGTAAGACAATGGTAGAGCATCTCCCTTCATAACTCTACTCCCACATCTTTTTTCCAAGTGCAGTGAAGTGGCAGCTGAAGAAAATGCCCTGAGAAAGCTGAGCAGTAGTGTGTGCACCCTGCTGGGACTGCTCTGCTCTATGAAGCAATTAGTTCTTTGAAATGAAGACTGCCAGTGCATTCAGGGCAAGGCACAGCACAAGCTTGAATGTGATTATAATGTTGCTCTTAAAATTATTAATGTAAACTTATCAGCTGTATCCTGAATTAGTGCAAATACAGGACTGTTGCGCTAAAAAAACAGGGAAAAAAGCCCTAGGTGTTTTCTTTGAGCTTTAATAAATGCAGTCTCTATATCTACCTGGAGAATTAATACTTTCAGGGAGTTAGATTTGAGAGAGAACCATTAAGCCAATTTGCTTATTTGTTTGTGCTTTCTGTACTTTCTATTCTGAATACTTGGAGCACAAAGTCTGGGTTGTGTACCAAGTTTTTGTAAGCACTTCAGCTTCATCACTTAACCCCTCAGCAAGGCAGAATTATTAGCCAATTCTTTAGCATTCTGATCTTGCAGATGCTAAAAATAAACTGCCTTTGATGTAGAAGCATTGATTGCCATTGTGATGTTGTAATCTGACCTTCCCTTTCAGGCTCAGCAGCAGAGGAAGTTACAGATGCAGTTCTCATGTATGAATTTGAAGGGTAAATCTGACTTGGCAACAGATTTAGGCCACCCTGGCAGGATTGGTTACTGCTTGGCAGGAACCCGCTTTTTTATTGTGTCTCCCCTGCACAAATTGCAAATATTTGAGGATGTGTTCCAAACTGAATCACTGAAGTGGTGATATTTTATCTCACAAAGATCTGGCATTTCTTAGTAAATCTAGTCACCTGCTATCACAGGCAGCAATAAGAACCCTTTCAAAAGCAGGATCAAATTTATTCTTGAAAAAAATAACTCACTTGGTGATAAAACTTTCTCAATTTCCAGACTTAATCCGTGGGCAGTTAGTGTATGTTTGTTCTTCTGCTGGTGTTATCTGTTAATTAAAATTAGCTGCTGTTCCTTCTTGGGGCCCTTCTTTCAGGATTTTTGGGTAGGGCATGTATGTGTTTATGGCTACAACGAGCCCACACTCAATTATTTTTCCTGCGGAGCCTGTATTTTCCAGGCTGAAAGCAGGTTTGCTTTGCTCACACCCCTTTTTTGTCATGTTAGATGTCTGTTTCCTGGGTCATCCTCCAGCCACTGCTCCAGGCAGATGCACTTGTGTTCCCTGGGCTCTGAACTGGCTGGCAGCAAAAAGCAGCAGTGAGCTGGTGTGAGAGCCAGAGCCTTTTCAAATAGGGCTCCCAGCATTCCTGGTCCTTCTGCACACTGCGTGGGTAGACTGCTCTGTCTGCACTTGGCAGGTAGCAGCACACTAAACAGCACTCTCCTTGTGTTTGAGTCAGAACTCCTTGAATGTGAATAATTAGAATTTACTCCACTCCTGTGATGGCCCTGCAGTGCATTAACACAGCCCACTTGGCTGACACCTTTACCTGGTACCTCCCAGGGCTGCACTTGCTCTTTTCACATTAGCAGTTCACAGCCATTCTGAACTCGATCGAGTGTTCTCCTCTTGTTTCATCTCCAGCAGCCGGGGAAGGGGGTCAGTCAGCTCACAGAGCTGTGTGTAACCAGCTCCAGGCTGCTTTAGGCACCAAGCTCAGTCCCTGAGAGCCAGGCAGGGTGTGAGGATGCTGAGCTGGATGCCCCAGAGCAGTGGCTGTGCCCCCAGTGAGCAGCACAGCAGAGCCCCAGTGCCACAGCCCAGGCTGTTTCCAGACGCTGCCTCAGAGCATAATCTCTTCATCAGACACAAAAGCCCAGTGAGCCATACATGGAAAGCAATTTCCCTGACCAAAGCAAGCTGCAGCCTCGTGCAGCCCTTGTGCTCCCCAGAGGATGTGTCCCTTCCCTGGGTCACCTGCTGGGTCAGGTCTCAGCCGGTGCTGAACCCTCCCCAGCAGAGCCCGTGTCCTCTGGGTGATGCTCAGCTGGGCTGTGTCGCAGCTCCACTGGGTGCACAGGGTTTGTGCCAAGATTCAGCCCCGAGTTTTTGATTCCCCTCAGTTCCACAGATTTACAGAAGGGATGGGAAAACACAGTGCTAATTGCTGCAGAGAATATTTTGAGGGCACGGTCTCATGGTGACTCTTCCCCTCCTGCAGCTCCAAAGCCGATTCATGGTGCACCAAGAGCAGCAGATGCTGCCTTGGGCTTCTCCAGGAGCCACGCTGCAGTTTGTCCCCTCTGCATTGCACACCCCAGTGTCTGCTTTCCCATTTCCTTTGCTGTAACTGGGAAAATGACACCTTCAGGAGGTGAAGTGTCGTGTGTCAGACTTCACCCAACACCGGAGGAAAGCTGCCCTCGATGCCAGGAGATCAGTGGGTGTTCTCTCTTGCAGTTTGCTTGCTGTGCTTGTGCGCTCCACATCACCCTTGGGAATGGTTATGTGGAATCAAAGCATTTTGGAAATGTGGATTCTCCTCATGTTCAGTTCCAGACAAATTTCTTGTGCAAGGTGAAGTCTGAAAGCTATTTTTGAAAATGCTGTAGCACCTTTGGGCTGCAAAAATGTATCATAGAAATGGTTTTTTTTTACTGATGCTATTGCTTCTAATAGGGTTGTATCTTTTATGTGGTTTATTCTTTTCTGCTAAAAATCTGACCTCAGTTTACATAAAAGCAAAAAAGTATTTCTTGACAGTATTCTGCCCTGTACCTCCTGTACTTCAGTGTGCAGCTTGCACGTCAGGCTGAGGTCTGGCTGGTGACGTTAGGTCAGACCCTTTTGGAAATCCACTCACTTGTACATGTTATTTATATTCATTCAGCATTAAATTAGTGTTAATAAGTTGATTAGATCAGTAAGTTTTCTTCTGTTCATGTTTTCTATATGGACTTTTAAATATCAATGATTTTTTTGTTACTTTGAAATTGTTTAAATGCACAGAACAGGCTGTTTCATTTTTACTTCCTAGAAATCCACCTTTGCATTCTTTTATGTGATTATCTTGATATGAGAAGTTTCCAATCCTATAGATCTAGAGTTGAGTTTTAAGGCAATAGAATGTAAAGAAGCCTCAGATTTCTTTAGAAGATCTGAAACTACCGTAAGGATATCAATTTATAATAATGTATAGACATAATCATATGTGTAGATTAAGTTCTACATGCTGGTTTTATAAATTGACAGGATACCTTGAAAAGAAAACCATCAAATGGACTGTGAAGCTAGAGAGACATCCCCCCCATTAGGAGACATGCTTCATTTCCACAGCATGCTTTAATCCAAGCTATTAATTTTATTTGAGGATTCACCATGTGATGTTCTGCATCACTGGAGGTGTTCAAAAATGCGTGGATGTGGCACTTGAGGACATGGGTTAATGGTGATCGTGGTGGTAGTGAGGGGTTGGTGGTTGGACTTTATGATCTTGGGGGTCCTTTCCAAGTGTAACAACTCTATAATAAGTAGTATATAAAATAGATCAATATTTTAAAGGTGATTAATTCCACTTTAGGGGAATATTTTATAACCCTATCTATCCCTTCAGTGAATCAATGGATTTCTCCCTCCCGCCACCCAAGGATTACTAAATTCCATTAAAGGAACAAAATTAATTGTCCAAGTGAGAATTACTTTTTGCCATTAAAACTAACTGGTTTTCCTGTGTTCAGGAAGCAAGAATCTAGTCAGTACTGACAAGCAGGAACTTGCATGGTATATGACAAATTAGATGTGTGAAGAACTTTGTAAGCATGATTTGAAAGAATAAAACATAATCAAGCACCCTCTTGGAAGGTTTTAGAGTTCATACACTATTTCTGATAACGTGATTCCTGCTTTCAGACCCCTGTGCTCTCCACAGGCTGGGAGCAGAGCTGATGTGTGTTTTCTGGGCTGTCTCTGTCTCCCACAAAGAGTTTTTAGGATCCAAGAGACAGGACAGGGCTGGAGTTGCCCCTGTGATCAAAGAGGGTGTCCTGCAGGAGTGTGAAGGGGCACAGCACAGATCCCTCCCCTGCCCTGGGAAGAGGATGCTCTTCCTTCCAGCAGCAAAACCCTCTGTGCTTCACTTGTGAACCAGGGACGTTCTGAACACGGGGGCTCACATACTTGCAATTAAAATGTATAACCCTCCAAACAGTAGAGGCTAATCCAGAGGCAGCTACATGATTCAGGGGATTAGAAAAGAGACTTAAGAGTGATTTGCACTGCTACAGTGCTGTTTTGGAGCTTAGTGGAATTCCACAGAAGTGAGGGTTCATAGGTTGAGTTCAGTTCTCCTGTTTCGGTGGGGAAAGCATGAGAAGTTCTATATGAGGCTTCATTGATTTCTGAAATACAACTATTAAGAATGCTTTGCACAAAAATCAGTACAAGCCACGTTAAGGTCTTCAGAAAACTGGAAGAATGTTTTGTGGAAGTGCCTCAAAATACTTCAGTGATGTTGTTCCTCCACTTATAAAAGTACTGGTCATATGAATCAGTTTTAGACTTCAGATATCTACAGAAAGCTGGAAAGTATTCTGATCTGGGATTTTAGATAAGCTTATCTCTGAGGGGGAGGAGGGGGAGAGGTCTGCTAACGAGTTGGAGTCAGGAGGAAAAGAGGTTATTCACATCCTGGGGTTTTTGTGCCTTTCTTCTATTCATCTGACTGTCAGTTTGTTAAATGTTAATCGTCTTCTGCAGGATAAAAATCAACATGCTTTCTTCTTGAATATTTGACCTTTTAAACATTCAGTGGCTTTGATTCAGGATATATTCATTATCCCTCATCTTCCCAAGATAGATTGAAAATGCAGAAAACTAATTAGAGAACAGATCAATAATGACAGATTTTCATTCAACTGGTATGCACTGTAAAATACTGATTTATCTAAATCACTGTGGGTGATGGGTTTCTGGGAGACACAGAAAGTGGGAAAGGAGAATTTCTGGTGAAAATGACCGAGAAAAGGACAGATACAAAATCCAAATATTTTTTTCTTGCAAAATCTGTGAGGGGATTAGGATGACATGGTAAGTGATGGAGAAATGAAGTATGAAAAGACTGAAACATTTTCTACTCCCCAAAGACATTACGTGTTCTGAGATGAGGCCCCTGAGGAGTGGATTGTTGTGTGATTTCTAAGACATTAAGGATTGCAAACCAGGAAAATGGTGGATGACTTCGAAAAGGACAGTTTAGTTTGGTGTTGGATCACCATGCTAGGAATCAGCATTCCTACGTGGGTCCTGCTCCAGGTTTCTCTGAGCTGTTGGACAAGCTGCTCAGTCTGCTGTGGTGTTCCATTCCTCACCTGGAAAATAGGAAAGAGAATGGATCCCTGCTCTTGCTCTCTTCTCTGTCTTGTTGGCACCTGCCTAAAGGATCACTTAAACATTTACACAGTGCCTTGCTGTGTAAGTGGTTACTGACTCACCCAGTAAGAAACCAGTCTGAAACTCCTGGATGCCACCATGTATGAATAGTGCTGTCCTCTCTCGGGATGTCCAGCTTGGAGGATGGATGTCCACCAGCAGTTCCATGCAGCAGTATTTGTGAGGATGCCAAGGTCCCCAGGGTATGCAGGTTAGCTAATTATTCTGCTGTAAATAAAACCCCAGTGCTAATTACTGGTATGTACAACTCATAATCAGTGTTTCTGGATGGAGCGAGCAGAAGTGTGTTTATCTGTGGGTGACTTTACTAGTCGTGCATACAGTTTGCTAATTACACTCTTTTGGCTGTAAATAAAAGTAAGAATCTGATGAACTCCATCAGATACTATTTTTAGAATGGTAGTGCTGTTTTGTTGTTGTTGTTTCTGGGCATATCCATGTAACCTTACTGGCTCCAGTGGAATAATGTGGCTACAGGAGGAGGTAGGATGTGGCTACCAAAAGTGTCTGTCTTCTTTTGTTAGTATGTTCAGAGTAAAACAAAACCTGGCGTTGTATAAAGATGAGCTGTTGGGATCTTTCTTTGAAATCAAGGTGGCTCAGCTTGTTAGGGAGACCTTCCCTCCCTTCTTCTCTCAGCATTGTGGAATTAGAGGTTAAAATGCAGTTAAGATCTTCTGGAGCCCAAAACTAAAAAGCTTGGGGCAGACATTTGACTGCACAAATTCCCCAGTGTCCCAAGCCCCTCGTAGTTGCTGCCACAGCAGCTGGTGCAGCCCAGGGGGGGTCCTGCCCACGCCAGGGGAAGGGTTTCCTCTATGGGCTCGAAGCCATTTTAGCCCCTTTGCTGTTGATCAGTTTTGAGGCAGGGGCACTGGCCTAAGCATACATGTTAGTGGGACTCAGGGCTATTCCTGATACTGAATATTAAGTAATAATTAATGTTATTAATAAGAAGTAAACCAGACTATTTTTAGTATGCAGCATTTTTTATAGCAACTTCTTGTCTTCTCGTGAAATCGTAAGAAAACTATTTTCCAATACATTTTTTTTGATACATTAAATGACTTTTATCCCTGCAGTTTCTTTGTCTTCAAAATATCTTTGTGAGTTAAGTGTCTTTTTCTCGTGGCTAAACTGGATTTCATTGGAAAGAAACTAGTTTGGGAAGTCCTTGCACGTGTTTGGTCTTGGATTTTGCTGTGTCATGAGTGAATTGGCAGCTGCAAAGTCTCTCAACCAATTTCCATGTCAGTGAACTAACATAATAATGTGTTTGCAGGGTCAAGCTGTTGCTCAGCTCTGTTCAACCATTCCCAATGTTACTGTTTTTGGAACAGCTTCATCTTTCAAACATGAAGCAATCAAAAACTCGGTAACTCACCTGTTTGACAGAAATGCAGACTATGTTCAAGAAGTAAAAAGGTAATCTTGTGTTTTCCTGGGTAAGGTCTCTATAGTATCTGGCAAAATACTATGAAAGGCACCAGGCTGATCATATTTATGGGAAGGGATTACATTTGTGAACTTGGGAGCTGTAGTTTATTCCAGACAGTCCATCTGTCCACTAAGGACAAGATATCAAGCATCTCCCTATTTCTTTATAAGCAACATTAGCTTTTTTAGTCCATGTTCCTACTTGGACATCTGTTGTGAGCAAAGTAAATTATGTGAAAATTACTAAAGGTCTTAACAAAAGGATGTCCTCTGCCTTCATCTGCATCTGTACTTGCTCACTGCAATGCACCAAACAAGATACTTGCAGTGGGTTTGTGAGGTGTCCAGGTTTTGGAGTTCTCTGGTGTGTTTCTATCTGCCTGGGTTTTTATCCTCTGCCAGGGCTTGATGTTGGAGCACATGATGTCTGCTTTAGTTCCAGAGCCTTAGATTTTGTTTGTTTGCATTCAGATTAAAATCATCCTGTTGCCTTTTGAAGCCATCATGTGTGTTTCTGTTTATGTGCTTTCAAGTTCTTTGTTTTCCAATTTGTCTGACTGTTTTTAGGTGTTGATGCTGCTGCAGGTGGCAGAGCTTCTGTCTGAGCTGTGAGCAGCCCAGGCTGCTGTTGCAGGAGGAATCAGGGTGTCCTGCTGCTGTTTCTGAAACACTCCCAAGGGCCAAAGAGAATGTTTGAAATCACCCATCACAGGGGACATTTTATATTGAAGGAAACTTTTTCCATATGGGAATTTTCACCAAAAAAAGATACGAATTGTTGAGCAGATGACACCTCTGCCATTTCCTTAGAGCTCAGAAGAATTGTAGCACGTTTCTTCAGCCCTCTGATACCCTTTCTCTTGGGGGAGCACACGTACCTGAGTGTGTGCTGTCCTTGGAGAATTGCTGTGGTGAGATAAAGATTGGTTCTAGCAATCCCCTCTTGACAAACAAGCAAGAGAAAACACTTGCAAACATTAATGAGAGCTCAGCACCAACCTTAATCCTAACTCCTGGCAGGGGCAGCACAAGGTCTGATCTGGGTATGTGATGGGGGAGCAGCTACAGCAGAAATTGGTGCTTAGGAAATGACTAAATTCCCTTTAGGCTCTGATAGCTTGGATTGCAGGTGACATTGGCTGCTTCTGCCCTTCATCAGGGCAGCTCTTCTGGGGACAGTGCCCTGACAGCACTCTAGCTGGGTCACAGACCACAGCTGCTGAAATCAAACGACCTGGCTGCCAGGGGGTGGAATTCTGCTCTGTTAAGTCTGTTAAAATCCCTTTTGGTCACCTTGCAATAGGCCAATGAGGCAGGGAACAAAAGGTAAAACATAAACGCACCAAACCAGTTGGTGCTTCTTTCCTGGTACAGAGTTGTGTAATATTGGCACAATTAATAGTCCTGATTTAAGACAGAAGTGGCACCCTGTAGAATGTGCCAGTACTCTGATTTGTGGCTCAGATCTGTGCATTTTCATTTTGCATTGAAAAGATGCTTAATGAAAGTGCAGTGGCAATTCTGGGCTCACTCTTACAACAAATTCTGTTAGCAGAGGCAGTGAGGGAATGGTGCAGTTTGGTTTGATGGATATTATTATTATTATTATACTATGTTCTGCTCAAGTGTTCCTTTCATAGAAGTCTGTGAGCAGAAAAGAGTGGACCTGTGGTGGAGAAAGGGTAGTGGTAGGAACCTGCTTTATTGCAGGTGACTGGAGTATTCCAGGAAAAAGCTTTCATGAGGGAGAAAAAGGAAAACCAAAAATCACCCAAACCAAACCCCTAAAACTCCAAGCAAATGAACAAACAACAAAACCCATTAGAGGGGATATGACTGTGAAACTCTTCCCAGGGGATGAGGGATCAGTCCAACCAGGGAAGGCACTGAAAGCTGTTTGATTGCAGGTTTTATTCCTTTGCAGTGAAGGCTCATCCAGGAGCCTGAACAGAACCACGTTACTGTCCCCCATCTGGGAGAGGGACCAGGGTGTGAAACTGCTGTTTGTAACCAGTGGGTGTCTGAGTCTCACCTTCGTTTTGTGAGGAAACTGAAAGATGCATTACAAGCCACAAAGCTTGACCTCTTCTCCCTAATTCAGGATATTTGGGGTTTTTTATTCTTCAGCATCCTGTTGACATTGTATTCACTAAACTGTTGGAAAGCTATAAATATGCAAACTGTTTATTGAAACAGAATAAATAAAAACAGTATAAATAAGCTTTCTTTATTATGGACTGAGGATTTCTAGCTCTTGGTGCCTTCTCTTTGCTTGATTTAACTCTTTACTGACATCTAGTTGATACTAAGTCTGGAGTAGAAAATTCTAAATAACTTTACAAGTCGTTTTGTCTGAAATAGGATAAGATCTGTTTCCTCATGAATTCAGAATGTGTATGTAAGAAAAATATCCTTTTTCACTATAATATTCATTGACCCCAAAAAATAACACACTCTGACATTTGCATTCACTCAAAGAAGAGCTTTATATCTATCACCTGGCTTTTGATAATATAATTTTACTGAAAGCCCTCACAAAGGAGGAACAAGATGGTTTCCCATTCTTAGAACCCTAAGAGGTATGGTTGGCTAGCCTGACAAACCTGCGTTCCACCACTGAAGGAGCTGGAAATGCTTTTTGATGAGGACAAAGTTTTCATGTGGTCAAAGTCTCAGCCTTGGAGCCCTTTCTGAAGTCCGTGGGAAATGCTGGTGTTATGTTCACAGTCAGCCTGTGTCTGCTGGCTGACCAGCCCTGGGCGGCTGAGTGCACAGTAAGAATTATTTTTTTCTTGCCTTTTAGAATCTCATCAGATGGAGTAGATATTGTTTTGGACTGTCTTTGTGGAGAAAATACTGGGAAAGGCCTCAGTCTTCTCAAACCACTTGGGACTTACATTTTATATGGTGAGTGGAAAAGGGCAGGTACATATTTCAGAACTAAAGCTTTGCAAATCACCCCTGCCACTCCTTCCAGAAGTGGTGACTGGCATGTTATGCCTTCTCAATGTGCCCATTTCCATTCAAGGGTTGTAGTGAAGCTGAACATGGACTAAATTATTGAGAAACAATAGTTAATACAAAGAAAGTATTTGAAAAAATAATTAAAAATGCAAATGCAGAAGTGAAACTGAACATTTGTTTCAGCTTGGTAAACATCTTTGGGTGATACAGAAGTGTGGGAGAAAGCCTGGCTGTCTCATTCTGCACACCCTGGGAATCACAGTGTGGCCAAGGAGTCTGCAAGAGTTTTTGGGGGCGGAAAGGCTGAAGGGCAATTTCAGGAAGAATCTTGTTGGATTTATCTGACATGACTTTGAGGAGTTGTGTTCCCAAATTTCCCTTCTTGTCCGTGGGCTGCTCCCCATAAGGAGTGGACGCATCTTCCCTGCAGTTCTGCCAGCCTGCCCTGCTGTGTGTGGGTGGAGTTGGCCAAGCTCCTGTTGGAGGGGACAGCACTGACCCTGCCCTTGGGAGATGGGCAGTGTCATCTCAAAATTCCTATAAACTTGTAGGGCTCAGTCACCCTGGCCTCTCTGTTAATTATTCTCAAAGTATGGGGATTTCTACCAACCCTTTTTTAAAGCTGGGCATTTTGTTCTTAAATATGAATCATGGAAATTATTTTCAGTGTAATAAATGGTCTGCCTTTAGCATGTAATAAGTTGTGTGTGAATATACTCATCTTTTACAGGTTCATCTAACATGGTTACTGGGGAGACAAAAAGCTTCTTCAGTTTTGCAAAATCAGTAAGTGTCCCAATGCTGTGATTATTCTCTTTCCTCCACCTTCAGTGTTTTCCTGTAGCATTTTCCTCTTTATCATTTTCATTTATCTCTCCTGAGTTGTTACTTCTGATGTTGCTAAAGAGAGCATTTTTGTGCCACGTTTTCATTTGACAGGCCAGCTAGACAGGAATTGGATCTGTCTGCAGTGCATATTGAAATTGTTAGTTATCAGACATAGATCTGTAATACAGCCAAGTTTAGACTGCATTATTTATTTACTTATGTCATAATATCATATTCATGGATATGAGGAATCTACAGGGTATAGTTATTCATATCTGAAGATACTGTCAGGACAGTGCCCTGAATTAAAGGAGATACATCTCTTAAGCTGGGGCCTGTGTCCAGTCATTTCCACCTTTTCAGAAGTTTGTTTCATATAGAAATACATTTTTCAGTTCTCCACATTCATTTCAAGTGCCATCAAAGAGATGATGTGGCATTGGTTTCCTCATTGATGGTACTAAGAAATTCAGAGTTCAAATACTGCTTTTTTCCCTACAGAAATCCTAGAGATCAAAAAAGGGGACAAACAGATCAAATAAACTGCTAAAGATAAATAAGCTAACCAGGAGTGATTCCTTCATAGAAATAAAACAGAGGGAAGAGTCTGGGCTGAAGATCTGTCATATGGTCTTTCTGCCAAGAGCTCACTTGCAGCTTCCAACAACAACTCCTTCCCAGGAGGAATTGGCTTCAAAAGTCTCTGTGTAGTTGAAAACAAGATAAATCAGAGACTGTAGCAAGGAGCTGTTCTTTGTCTCCTGCATTTTCTGATGGGTTGTAGTGGGACAATCCTTATTACTGTCCCATGTTTATGAACTAAAACAAGAGAATCCTCACTATGCTGCCTTTTTACTCTTAATGTCAGCATATCCAGATGCATATAATCTGTAGGGTAGGATGGCCCAATTAAATAATTTTCAACTGAAATGTTTTTCAGATGGTACTGGCATTTATTGACTGAGTAAATATGAAGAAATTGAATTAATTTAAAAAGCGTGTATAGTTTTGTATAAAATATAACTACTTTCTTTATGTAATTATGCTGCAAAATTAACTCATCAAAGTTGTATGAAAATTATAATTAAAAAAATGTACCCATTCAAATAAAATTTGCAAGGAAGTGGCATCTCAATGACACTCTTAAGCTAAATGAGATAAAATCTTTTCATTAGAGCTTATGAGGTTTGCTCAAATATAACAAACAGGATAATGGGTGTAAAGTAAGAGGAAACTGGAAGTGCCTTGGTTTTGAGAGAAGAGTAATAGCCAAGAGCCTGTGAACGTTTGGGCAGCTTGAGTGGCTGTCTTGAGATAACAAAGGACAGCCAAAGTGAGAAGAGAGGTCCAAAGTCGTCACTTCTCAGCCCAGATGTGCTCACCATCCCTCTGGCACCCGACCCCAGGCAGCACCAGTTTGTGTTGTGTTTCTGCGTCTCAATCAGCTGCATTCTTGCTTTGCCTCTTCATTGCCTCAGGTCTTCACTGCTTCTCTTGGCTGTTTCTGCAGCTCTGACACACGAGTGGTTTGTCACACCTGACCAGGTGGTTTTCTTGTGAGCTGTGCCCTGTGAGAAAGGTTTCTCTAACCATGCTGTTGTTTATTGGATTTCAGTGGTGGCAGGTTGAGAAAGTAAATCCTATCAAGCTGTATGAGGAGAACAAAGTCATTGCTGGATTTTCCCTGTTGAATCTACTTTTCAAGCAGAATCGAGGTGGCCTCATCAAGAGTGTGATGGACAAACTCCTCAATCTATATAACAGTAAGAAGATCAAGCCTGTGGTTGATTCATTATGGGCTTTGGAAGAGGTAGGAGCAAAATTTCTTTCCCCATCTTGAAATTTCTAAAAAATAAGTGCTCTTAGATTAAAAAAAAATCAAATTTAAACATGTTTTCTAGTTATTAGTGTATTTGGTTTTTTACTTTGTGCACAAGTTGTCTCCAGAGCCCCTGCTATTGAGAAACTCCAGAATCCAGACTTATTCACACATTTCTCTACTAAATATATCTATTGAAAATACTACTAATAATGTGTTTTTTCAATCTAACAAAATCACTTCTGTTTCCTAGGTGCATGAAACGTGACTGACAAGTGCAGAGTGAAATGCATGCATTATAATGGAAAGCAACTTAGATCTTTTCCTCAGAAATAGCTTTTAATACATAAGCTTCAGTTTCAGGGCCATAGTTGTGCTAGCAAACCTTGGAAGCTTGAAGTTATTGAAAGTGTATGAAAGACATTCAAATTATAACTCTAAAAGTAAGTTACAATTGTGGACTGTGGATTTTTTTTTGTTTCTTTTCTTTCCTTCTGATTGCTGAGTGCTCTTTAAAGGCATGTAAAGAAACTAATCTGCCCATAGCCCCCAGTCCAAAGCACTGTTTCCCAGACCTTTATATTTAAGATGCTGATAAAGGAACAGAAGTACTTTTGGAGGTGTAAATAGACATTACCATATGAAAAAAGCCCATGGTTATAAACCACCACCAGATAATATTTGTGGTTTGTGTGTTTCTGAAGTGCACTGAGCCTGACACATCACTCAAGATGCATAACCTGTAGTAGCTCTGCTGAATGTGGTTGTGTCTGTGTCATTGTGTTTTCCTGTTCAGAAGGTGCTGCAGCAAAATTCTGTCATATTTATGTTCTTGATGTAGGGAGTTTTTTAGTTTAATTATTAAATAAGCTTATGAAGTAGTTTAAAAATTCAAGTGGCACAAGCCCCTGGACAGGCATTGTGCAATTTCTTTGCTCTTGTAAGATACGTACTTGTCATGTATTGGTGAGTGAAAAAAGGGTAATTAAAATAGTAACAATAGCTTAAAAAATTCTTGATTGAAGACATAAGGTGAAAAATTGCTCACGGCAGGCTGATCTGAGTAGTCAACATGATGGGAATTTGTTGGGAGACTTGAGTTTGATAACATTTCATTTGCCATTTGGCAGTGGCCGCCCCATCCCTACCAGTAGAGTGTGAAATGTGTAAATACATCTGTTGTAAAGCAGAGTTCAGAAAACTCCAGCTCATTTGTCACGCCTGCTCACTTCCCATGAGCTGTCTGCTAACTCACAAAGGAAATGTCTGGCTGCTCTCTTCAGGGATACAGGAGTGCAAGAGCTGCTAATTCAATTGCAGAGCCTTGCTGAAATATTACTCATGCAGGGCATTATCATTTGGGGGCTATTTTTGCAGGTATAAAAATAACTCAGGGCTGACTCTTAAGTTAATATGATACACAGAAAATGTGTCATAGCTGGGGACTAAGTGGAACTAGAGTGAAGAAGGACCAGGGTGTATTTTTTTGTTCCATTTTGGGAGGTTTTTGTTTTTAATGCCAGAGCTCTAACAACTCTCCCCTTCAGAGTTTGACATTTGATTGATTTTTCACTAAACCAATATATGAGCATTTTTTTACCACTGAGGTTTCCTGAGGAAACTTCCCAACCCAAAAGAGCATTGAGAATAAATGTTTAGCTGGAGAGTGGCAGAAAGGTGGATGGCATTTTAAAATGAATGATTGAATAGTTTTCTGTGGAAGAATAGTACCCCCTCCAGAGGCTCATGGGAGAATCCATTTGCCTTCTGTCCAGCAATTCTGCCACAGAGATGAGCTTGACTCCAGTAAGAGGCATTCAAAATGAAAATATTTCACGGAAAATGCTCAGAGGAGCATCGACCATGGGACACCTTTCCAAATGTTTTATGTTAAATCCCTGAATATATTATCACATACACATGAAAGGCACATCCCCAACATATCCCTTCAGCTGGCTTTATTCACTCTGCATCTGCATTTGTTTTCATGTATTCCATTGTGCAAATTAATTCACCAGTTGATGCAGACTCTCTAAAGCCAACATGGAAGACACCTGGTTTTCTTTCAGAGCTGTGATACAGTACAAGTGCTGTTCTCTTCAGTCCTGCATCAGTTGTCTTTTGTGTATCAGAGCTGAAAAGCATCTTTGATCTTGGGAGACAGTGAGTTGTGTCTGTGCTGGTGTTCCCCTTTGCTGCTCAAGGCTGGTTGCTACAGGACTCCTTCCTTGCATGATAAACCCAAAATCAAGGGCTTTATGGACTAGTGCTTGTGCGAACAGCCAGAGAAAGGCTTTGTGTCTGTTTTAGTAGGTCTCCATGAACTGTGTAAAAGAAGCATTTCGTTGTTCTAAGAGCCTGGTGTGGTTCCTTGAACAGCATTTGTATCTTAGTACTTACAGGAGCACACAGTTTGAATTTAAAAGAATATACTGATTAGAGAATATTGTAATTGCAGTGAGATTTTCCATCTTAGTGTTTCAAGTGGCAGTAACATGGGATTTAGAGAAAGTTATTAGATTCCCATTTGCCTATCATGTAGTCTGTGCTTATGTGATGTCTTGTTGATTGTCAAATAATATTAAAGGTAGCAGTGTTCAGAAATTATTAGATGGACTTAGCTTCATGCTGTTCCTGTTAAACCATGAAGTGTCCATGAGATCATTCCAATCAGGATATAATCCCTCCTAGTGTCCTGATTTCTCTGCTTTAGGGCTGCATCCAAAGGCCATGGAGAACTTCCTATTTTCACTGGCCTTTGTTTTAGGGTAAGGGTTGCCCTGCCCCTCCAGTTCAGGCTGCTTAAATGAATTTACCAATTGACTGAAGAGAGAAACTTAGAAGTGACTCAGTTTTCTTCAGAGCATGAGTGCATTTCTCCAGATTATTACTGACTCAAGGGAGGTCGTGCTCTAGACTCCTGCTGTGGAACAAAACCATTTGTATTGCTGTGTTAGCTGTTGGGGTTTGTTTGGGAAGGGTAATTTCAATCAGAAATTCACATCCATAAATCCTAGTAAAGTCAAGTCTTTTCTCAAGTAGGCAATTAGAACCATTTTGTTGTGTGAAAGTAAGAAGGGTTTAACTAAAAGAGACAGTAATAAAATCTATAGATTCTTTAAAATGGAATCCAACTTGGGAATTATTCATCATGAGATGAGCGAAGTCATACAATAAATTAGCTACTGGTGAGATGTCTTGCTGTTTTGCAACTATTTGTTTAGGCATTCAAGTGTTTAAAAGATAAGATGATTTGTAGGTGGTGCATGCTTAAAGTGCTGTTCTGTAGTAGGAAGTTAATTGTCTTGCAAGATTGCATTTCATTGCAAATAGAGTTTAAAACAGAATTAGTATTCAGTGAGTAATTGTTGAGCTTGTGGTTTTTTCTTTGTTAGTGACTACTTACCAAATCCTTATTTTGCAGTTAGTCACTTGACTTTATTCTGATTAATCTGTAGTGCATTTATACATTAGGATTCTCCTGAGGGTCTGTTAGTCTTTGGCTTTGCACAGTAGACAATTCTAGATTAGTAAGCAGGATGAAAACTGAAGGTTGTCAAAAAATCTAGTGTGCTGAATAAAAATGTACACATTGCACTCTTCTAGTATAAAATTCTGTGGTTTTTCACCTCTTTATAGGTGCAAGAAAATGCATACTCAAGGTAGAATGGGTTCTAGACACAGAAGTTATATGCACCTTCTTGGTGTTTTACAGCAGTTAAAGGTAGCACTGAGTGTGTAAAACAAACCTCAAAAATTCTTGCACAGGAATTGCCAGTCAAAAATATCCAAGGCACCTTTCCCACCCCCTGGACTGCCTGTTTCAAAAAGGACTCGTGGTGTGTCAGGGAGTTTTCAGGCTGGGACTTTCTGATCCATAGAGGTGACTGGTGAGATTGTGGAAAAACATCCTGACCACGGGTCGGTGTCGTGTACCAAAGGGTTCATGGCACCTTGTCCCTCAAGTGATTTAAAGGAATGCAGTTACACAGTAATAATGATACCAAAGACTTGTTCTGCCTTAGGGCCAGAAAGGCTGATGAAGATACTGAAGCCTGTCAAACACAGTTGTTATTAATTCTTAAAAAATAAGAGGATAATGTGATAACATAGCAACAACTGGCTGGTGCCTTAGAGAAGGCACTGAACACCACTCTGTGGGGTTGTTTTGTAGTGATAATGCAATAATGTCTTTATTCACCAAGTGAGGTGTTTCTGATGATGCAACAACTATGTCCCAGATCCAGGAATACACCCATGGCACTCAGCAGTGATTGAAATCACTGGATCAAGGCACTAAATACTCTTACAGATCTCAATATGAGTATCAGAGAACTCTAATGACCTTGAACAGTGGTCAGTGCATAGACTGTAGAAAAGGAAAGAGCCCTGCACCTTAATTTAGTCTGTAATGATCACTGCACTGTCAGTTACTGGGTTTTCTTGGCTCCATAATTATGAGAGATGCTGCAGGTCTAGCTGTAAATGCAGTTCTTATATAGGTGAGATTTTCTGGTCTTGAAGCCAGAGCTTTTCTCTGTAGTAAATTGCTAAGGAAACCCAAGCAGTGCTTAAGAACCTAAAGCTAAAGGACTGCAGTGCAACTTAATCACATTATAGTGACATTCTAGAGCACCTGCTGATGCAAACATTTCCTTTACCGTTTTCCCCTGTGTTGCTCTTCTCACACACCTCGTGGTCTCTGGGTTAGCTGCCAGTGTTATCAGCCTGCAAAGGAAAAGAGGAGAAACTCACATTAAGATCTCAGCCTTATCAAGTTGCATTGCAGTGACGAGGACTGCATGAAGGAACACTTTCCATATAGAATTTATTGCACGTTTTGGGCAGGGCAAGGCACTCACAATATGCCTGGTTTTAGCACTGCTTGGTGGCTTCAAATGAGTCAGGCACTGTAAACCTGTGTTTTTCCACTGAACTCATCCTCTCATATAAATTACCATCTCTGTGCAGGCTTTTAGGTATCAACGGTGTCATTATTTCAGACAGGGGGATGGGAAATCTCAAACCCATGATAGCAGAGTAATAACAGGGAGCCCCCTAAAGCAGAGACTTTAATTTCATCAAAAGCTATTTATGCCTTTCTCTGATCTTGGCTTCAGGGCAAAAAGCCTGTCATGTATCACCGTAGTGAGACAGAGAGAAAATTGACCCATTAGTTACTTTTAACGTAGAAAGAGGGCAATCTAATAATATCAGATCAGGCTGGTACCTTGTTAGGAATACTAAATGCCATCTTGGGTCTATTTTTATTTCTAAAGTTATAATAGCATGTGAAGGTTTTTGTGTTTTCTGCTTGATGAAAACATTCTCCAGCAAAACAAGCTGTGCCTTTTTTGAAGTCAAGGACTTCTATAACACTTAGAACCTGTATTTGTTCTTCAGGGTATGCAAAATAACATAGCACCGGGATAAAGACGGAACTACATTTATAACCCAAGTCATCACCCACCCTGAAATACAGAAAAGATTAGTTTTTTCATAAGCATGAAACAATCTACTTTGCAGTATTACAGCATTGAGAGGGGGAACTGTAACTCACACTGTGGAACCTCCCCCAAGCGTGTTGGTGTGTCTGTGCTATGATTGCTCCTCTGGCATTACAGAGCAGACTCTGTTTGTTTGGATGCTGTCATTGTTTTCATGACAGAACAGATTCATTTGCAGTTCTTCATGAGCAGCTTTCCTGATGTACAGGGATTAACTCTGCAGATACACTGTCCTCTGATACTGCCTTATAACTCTTTGTTCCTCCTGTGTGTGAATTCTCTTCAAAATAAATACTTGTAGTTCAAAGTAAATTTAAATGTTTTATCTGTACATCAGTGTTGTTTCTTTGTATACAAACAGGTCTAACACGAGTTTGATACAAGCTGTGTGCAGATATCAAAGCAAAAGTGCAAGGAGCTGTGTCTTACTGATGCAACAGGTTTGAAAACAGATGTGGGGAAAGCAGACTGGGAAGCAAAACTTGAATAATTCAGGGCAGCTTGCTTCTGTGTTCACAGTCAAATATGCACAGAGGCCAAAATATCTTTCAAATGTGGGAACCAGAGAGTCATGGAATGATTTTTGTGACTTCAAGACCATCCAGTCCCACCCTCTGCCATGGGCAGGGACACCTTCCACCAGCCCAGGTTGCTCCAAGCCCCATCCAACCTGGCCTTGGACACTCCCAGGAATGGGGCAGCCACAGCTTCTCTGGGCAACCTGTGCCAGGGCCTGCCCACCCTCCCAGGGAAGAATTTCTTTGCAATATCCCACCTAACCCTGCCCTTGGTCAGTGAAAAGTCAGTCCTCTTTGCCCTGTCACTCCATACCTTTGACCAAAGTCCTTCTCCATCCTTCTTGCAGCCCTCAAAGCCTTTTCCAGGCTAAGAGTAAGGGAAAAACTATTCCACTTGAATTTTGCCTCACTGACATTAACTGTAATGAGCACAAGTTCTAAATGAATAAAACTTGAGCCATGAGTAAGGTGATTTTTAACTAAGATGACATAGAATTTTTTCCAAGATGCATATCTGAAGTAAATAGTAATTAAAATAAGTTTGATTCTATTTGTTAGATGAATAAAACATACCTTGAAAGTATTGGAGATTAATTAGGTACTTTTCCCTCTAATACACTCTGTGTACCTGAATTATGGGATCCTCACTGCTCTCATGTGAATTCCTATGTTTCTACAAAGTGCCTCTGTAATTTCATTTGCATTTCCTCCCCATTTAATGCTCTTTAACAAGTCTTCATATTAGTGCATAATTCACTATGCCCTCTACCACTCTCAGGAAGGGATGGCATAACCCAGTGGTCTGTTTGGATTCACACACTGTTGATGGCAACATGACATGATTATGATTTTTATTAAAAGCCTGAGAAAGAAGCAAGCCAAGACTCCTCTATAGGCACTGTGGCTCCATAATGGGGCCTCAGGTACATGGCATTAGCTGTGATTGCCACCAGCTCAGGTTGGGTAAATGAGCTGTTTTAGGAAATTTAGACATCACTTGCTAAGTTTGTAAGCAGAAGTCAATTCTTTTCAATTGCTATAAATTATTCATAAGCACTGTGTGAGATTCAAGCTACATGAACAGAATTTAATTGAACTACTAATTTATTCCAGGTCTGTGCTTTCTATTCCCACCCCCCCCTTTTTTTTTCAGCTTCTGAATTTAGCTTGTTTTGTCTAGCCTGCTAGTTGAATACCTGTGTTTAAACAATTTTGCCATCTAGAGTCTTCAGAATGTTCCTTTATGCATGTTGAGAATATTCGAGCTATAATCCTCATTTAGTTGGTAAATGGCAAAAGAGGTGGTGGGTATCATCACTGGCCTGATGCCATGCAGTGTGGTCCTGTAGAGATCATGGGTCACTGTGAAAATCTCTAATTCCCAATTCTGGCCTCTCACAGCCAAAGCCCCAGGCTGTGTATCAGCATCTCAGAGGCTTTGTGATCCAGAGCTCCGGTCTCAGAGCGGTGTGTGTTCTGCCAGGGGGTCACTAAGCTGTTTTTGTTCCAGGAGAATGGCATTTTCATGTTTTGGAAACGTGGAGAAGTCTTTGGGCTGTATTTCTGATGATCATTGACTCTGTTCAGATGATGCTGTTCCAAAGCTTCGAGGCTGACCAGTGTGAGCCTCTCAATTAACAAAAGCACAGCCTCCAGCTACAGCACTTTTCTCATCTACTTAGTAAGCACTCTGCTAAGAATTAATTAGTTGTGGAGATACACAGGCAGAAAACACGTTCTGGAAGCCATGAGCCACTGGAGGTCGAGAGTGCAGTGGTGAGTCATGGTATGTGTTTCTGGGTCAAGACAGGCTGTCTTTTCTGTCAGCCCTTGTGTGCCCCAGAGGTGCCAGCTTTGTGGAACTGCAGGCCAAAGGGAAATAACATGTAGGCTTGGCTCCTAATGGATAATGTGAGGGCAGGGGGAAATAGGCAGGAAAATAATATGGGAAGCATTGATAGGTTCCTCTCAAGAAAAAGTGTGTACCATTAAAGATAAACTAATCACGTGCTTCCAGTTAATTAAGTTAGCAACAGGAGATTGTATGTGGGGAAAGCTGCTTTGTCATTTATTAGAAAAAGAGAGACAAACCTGTTGTATTGAGCAAGCTGCTGATAAATTACTGTGAAGAAGCAGTGTTTTACAGGAGTAGTCTGCTGTCTGAAATGCATTAGCTGGCTTCTGAGTAACAAATTGGCACCAATTCCTTATGGATTGTAATGACGTGGTGATGCTGTTCCCCTGCAAGGACACAAACAGAGACCTGCTTAGGGAAAGCTTTATTGCAGACATCCATGGCACCTTTGAAACCACTGATGTGTGTGCAGAACTCCAGAAGGGAGAGAATATTTCTTCTTTGGTTGTCTTGAATAATGGCTCTATCACAGTTTCCCACTTCATTTTTGCAGTCTGTGTCATGAAATGTAAGCTCTTCTCAAGAGTCAGGAAAATAGGGGTTTGTGGGTCATTTCCCTATTCAAAAGCCATTTCTGCACCCTTCATGAAGTATTAGTGAACAAAAGCTACTTGCTTTTATACCCTTGATCCAAACATTTCAATCCCTTCCTGTGGATTTCTACCTGATAATGCAAGGAAACGTCCACCTGTCTTCTCCCAGTCTTGCATGTGGATTAAATATATGCCAATATACTGCACCCACCAGCAGAAATATTTCTAAATGAATTCTAGCAGAAAGTTTACTATGTCTGCTGTTCCACAGAGTTGGTAGTACCACTAATTGGCAAGGAATTCTTAACTTTTAGACCAGTTACTGTTTTCTGTCACTCAGAAATAATCGTGTCCTGTGAACGAACCTCACTAGACAACTATAGGAAGAATATTAGAAACTGAGTTTTCAAAGGCACATTTAGAGGCTGTTTCATTCTTGTGCTGTGCATTGTTAGTGTGTGTAGTTTAAGCCACAGAGCCTGTGAATGGAACCAAGGATTTCCCTGTCAAAAAATTCCACTCACACCTCTTTGTTAATTAGTTAACAGGTTTGGGAAGAAAGCTCTTGGTCAAGCTGGGCTGGCAGGGACTGCTAATAGGAGAAATTCAGCTTTTCTCTCAGGGGAGCATGAAGGAGAAATCTGAACTTTGTGTTCACAGTTCCTCGGGATTGTTTGCTTTCTCTCACAAACTTTTTTTGGTCTTAATTCAAATGAAAGAAATATCTATTTCCACAGATGCTCAGGATTAAAAAGAGAGAGGTATAATGAGGTCTGCCTGGTGATGCTGGGAGAGATGAGAGGTCATCCTTACATGTCTGGCACAATAGAGAATACAAATAATTTGGGTTCCTCCTGCCCTTGAAACCTCCCCATTTTCAGACTAGGAAGAGATCCTTGATGATTTTGGATGAGGTTCTGGCCTCTTGATTTACTTTAAAAAAAAGACTAGTTATTTTGTTTGGTTTTCTGGCTGTGATCTATAAGTCTATTACTTCATGAATCAGTGAATGCCTGGAAAGCCACTTAAGTCACTGAAAAGAAACAAAAGGGAGTGGGAGTTAAGAACAATGAAAGTATTTCTATATATTTAAATTTTGTCTAAATGGTGCTACACTTGTGGCATCACCCCTGTGGCCTCCTTCTGTGACTGACAGTGAGCAGAAAGGTTAACAGAGCAGAAAGAATGAGATGCTTTCAGGGACTGCTGCATTACTTTCATACTGGTCGTCTAATTAGGTTACTGGATTGCCTTTATTGTAAAGAAGACACAAGTTTAGTGTTCTTTTCATACACCTTTGCTGAGATGAAAAAAAAATCACTTTACTGTCTGACCTACAAGATTTGTAGATGGTAACTTTGTGGGTTTCTGTAGCTCCACTGGTACATGCTAAACAGATGATCCATTGCTGGTATTGATGATCGTTGGGAAAGAGCTGAATATTCAACTTCAGGAGTCAGTGCATCCCAGTGTTTGAGTCCTGCCTTTCACGCTCTGAGGTTCATTACTGGGTCAGCACAATGTGGACTGATTCCTCACCCTCTGGAGAGCACGAGGATGGATATCCCACTCAGGGCTGTGCTTGGAGCTCACCCTTGGGGTTCACCCAGAGACACAAAGGCTGTGCAGCTTGGCCATGGGCACTCAGCAGCAGCACGTGGTGTGCACAGCTCTGTTCTGATGCCATCTGGTCACCAGGTTGTTCTGATTTGGAGCTGTTTTCCCCAAATTATCCAAAATTCCCTGTCATGTGATTTTTAAAGTCTTAAAGCATTAAGATTTTATAGCATTTTACAACATTAATTCGTGCTGTGATTAACTTCTCCTTTTCTAAGTGCACTGGGGAACTCTTGGTGAAAGAAAGTTTATTTTTCTGGTTTACATAATTCTACCCTGAACAAAATGCCATGATTTTATCAAAAGAACATGTTCTTTTAGTGCATAGCAATCGTTAACCAAGATAATTTGTCTCACCTAATGAGAGTGGCTCAAATATTCTTTTCAATCATTTTAAACACAGATGAGTTTTAAAAGTAAAATTACTCTTGGGCATGAAGATATCTCTTAGCATAATATAATCCAAATGTAATGTGATAATTGAAAGTTCTATGTGGTATTGCAGTTTAGTAATAATATTAATGCTCATTACAGATAATTATATAAATTAACAGAGAGGCAGCAAAGCAGATGCACTGTTGATGCGAAGAGATTCCTATATATTTATTACCCTGCTGGGAATGATTGAGCATAAGGATATTTTGTGAGGTAAATCTCTACATTGTGATGACTGACTTCGAGAAAACAATACTAAAAAGGAACGAATGTCATTCAAGAGCTTCAGATGAGCAGGTGATTTCCCAGAGTTTTGATTGTACCAAGATGGTACTTTGAGTACCAAAGCTCTGGCTTTGAAGTGGTACTTGCACACATCTGAAAATGTGGGCTGTATTTATAAGGAATAAAGCCTCACACTGTCACAGACAGTTCCAAATCTTTGTTTAAATGCGTTTAGTTTATAAAATAAAGGTTGTGTAAAAGTGAATTCCTGAGCACCACCAAATACCCACAACCTCGAGAAGAACCTGAGGGATTTATTCTGTTTCATGCTGTGGTTGTATCCACAGCATGGTAAAATATCTTAAACTTCCCTGAGCAAGAAGGGCATATTTTAGTATATTTTAATTCCTTAGAAGAAGTAACACCTTTTCCTTCAATCTAAAGGAAACACCCAGCATAATTCCAAGTCAAGCCTACCTTGGGCCAGAGCTAGAAAAATGTGTGTTACTGAATTTCTTGCCTATTTTCCTGCATTTCTGCAGCTGGTGTACATGCAAAGGGGATTTTTGGTGTCTCTAAGCATGCAAGTTTAATTGAATTCGATTAGGAAGTGCCTTGGCTGCATCAGGGCTGGTCTGTCACACAGACATTTGTGCTTTGGCTCCCTGATACCCATCACAGCCTGGTGAGATTTGGGTCTGCACAGTGGAATGCAAAGCTGAGTGAGTGCTTGCACATGAGCAGTAAACCTGCTGCAAACTAAATCAATTTTACAGCAATCACACTGCTACAATGCTAAGGTGAAGTTAAGATCTTTAATAAAGGCTTAGAAAGAGGTGTGTTTTAACAGTGCCAGGAGAAATATTAAGTAATAAAGCAAATAGGGCTGCAATATATATTGTAAAACTGTCAACTAGAGAATAAGATACATTCAGATACCTTTCAACTTGCCTAGATGAGTGATTTCCATCTTGCTGTAAAGTGATGTAGCTCAAACTGAAGATAAGCATGAATCATACGCTCTGGCATCACAACTATATTACACTTTAATATATCAGTGGGTTTTGATTTTGTTAAAATATGATTTTAATGAAGTTAGACTGGTGCCCAATGGTAAGATCTAACTTAGAGAGCTTTTTGAGTAATCAAAAAGTACTGTGATGACTTGTGAACAATCAGATTTGTAATCCTCGTGGCACTACTTGCACAAGAAATCACCAAATCTCTACCCTTCAGAAACAACCTTTGGATTTGAGATTAATATGATAATTATTTTCCATATTAATGCAGGGAGAAAAAATCCCTTTTTTTTTTATTATCTTAATAATAAGTGATACTGAGAAAAGCTGTGCCAGTTTAAATCAAAATTGGTGTCTGTTCTCTCTCTGTGCACGTTCTGAGATAATGCACATAGCTTTACAGAGATGTCCATTCTATGGCACTTCTCTGCAACCAAAATGTTAGTGTTTAACTGTCAAAGTGCTGAATACCCTTGAGCTGTCTTAACTTGCTGGAATTCTCCGTGTTGATGAATCAGATTTCACATTTTTTTCCTCTTTTATCATGTAGAAAAGCACCCACCAAACTGATAATCAAGGCACTGCTGTTTAGTTCTTCTACATATTTAATTTGATGTTGATTCTGCCTTTTTTTCTGCCTCTTGCCTGTTGACTCTGTCAGTAAAGGCTGGCAAGATTTGGCTCAGTTATTCTGTAATTACGAGGCTTTAAATCTCTTTTTCTTTGAGTTTTTACCACGACACAACAAATACTCATTGACGTCAGCAGGAGCTTAGGGGAAGAAGGAAGGAGTGAAAGCAGCACAGTTCTGCAGCTGTAGCTCTTCATCTAGAAGATGTATCACTTAATAGGAGTCTTCAGCAGCCAGGGGAGGACTCCGAGTTTGCCTGTAGCGTCAGTTTTTATTCCTTTGACATTTTTCTCGTCTTGGGTCTGGTTTTAGTCTTGCTGCCATGGCAACAAACAGAGAGGCTAAAAGGTATTGCAGAGAAAAGCTCTGTCCTCACTGACAGGCAGCAGAAGGGAAGAGAGGCCAGAGCTGCTGTTTGCAACTGGGAATAGCAAGGGAGGGATGAAAGGCATTTAAAAAGTACTTTCAGTTCCAGCCTGGGCAGGCAGACCGTGGTGCAGAAGTTCAATGTGAGAGGGCATGAACAGCTGAGGTGGATGGAGACATCTCTGCTTTCAGATGGGCACTGGCAGTGTGATGTGATGTGTTGGTTTCACAGCCAGGAAACAGACCTCATGATCCAGGTTATTCTCCTACTCCTCCAGGAAAATTACTCTAATCAACTCAGAATCGTTGCTAGTGATACTGTTTACATTTTGATTTACATCCATGTTTTCTCCATGCACTTCTTTCCCCCGTAGGTGTCTATGAAAATGGGGCCTGGACACGCCGAGTTTGAAGTGTCACAGAATCATAGAATGGATTGGGTTGGAAAAGACCTCCGAGGTCATCGAGTCCAACCCTTGATCCAACTCCAGTCCCTTTCCCAGCTCATGGCACATGCAATCTCAAAGACCTCCAGGGATGGTGAATGCACCCCCTCTCTGGGCAGGCCATTCCAATGCCTTGGCACTCTCTCTGGAAAGAATTTCTTTCCAATATCCACCCTGAGTTTCCCCTGGCAGAGCTCCATCCCTGCCCCCTTGTCCTGTGGCTGTTCCCTGGGAGCAGAGCCCAACCCCACCTGGGCACACCCTCCCTTCAGGGGGTTGTGCAGAGTGAGGAGGTCACCTCTGAGCCTTCTCCTCTCCACACTGAACCCCTCCAGCTCCCTCAGCCTCTCCCCACAGCTCTTGTGCCCCAGTCCCTTCCCCAGCCTCGCTGCTCTTCTCTGGACCCGCTCCAGCCCCTCAACATCCCTCCTGAGCTGAGGGAACAGAACTGAACACAACACTCGAGGTGTCTTCTTGCATGTGCTCAGTGCTGGATTTCTGCATCTTAAGAGCTGGCTGCATTCACCATGGGCACGAATAGAGCCTGTTCAAAATCCTGTAAATATTATGCTGCTTTTCCATCTGCCATGCAAGCTGCTGCACACCCTCAGCATCCAGGAGAACAGAGAGTTTGGGAGGCCTCTTCAGAATTAGTGGTGTGGGTAAGAGGAAAATCCAGGCCACTTGCAGATGTGGGTTTGCCAGCCTCCCATACACCCAACTCCCATGCAAACAGGTGCTTGGAGGATTTTGTCACAGCAGATAAGTCAATTAAATACTAGAAGCAATCTTCTGCCAGGGCAGTGGAAATATTCCTGTCATGAATGCAGATCATTCCCCCATACAAGTGTGTTGTGCTGAACACAGGTTATTCCATTGCTCCCAAGGGAAATAATGCCAACCAGCAAAGGGTGATTTTGTCTAAATAACAGTGTCTGGTAGGATAATTGTCAGTAATCACACAGGCAAACAGTTTTTCTACAAAAGCTTGTACAGAAGACAGTCCGAAAGAGGGAAGTACTGCACATGCATTTAAAAGGAAAAAAAAAGCTTTTAAAAAAGTCAGTATGTTTCCCAGGGAACGTCTACTCCACGACTTCGAATTGCATAAACATGAGAGACATTTCAAGATTATCAGGGAGGAAATATGCCAGCAAAAAAGGGGCTTGTTTTTTGGCAGATGTCACTTCTGAGAGTGGAAGGACACGGTCATTAGTGCAGAGGAACCTGTGACTGCTGGCCATATGTGTGTCCTGGCTGTCCAGGGAGCCCAAGTCACCCTAACAGGGCCATGGCAAATGTGGCTGAAAAGGGAGATTCACCTCTGCTGTGTGTTTTAGCCATGGCCAAACACCCTGGCAGAGTCTGCAGGGGGAGTGTACTCAGGTCACCTCCCCCAGAGCTGCCACAAGCTGAGGAAATGTTGTTCTTGGTGCCTTGAGTGTCTTCCCTTCCACAGACCAAATCTATACAGGGGTAACCCAGAGGACAGGCTACATGAGTTTGCTTTGTGTGGAGTGCAGTGCCAGTTTTAAAAGCCAAGGACATGAAAGAAAAGCTCTTCTCCTAGTCTGAGAAGAGCATCTGTAATTAGAATGCAGCTCACAATCCATATTCAAGACAGCATAGCTTTGTAATAGATCACAGCAGTGAGCCTGATAGCAAAAATTATTTTGCCATGTAGCACTAATGAAAGTCATAGGATTAAAGCTTTGCTTATGTGGTATCTCAGCTAGAATTGACTGCAGTATGCATCTTTTTTCTTCATTACTGCATAGAAATGATGCTTAAATAATTATTCTTGATATTAGAGTTTGTAATTCTAATGGAGATAGCTCTGGGCTCATTGAAATCATGCTTGTTATGAACAGAGATAGAACAGAGCCAGCCCTAGAATGAAAAATGGACATGTTTTTAATTCAGATTATTCTTTCATAAATCTGAAGGAGATTTGGATCATTACCTGTGACACTTGGGTTGCCAAAGTAACCTTGACTAGCCAGCTGATGTTTGCACACCGCATGACAGTGTCACCATGGAGATCTTGTCCATGTGATTTCGCAGGCGTGATGCAGTTGCAGGCTCCTCAGAGGGGAATTAATTGGTGGTGAGGAATGCTCTGGCAGACAGAGCCTGCAAGGAAGTCAAGCAGATGCTAAACTTTTCCTCGTTGTTTTAGCTGCTCTTAGAAGACCAGGGCAAGGGTAACAGGAGGAAGGTCTCTTGGCTTCCATAAGGAAAAGACTGAGCTCTCCTGATGGGAAGTTCATGCTCAGCCTACATGGGTGGAGAGCTCAGAAAGTGCTGACCTGTGTGAAAACTGTGTTTGAAGGATAATATTCATTTCACAGAACATGTTTGGGTGATTGAAGACTATTGAACACTACTGGTATTCCCTTATCAAGGGCTTTTATGCCTTTCCCAATACCTGTTTATTCATTCAGGCACAACCTAATGATGTCAGAGAAGACACACCAGGGACCAAAATCTGTTTGTATACACAGAATATTCCAAATTCTCCTCAAAAAGTAACTGTCTTGCTGTGTTTTCATTTCCAGTGTTGAACCTCACAGTGGGACTACAAAGTACATTTTGGATCTGTTCTGCACGATACCAAACCAAGTACCAGGCTGAGTGTTAGAAAGATCCCATGAGACTTTGTCTTTTCTAACCTATTTCTGAACCCAAGCTTTTAATTTTAATTTCTAGCACATGCCTGTGTATTTAGACAATTACCTAACCCTATTAGCAAACCCTTTCGTAGTTTGTGTTTCTTGTGTCTGTTTCTTTATCTCCTGAACTTTTCTTGACAACAGTACAAACAAACAGAACTTTTATGAAGAGACATGATTCTGTTTCTGATGGTTAAGCAGGCTAATGAGTGCTCCCTCCTTTCTCCCCACATTATTTGGAGAACAGAAGCCAGCCAGCCTTCAAGATAAAACTATTTTGCTGTTGCAAAAAGCTTTGTTCCACCTCTTTTACTTATTTATGAGCTGAGCTCAAACTGGCTAAAAGGTGCAGTTACTATTTCTGGGGTCTCCAGCTGTGGAGAGCAGCCTGGACTAGGATCAGCTGGGGGTTCTGTAGACATGCCATGAACCCACCTAAGGAGACACAGTCCAGGCTTCAAAAACTGGCTGAGAGCATCACCTGGTATGAGCCAGTAAGTGCAAGCTTTGAGGTGTGTAGGGACATTGTAGTTTGGGGATTTGCTGTAAAGAAAGAGCACCAGATGTGGAGATTTCTTTGTTAGACACTATTCTGTGGAAAACAAACAAACAAACAAAACCATGTGAGTCCTTAAAATAGTACTGGGCAGAAGTGCTCCTAGGAGATGATGAGGGCAGAAGAGACTCGGGTTGATGGCCAGAGGCAGAGAGTAAATGTTGCTACTTCTTTGTTTTTAGCTTGAAGAATCAGCTGAAGGATTAGAGAAGGGAGGGACGTAGCTGGAAAGTAAGTCTTGGGGGTGATTGTGCAGCCCACGCTGTAGTGGATGAGGGGCTTGTTTCATGGCTAGAGGGGAACAGACTTGGCATGCTGGAAGGCTTGGAGATTTTCAGTGTGTAAGAAGAGGACAAAAGGTGATTCTTTGAGATGTGTAAAAATAAGCAGTAATCTTGAATGAACATAGAGGAGGGAAACAGGAGAGACCTGTTTGTGGGACCTGTGGAACCAACAGGAGGTAAAATTACAGTGGTAGGTCATAACCCAAACTGATGTCCTGCTTCGCTGTGCCCATCTGGAGGTGAGGGACGTTCCCTTCATTTGGGTTCTGATCATCCTTCTGACAGCACGTGATGACACCATGTAGCACAGCTGGGGGGTTGACAGATGACACTGAGATCATTGAACTAATTTAACTTCTGGTTTGGATTCAATTTGTAACCTTGGCATAAGATTCTTTAGCCTTTTCTACTCTGGCCTGATTTACCAGAAAGGGCAATGAAGGATTCCTTTATTGTAAAGGAATTGTGAAGAGAAATCATTTCAGATACATCAGGGAAACAGACTGTCATCAGTCCTCTGCCTCCATCATAAACCTGCTGAGAGTGAGGGGGTAAAGAAGCTGTCTGCAAAAAAGAAACTGCAGTCTGTAGATGGCATCTTGTCCAGCAGACTGCACTCGACCTCATGCAGTTAAAGAAAATCCACTCTTCTATTGCACCAGTGTCTTTCAATTCCTTTTTTCCTTGAAGGAAAGGTATAACTTTATTTTTAAAAATTGATACAATTAGTCACATATTGTTGAACTAAACAGCTCCATGTAGGATGATGAAAGCACTGTTTTGACATTTGCACCAGGAAGCTTTCCCATGGCATGTTGCCTTCATTGTTTCTCTCTGTTAAACACCCATATTACCAATGAGGGCCTAGAGCCCCCAATGTGTTTTATTGGCAAAACGAGTGGGTTTGTGTTCCAACTTCCCAGTCTCTTTTATTTTACTCCTGAGATTAAAAGCCAAATACAGAAATGGATCACTATGTTTAAAATAATATCCAAAGGCTTGAAAATAGCATCCATTTCTTAGGCAGGCTGCAGTTCTCTTTCACACTGCAAAATGGTGCAACAGATAATTAGTAATACGTTTTCCGTTTATATTTCCCTGTATTTATAAAGCAGTACTCTTGCAATATTCTAACAGCAAAATGAAGTTGCAGAGCCAAGTGAATGTCAGCAAGCATTTATGAATATCTCTGTAGATATTATTGTTGGCTCTTGATTTCAAATGCAAACAGCCAACAGATTAGTTTGAAATAAAATGGGCAAATAAGCGGAGGCTTAATTGTTTGTTTCAGGCATATATTATTTATAGAGGGTCAGATTTGCACCCAGGAAACCATCTCTGCTCAGGAACTTCCTAAAGAAAAGGAACCAGGACAGCAGAGGTGGAGACCTGAAATGAATGCCTTGAAAAGGCAGACAAGAAGTCTGTCCCAGTTACTGATTCCACCTGGGGAAAACACAGTGCTAAAACAAACCAGAAAAATCCGAGGAGAACATGGGGGAGGAAAGGGAGCAAAGGCAGGTGAACAAGATGCATTTTGGTGGGGGGGGGGGAAGTGTTTTAGTCGATTTAAAATAGAGTGTTTTTACACCCTGACATCAAAAGCTGTGGAAATCAGAAGCTGGCTGCAAATGTTAAATCCCATGTCAGCCTCTGAGAGTGTGTTATCTTAGTGGGTCTGTTTGGGAGGCTCCTTTGCATTGGTTTAGGATTGCACACACTGCTTGAGTAAAAAGTGTGTTGTGCCTGCTATTTTTAACTTCAATATGAAGATCTTTTTTTCTGATCTGAGCGGTTGCAGGTAATAACATGCTCAGTTTTGTGATTTTTTTTAAACATATGTTTCACAAAGAGAAACGTGTTGGAAATTAGTCAGGAGTGCTGACAGAGCACTTCATTAAACTCCTGTAAGTTACTTGCAGATATGTGATTCCTAAAAGCTCACTTCTAACTTGCAGTGTTAGTGCTTCACTTTTAGTACTCTGCTATTATTAGTACTTTACTACTGTAGAAATGGTGGAAAGAAAAAAGCTTGCTTAAAAAAGCTTGCTTTTTTAATGCAAGCTTGTATTTTAGTTTAAATGAAAATTGCTATCAGCTCAGAGTGGCTACTATAAAATCAGACCATGTTCCCAGGGCATACACTGGTGCTGTGTTCAGCAGAGGAAAATAATTTAGGTGTGTTGTTAGAGAGTAGTCACTTATGCTTTTGGTGAAGTAAAAACTTCACAAATCATTAGCTGAAATAAAATGGAAATGCGCGGTTTTTTAGAGATACTGCATCAGTTCAGGGCATCACTGCTACATGAACCAGTGCTCCACTCCTACAGCAGAACAACTCTGATTCCTGTGCAGAGCTGTGGGACAACGTTGTGTCAATGTGGGGACTCTCCCGGCTAAAATCTGCAGTTTGGCATTAGTCCAGACACAGACCTCTAAGGGCTGGGTCACAATGAAGGCAAGCACAGGCCAGCAGGGGTTTTGTCTTTTATTCCAGTGGAAACTCTTTGGATCAATAAACACTCCTTTGCACTTTGTTTCCAATCCGAGAGCCCTCATGATACTACCCAAGAAGAATTTTAATTAGCTCATCCATATATTCAAAAGTAAAATCCATTTGCTTGGCTGTGCGCTGTCAAATGCAAATAGCAACCAATGGAATAATTGGTGGGAGGGGATTTAGGGGCACAGTGTTGTAAGAAGAGGGAAACCCTTGTGATCCTTGCTGCTAGAAGGGATATTTATTTGGAATCAAACTTCAACCACTTCAAGGAACCTCCAGTAAATTCCTGTATTACCAGCTAAGCCTGGGTCTGCTTTTAACCAAGTGCAGAGTGATGCACTGTCTTCATTAGGAAGATGCAAACACTGAGGCACAAAGAAGCTCCATCCTCTGCAAAAGGCACAGGGAAAAGTAAATTTTTTATATAGTCTGCACAGAACAACTTAAACCTTAACCATTCTCCCATAAGGAAGAAGCTTTTTAAGCCTGTCTGTCTTCTAGAGGGTAAGAGAGAATGATTTTTAATGTTCTGGCATCTTGGGAAACAAGTAGTTGTAGTCGTGATTGAGTAAGTGGGCTGTTAGCAGCCATGAGCATAAAATCTGATAATTTATAAAATAGCTCATGGTTTCTTGACCCAAACATCATGTGCTGAAGGGCATTGCACTGGCACAGAGTTTGACTTACTGGGTAGGTAGGTTGCAAAGAACACTAAAATGCACAGATGTTGTATCAGCTCTTCACATTTTTTTCAATGTTTTTATATATTTTAATAGCTCCATCTGGATACTGTAGCCACTATTATTGTTATGAATTTTATTGTTCCCTTTGCCTCTGCCTGCTGTTTGCATTTGCAGGTTAGTTACAAGTGTCCTGGAAACAACTCCAGAACCTTTCTCCAGAGGCTTAAATTTGATATGTGAAAAATGGGGGGAAAGCACATCTTCTTAAATTTGCCTTGTTAAATATGATCTGGTACAAATTAAAATAACTGTTGCTTGCCCCGCTTTCCACATCTTGTTCTGGCTATAAATTTCAATGGACAGGCAAGTGTATTGGCTGTTTTCTCAAATTCTGTTATTTATGCTGTGCTGTAACCTCCTAAAATCTTGATTTGGTTAATAACAATCATAAAAAATTTTACAGCTGCTGCTTCTTCAGAGTCTTTGTTGGATATCTTAAAGGAATATTGTCTGTACGGCAGAACTAGTCTGACAGGATAGGTAGGTGGTTTTTGTGCTCTAAGGCACCTTCATAAAAGGTGCTATGATTTTTGTGGACTATATCTAGAGGTCAACCTTCTATCCAGTGGGATTCATAAGATTGTGTTATTTGAGGTTAATTTACAATAATGCCCTCAGTTAGAAATCCATTGTCTTTGCAGTGCCATTTTCCTTTTGTTGTAATACAATTTTTCTCAAGTCTGGTATTAAATAATTGAGGGAGTAGCTTTGCAAAATTCAGGTGGCAGTACTGAGGTCACTGCAGTCAGATTTCCAAGTAAGGCTGACAGATGGGAAAGACATTTTGTGCCCAGCATCCATTAGCTGGAAGTCCAAACCTGTATTTGCTTAATATTCTTAAAAATCTAATGCATCTTTCTGTATTAGACATTCAAGGATTATTTTAGGGGCCTGGACCCCAATTCAGGCTTTTAAATTTACCGTGGGACCCACCAGTTCCCAGCTCAGCATTTTCTTTCAAACCCACATACTGTCATTCTTAAAATATTCAATGGAACTATGTCACAGATGGTAAATCCTATTAACAGAAAACTCATTTCTGTCTCAACAAACCCTGTTACACTGGCAAAATGTAGTGTGATGAGGGTGTGGAACAGCCTTTATGTGTATGTCTTCAGTTCCTGGAGTTTCCCACCGTGAATGTGAGGAAACTCTTGACATCTTCCAATTTTCAGTGATTTATGGAATTGTGGAATGGAAGAGACCTTAAAACTCATCTCATTCACCCCCCTGCCATGGGCAGGGACACCTTCCACAAGACCAGGTTGCTTCAAGCCCCATCCAGTCTGGCCCTGAACACCTCCAGGGCTGAGAGTCCACAGCCTCTGTGAGCAGGCTGTGTCAGTGATTTGAGAGTGGTGTGTGCACTGCACATTGAACACTCTCACAATTTCAGTTCATCAACACTGAGCTCTCCTGAGTTCTGAAACTCCATTCAGCACAACAAGGATCTCTCCAGTGCACTCATAAGAAGAGGGCTTTGTTCCTTTCTCACATGCAGTCATTGCAGCCAGCTGTTCAACAAATGGTGGTATCAGTAGGACACCCTTTATTTAACATTTAAAAGAGTGGAAAACAAAGTAAATAAATGTTTGCTGATGCAGCAAGACCCACAGCCATTGCTTGGACACAGTATTCCCTCAGTGGGATCCCAAAAGAAATTAATTGCAAAATATCATAGGTCAATTAGAAAAACAATTCATACTTTCAGCGGAAGGAGGGCTTCTTGAAAAATACTCTGCAAAGATGGAATGTAATGGACACCCTGTAAGGATCATCTCCTCTGCACCTCAGCTATCCATCAGTTTGGCACTGCATTACCATTATGGATGTGTTGTGTTATTCAGAAACTGTCACTGGGGCTCACATCCCATTTTGGCAAACACATTGTAGAAATCAGGCCTTACAAGATCCCTCAAAAATATTTAAATGTTTCCTCAAGCAGCTGTGTGAGTGACCTTCCACAGAGTATGCCTTAAGTGTATTGCTGGTTTTGGAAGGGAGGAATTCAGGCTTCTCCTTGGAAATTCTCACCAGGTGATCTTTCTTTCAGGTGAAGGAGGCCATGCAGAGAATCCATGACCGAGGAAATATAGGGAAGCTCATTCTGGATGTGGAGAAAGCCCCCACTCCCCTGGTGAGTGCAAAGCACTGCAGACATGGGGCGCAGCCACACATGTTAAAGCCTGGCACTGACTTCCAGGGACATGCCCCTTACAATGTTTTTAAATACTGATTTCTTCTAAAGCCAAACACCACCAGTAATCATCATTTTTGTATTTAACCCAAAGTGAAATGTAATTCCTGAAGACCTAGAAGTTACTTTTCTATGCTGAATGACTATCTGCTTCTCCAAAAATCTGCCTGCAAGTCTTGAACTGGGGTAAAATTGCCACATGGCTTTCTGTCCTTGTGATGGCCAACAAATAGACATTTCACACACTAAAAAAATTCTGTATTAATAAGTGGATTAAACAGAGAAAAAACCCATACCACTTCATTGTGCAAACCTGGAAGTGCTTTCTGATCCTCATGCTAAAGTCAGAGTATGCTTTTGGTAGGCATTTAGTTTACTGTTTTTTCTAATATATGAAGTATAATACCTAAATACTTCTGGAGATGTCCTGAAGGCAGACAGTAGGGATGGAGCTCTGGTCCCCGGGGTTTGGAGTGCTTAGCATGGCACTGCAACCTTGCAGAGAGCAGTAGTAAGTGAAACCCAGGTTCACACCTGAGTGTTCACTGATGGTGCAGGAAAGAGCAGTAAAGGAGGTCATGAAAAAGTGACTTTAAATCAATACTGATGTATGAAGTTGCTTTCATGCCTGAGGTAGCTCCTGTTTCAGAAGAACAGGAAATAACATGGAATTATAGTTAAGGTCTTACCCTCAGTCTAAATTCGCCCCTAAATCTCATACAAAATTGCTGCAAGGAAAAGGAAGGCTTTGCAGACCTCACATGTGGAAAGTGGGCATTATTTTCTAGCTGAATTGCACCCTGAAACTGTAAACAAGAATCCATAACACAACATTAATACACTTGGTCCATCTGTTCTCTTGATACTGTATATTCACAGCTGGTTAGGTGGTGATAAAAATTTGAAAGATTTTCACAAAAGGGTGTTAAGTAAAAAACATGAATAACCAGAGCATTAAAATCAGGTTGCGTTTGAGATTTTTATTTCCAGCATAGGCTAATAATCAGCCAAGGAGGGAGCAACATCACTGCCTTTCTCTTTAAAAAGTAACTGTGTCCCTTGCTTATTTGGTTTTGCAGCAGTTCTAAGCTAATACAGGAATCTTTCTGTGCCCTATGAGAGGTAATGTGAGTGTATGAGAGAACCCAGTCACACTAATCTGTGCTGTTACACATCACCCCTCATCCAGGGAACCAGACTTTTGTGCCTCCAGAGACATGTCACACTGACAGGGGAAGTACTGGAGCACCTTGCACCTTTACACAGCTTGTAATAAATGTTTCCAAGTGAAAAAACCTACAGTATAGTCCTGAAGTACAAATTTTTGCAGTTGCCTACTGCCCCTACAGCCACCTTCAGAAAAATATGGAAATGCAGTTTCCTCCCACTCCTGTATGCTCTGAGATCTGCATGGGTGTGTTCTGCCAGCATCTGCATATCCACTGCTCTATAAAGTTTCATTGTTTTTTGAAAAAAAAAATCTGCTTTCTGAGTTTTCATGGCCCTTGTGTGTGCCTCATATGGGGCCATCCATTTGCTGGTGCTGAGTAGTGATGCCTGTTGCTGGGAGAGCAGACACAGGAGTGGAAAACCAGAGGTCTCACGTCCTGTAAACTTCCTACACAGCCATTTCCTATCCAAGAGCCTTACTATGAGTGTGCTACAGAGCAGAGTCTGCACGTACAGCTGTCCTACAGGGCAGCTGTCTGTTAGGTAATCGAGCTGTAAGCCATGAGGGGACAGCTTACAGCTTTGGCTGGAAGGTGTGTGGTGCCAGCACAGGCTTCGCACAGGCAGAACACTTGTTGTCACATGGCAAGTCTGTCTTCTTTGAGTTTCTAAAGTCACTTTATCAAAGGAATCAAACTGAAATAAGAAGGAAACCAACAATAAGAAAGGGGCTCTGATGTCCTTTGTGTCTCCTGGTGCAGATGGCCAATGACAGCACGGAGACCAGCGAGGCTGGAGAGGAGGAAGAGGACCACGAAGGGGACAACGAGAATAAGGAGCGCATGCCCTTCATCCAGTAACACAGAGGTGGTGGAGGCAGGAGAGTGGAGAAGGAGAAGGGAACAAGACTGGGAAATCTCTTCTGTGCATCAGTGAACAAATGCTGTAGTACAGTGTGTGTTGTATTTGTTTGCAGTCAGCTGAGCTATGAGCTGTTGATCATTGTTGTTTTGAACTCAAGTGCCATTCTCATCCAGTGCAGTATTACGACATTTCTGTGTGATACCCAATTTCCCTGTAGGAGTCCCATGGATTTTTCTGTTCCTGTTTGAAAGCCTTATTAACTTACTGTGTAATTTTAGATGGGCATCTTTCTCATGCAAATTCCAACATTTTGCATAAAGTTATTTGGGAGGTTTGGGCTCTTTTTTTGCGAGTTGGAAACAGTAACACAAAAATTCCCCACTTGCTGTCTGGAAGATTCTAGTAACTGGAGGGATAATTTTATGTTTGTGGATTTTCAGTGTTAAAATAGTTTTCCTTTAATGAACCACAAATAAAAGTTGCAACAAAGATGCGTTTTCATTTTCCTCTGTCACACTTTATCATTCCATAAACAATCCTACCTTCATTTTCAAAAATATCTCATTTAGAATCATGGAATCTGAAATTGTGCAAAAAATCGTTAATTAAGAGACTTTGATCAACATCTTCTGCTTAAGGACACATAGACTCATCGGTGTCCAAAACCCAAACCAGTTTTAAATATCATATTTAAATTGCATTGGTAAGATCACTCATCAGTATGTGGAAAGAAATTCGGTGACAGAGTTTGCTGCTCTGAAATTGCTAATGTGTGGTCAACTGTCAAGCTGGGGCTGAACTCCTGCAGAAGTTAACCTGTAAAAAATGAGGTTTAGGCCTTAATCTCACCACAAATCATGCACAGGGATGTTTTTATCTAGCTGAGTTGTTCTATCAAAAGCTCTGCTCCATATGTGCAGTTATGTTTGTAATTTCTTGCAGGATCAAGTATTCAGAGACCAGCTAGTCTTTATCTACCTCCCACTAGTGGAAACTATATCTAAACATGACAAAATTTAGTATTTTTTCCATGCCTTTTACCTATCCAAACAGCAACTACTCAGGTCCTCAATTATCTTGTTAAAACAGTTATGTTAACATTCCTGCAATCACCTACAGTAGGAACACTGAAGGACTGTCAGAGTCCTTCCATAATGCCATACAGCTCTGGATTGATATTCTTTGTTTTGCAAAAGAAAGTATTTACCCAGACATGATTAATTGTTCACCTAAATCTACAGGTAGCCTCTAGTGATGGAAGTTAACAACCAGTACAGAAAAGTGGAGAGGGAGGGTTTCTCAGACTTTTGTCAGTGTAAAAAGACTCCTGAGTCTGGATGACTTTTATGTGTGGTTTTAGAAGAATCTCTTTTGGCATTTTCTGTTTGTTTGATCTTGCTGCCTGAGTATTAATGTCCATCTCTTTACACTGTACTCATGAAGTCACTGTTCTAATGCCAGATTACTGTGCAGCTGGTTCATTCTGAAGGAGTTTCCCTTGGATTAAACAAATTCAAAGATAACAAGGAGAAATAACTGTGGAGGAAAATGCCAAAAAAAAAGCTTTTGAAATATTAATCAAACCAGAACTTCCATTTTCTCTAGATGTTGATGCAGAACTTCATTGTAGTTGACTTGCCTACACTTCCAGTGCCATATTGGACCCAAACAGGGACTTTATCCACAGAAGAAAGTATATATTCAGTGACAGTTTTCCATTGACTGGGCTTGCCAATTGGACTTTTTAAGAAAGGCCATTAAGTTTTCATGACTCATAAGCTGACAGCAGTAGGAAACATGCCCAATTTTGTGTTGCAGTTAGTGTGATGATGTTGTCCTGCAGCAGACCTTAACATAACTAGGAATTTTGATTTGATGCCAAAGTGAGCAATATTGCTGGTGACCTTCGAGCTGGCAGTAAGTGGCATTCTCAAGGCCTTAAATTAGTAGGGCAAGCAGAATAGCAAACCCGTTCTTCTGTTCTAAACCACAGTCTGGTGGGCTCTACACTTAAATTACCCTGCAAGACAAAGAAAGAGGGGTGATCTTGGTCATGGCCACAGACACCACAGGGACAACAATCAAATGATTTTGGCTAGTTCTTTCTGGTTTTGTTAGCAAGGCAAAAGTACTCTTCATGCTAATTCATACCAATTTTAGGGCCATTTTCTGAGCAGCAGAACATCAGGTAATTGCAACAAGTGAAAAGGAACTCTTCTGGAACTACCTGAGTGTGACACAGCTGAGGATGACCATCAGCAAGCTGAACTCTGTTTTACTGGCATCAATAATGCATGCAGGAAGGTTGCTGCTGAAATGAGAGACAGGTTTGCAGGTGTCCATCCTGGAAGCAGGATCTATGCTGGCAGAATTTGGCCCCCAAGTACCTTTCAGAAGACCACAAGCAGTAGTATCGCGCCGGGAGCGGTGCAGACCGTGCTGTGCAAACTGGTGAAGCCAAGACTGGTCACTGGCCAAGTCTTACTGTAGCAGAAATGAAGGTTTGTGCTTACTACTGACAGTGTTGTTTAAACAACTCTGAGACAATTGGATAGGTTCTTCAAGTGAAACAAATTATTCCTCAATTTGCCTTAAAGGAACTGTGAAAGCTTCTCTTTAACTTAAGCCTGATTGAAGTGAACTGAAACACTATTTAATTGTATTTGTTGCTTTAGAGCTTTTGTTATATTGTGCCTACAAAGCAAATTATGTTTACACAAAAATACAAATAAAATGTTGAGCATAGCATTATCCTTGGCCTCCATATTTTTTTCTAATATTATGTTCACATTTGGGAACTAACTTGGAATTTGTTGAGAGAAAAATGTAAGGTCTTATTTTCCATTTTGGTCACTGTGGGATCTACAAAGAATTTATTTCCTTCTATTACAGATTTCACTGAGGTTATTAAAATGGCTGTGTGCTACTTTACAGAACATTAACAATTTGGATATAAAATGTTGAAAGTCACAGTCTAAGAAATTCAAAACACTATATAAACACCATTCATTAAGTGCTCAGGGAAGTGTATTTTGAGATGAAGAGAAACTAGTTTCCAGAATTTTAGGACTCAGATTGCACTGGGAGATAGATTGCCACACAAGTTATCCTCAGAGAGACAGCTCCTCCAGAAATTACCATACTCTAAGGGTGTGTATAATCTTAAATCAGAATCCAAAGTAGCCACCACCAAATCAGCCAAGGGAAGCAGGAGGACATCACTGGATCTGGAATCCCACTCTCCTGGGCCTTGGTCTTAGCTCAGGGCTGCAAGGAGGCTTCCACCGTGTCCTTGAAACAACTGATGAGGGTTACCACACCCTGCAGGTCATCTCCAGCCTGTACTTGGGTACATGGCTTTAAAGGTGTCCCTCCATGAAGGGAACAAATGATCCAATGAACCTCAGTTTAATACCTAAACAAAGAGGAAGTGTTAGCTTTGGGTCATTCCAGTCATGCAGGACACATTCCAAAGCTTGCAACATCCCTGGAAAATCTCACATCAGTAGTTACTGAATCTGCTTTATAAGCTAAAAAATCCTAGGAGCACTGCAGAGTGGGAAGAGGAGCAGAGTAAATTCCTGCCGTCTGTTTTCAAGCCTTAATAAGCAGACAGTGATCAGTGCATCCCTAATGACAGGGTCAGATGAAGCTGAAAGCAAACAGCCGTAGCCTTTTGCAAACTCTGTGATTGCTAATAAAGCTCTGCCTTTCCCAGCTGCCCCCTGGGCCATCAGCCTCCCCTGTCACACACTAACACAGAGCAGGGATGCAGCAGGTTGTCTTTGTGTGCTGTCTGTCCAGAAGAAATGGATCGGCCCAGGATCTTGAGTGCCTCTGGTTCCCCATTCTCTATTTTGTGCTTCCCCTCTTATTTTCTGTGTTTAATTCTAACTGGGTTTTGTCAAAAAAGATTCTTTTGGTATTGCCACGATTGCCAGCACACACCCCCCCAGCTCCAGGAAAGCTGTGTGGAAGTTTCTCCCCCTGGCAGCACTGATGTCCCTTGATGTGAGCCAGTGCTTTGTTCCACTGTAGAAAGAGCCAAAACAATCAACACACTCTAATTACTGTCTGTGTCAAAGCACCTTTTTCCCAAGTAATTTGGAACTCCTAGGCAAACATGCCAATGCTCTCCTCTGAGAGAACAGGTTAGAGAACGAATGCAAATGGCCCTTTATCTCCTCAGTCCTGTCCTGCTGATTGATGGTGCCTGGCTGACCCTTCCCCAAGCCTCTGTGTTTAGCAGGCCTGGCTCTGTCACCTCCCTCTGCAGTGGATGCCAAGGGCTCCTGGCCACTTCTGTGCCAGAGCTGTGTTGGAGATGTCCCCACAGGCATGCTGTGCAGGGACTGGACAGTGCTGGGAGAACAGTGCAGATGAGGAGGAGTTGGAGGACAAATGCAGGAGACAAAATGAATTGTGTATCTCTGCCCGGGAGTGACAAGTGGGTAGGATTTGTAGCTCGTTGCCTGTTGGCTCCTGTGTGCTCAGAAGGGGTGTTTGTTACAGGTGTGGTTCAAATGGTCACACTTCTGAGCAGCATCGGTGGCTTTCTGATCTTGCTCTGGTTTTTACCACCTCACTGGAAACCTGTTTCACTTCAGGGAAAGTGTTTGGTACTCAGAGCTCACTTTGGCTCCATGGAAGCCACGGATGTGCAGAAGAGCCCATGAACACAACCCGGTGGTTCAATGGGGCAGCTACACCATTGTGTCCACCCCAGCCAGCCAATCCTGCTCAGAGCCAAAACAGGGAAGGGTCAAAAGATGACGCTTGGGGGGCCTGACACCCACAGTGCTGTTGCTGAAGTCAGTGTCCTCCCTGGAGTTACTTTACCAGCCCCTCACCTCTCACCAGGTTTGACATGGGGGTCCCATCCTTTCTCCACAGTCCCTACAATCATCATTGTTCTCTGGTTGCATTCAGGAAAATTAATATTTGCCTTCTGAAGAATATGGGTCATCTCGACTTTCATTCCCCGCAGAGACAAAATCCAAGTGGAATTAACAGAGGTGGATTAACCCTTCACATGTGGAAACCTTTCTTCTCACTTACAGGAACTGCAAGCATTTTGGGCATGATGAGGAAAAAAAGGGAAGGAACAAGTATTGGCAGCCCTCATAGTGATTGGCCTGTCTCTTAAAATCTCCTACACCTGCCATCATGTAAGGTCAGCTTTCATTTAGGAGAGAACAGTCTACACAGTAAAAGCTTTGAAACTGTCTCAGCTAAAACATCATGAAAAAAATCAAAGGAAGACTCTTTAACCCTTCAGCTTCTGAACCCTCATGGTGTTTAACACTTGGTACAGACACCACTGACAAACTGGGTAGTCAGAGATTAAATGGGATTAAGGTAAGAGATGCCACTGGCTCTTGTGTAGTTTGGAGGCAGCAGCTGCCAGCTATGGAAAGGGGCAGAGGGTTGTGGCTTGGGGTCTGTGACCGAGGGCAGGCTGCAGGGGTGGGGACCTGCTTCTTCTCCTTCTGAGATTAGGAGAGCTTGGCCCTGTCTGGAAGAGCTCTTTTGTCTTGCTAAGTGACCAGGCTGACATGCTACAATTAGCCTAAAGCAACTGGAAGGAAAACTATTTTACTGTGAGGGCTGAGGGGTTGGGGAACAGAAGCTGAGCCTTTTGCTGGGGGCAGGTTTGCTCTTAGAGCCACACTGTGAAGCACCTCGGCCACCCATACCCCCAGCTCATCCTGCTGTGCCTGCCCAGCCCAGGGTCTCTGCCCATCCCATGCCAGCTCTGGTGCCATCCATGAGCCTCCTGCTCCTGCAGCCCTGCTGGACACAGCTCTGCCTTTGCAGCTGCCAGAGCTGCAAATGTGCTACATTCTGCCAGGCATGAGCTGTGTCCCTGCCAAACATCCTCTTGCTGATGAGCTGCAGGTTCCAGGACTGATCCTGTGGTGTTTGTGTGCAGGGTGATGGTGTAAATGCACTTCCCTCTTGGGGAGCAAACCGTGTCGTGCAGGACACGACGCAGCATCTTCGCTGCCCTGGAGGAACAGAGGGAGGAGGCAGACATGCTGATGCATTATTTAGGATAAGGATTTCTCTGCTTTCCCTCTGCTTTCCAGGTGATAAGCTAATAACCAAATATTTGTAAAGGCTGAGAAGTTCACTGAATGGGGACTGGGGTGCATTCTGTGCCTGGAGACGCTCTTAGGTCAGTGATGTTTTCCAGAGGCTTCTTGGAGAAAGCATTCTTTTGTTGCTAACACAGAAGACAGATGATGATAAGTGAGGTTTTTTGGTTTTTCTTTTTCTAAGTCAGTTTGATTTGGCAGATTGTTTTTCTGTTTCTCTGCTGCTATTTTTGCCTTCAAGTGTCTGCATTTAGAATTAGGAATATTTTCCCACTGTAAAAAAACAGAAAGAAAAAAGAAAAAAAAAAAGACACCAAGTCTCCTGTGACTCAGTAAGTATACCTTTGCTTGTATAAAAACATGCCTTTGAGTTCCTGAACCATTTCTACTGTAGACAGGAAAAATGAAATTAGCCCGATGACACGTCCAAGGCCATAATGCTGACATTTGGTGTAAGGACTTAGGGTTCTCTGGCACTTAATTCTCCATTCACCAAAGGAATCTTGATTACCTTAGCAGCTGAGCTGGGAGCTCTGCCTCCGTGGCTGAAAGCTGTCTCAAATCATACCTGCTCCAAAGCAATGAAGGTGCACAGAGCTGAGTTCTGCATGCCCTCAGCTGAGACTCTGTCAGCAAAGCCCCATAGAAACACAGACACTTGAGGGACAGTAGTCTAAATTTCCCTTGCTTTCCCATCAGGTAACTCAGACCCTGAACCAACACTGAATGTGACCATTGTAAGAATTTTCTGCTATTTTCCTGATCATTCTCTCCATGCACATCTGAGTGATTGCCTCTGGTGGGGCCTCCCAGGGAAAGGAGGATCCCCAAACCCATCGTTTTGCCAGCAGGCGGTGCCTGGATGCAGAGCAGGCTGCAGATCCAGCCCTCCTGGCTCATCCTCCCACCCTGAGTAGAACTGAGGCTGCTCCACCTCAGGATCAGCTGGGAAATGGTGTTGCATCCTGGGCTGTAAAAATGAAGTCTGGTTGCCAAGGGGCTCTGGACCTGCACATCATGGTGTGTTTGTGCAGGGTGGCACTAGAGAGGGGCAGTGCTCAGGCTCAGCACAGGCACAGGGCAGGAGATTTACAGAAGGAATTGTCTTTAAGGTCTTACTTGAATGATTGATCTGCCTCTGCTCACCTAAACGTGCTGGATGCCACTGGCTGTGCTCTGAGACAGTTCTCACCATTCACATATTAAATGTGAGTCTCATTTCAATATTGTCTTTCTTGCAGCGCATTCCCTGGGGTTGCAGGTTAACTTAATAAAGCATCCACAATATGATTCATACGAGATTTTTGATCTGTGTTTTGTTCAACATGTCAGTGGTGCATAAAGTCATTAGAGTGTTCTGTTTGCTAATCAATGAGCAAAACAGGAAAGCAAAAGGGTAATTGTTGCAAGCTTCCTTCCGTATTCCCATTAAGATGGTAAGCTCAGCTCAAACTGGAATCTCACAGGTCTCCTCCCACTGGCTTTGACAGGGACAACATCCTCTACATAAACCTAATCATAGCTGCAGCAATAAAAATTCAGTGAGTAATATTTAGGCCCATGTTGTAACTTATTTGGTGGGGGAAAAAAAAAACAGGATTCTTTTTTAAATCCTTACTCAGCTCTCCATGTTAAAATACACATTGCCAAACCCAATTCTCTAACTTGAGGATGCAGTATTGGTTTATACTGGTTTTATGGAACTGCAAGTGCAAGTAAGTGGAGTATAAAATGGAAAATCCTTGCACAGAGAATACAGCTGATTTGAATACAGCAAATTTGCATTTGCAGGTGTGCTGCACTTGCCAGGCCAGAGGCCTTGCTGCCAGAGGCAGCCTGCTAAGGCCAGCCAAGCTCCTGCAGCAAGTGCCAGGGGGTACAGGAAGCCTGGAGATGCAAAGCAGGGACTCGTCTCACAGGTCCTGCAGGGGGAGGTGAATGTGCCAGCCTTTCTTTGGGACAGCTGTTTGTTTCCTGGTCACATCAGATCCCTTGCCAAGGGACTGCCTTGGGGGAATTGTTCACAACCTGGGGAGCCTCTAGACCACTGGGCAGCGTGCAGTGCCAAGTTCCTCAAACCCACAGAGCCCCACGGAGGCTGTTTGGTCCATGTAGCAGAAGGAGGACTGTGCCCCTGCCAGCTCACCTGGGAGCAGCCTGGCCACCTCAGCAGGCTGGACTCGCTCAGATCTGCTGCTGCAGAGGTGGTGGTGGCTCACTTGTGCATGTCCTGGACTATTTTTCTCCATGGGGAGGTGGCCCCAGACAGTTTTGCCATTAGTTATCAGAGAAGCAGCAAAGGCTGTTGACATCCTGCTGTCAGAACTCTGTTGTCTCTAGTGAGGATTTAACTTATAGGAACTTCCCCTTTCTCCTTTCTATAGCCTGGAGTCTCCCAGAAATATGCAAGTCTGTTGAGCAAGGGAGAGCACTGGGCGTGCTAAAGCCATAAAAGCAGCTCCCTGCACTGTTGGATTGCCCAGTGCAGGTGAGAGGGGAGGAAGCACAGCATGTGGCTGCAGCCGTACCTGAGAGGGTGCACCCATCTGCACTTCAGGCACACTTCAAAACCAGGGATTGTGGGTCTGGAGAGAGCATCCTTCAGAACTGAAGAAATTCATGATGTAACATTATAAGTTGCTGAAAGTGCCTATTGGTCCCAAAAAGTGGGACAAAAATCCCCACTTCTCCTTGTCTTCTTTTCTTCCTGAAAAATGAGAATGTTCTGGTAGAGCTGAAGGGTGCCAAAGCCATTTATTTCTCTGTGCACTGCCTGGAATATTATGTGGCCCTCACGTCCCACTCCTGGATCACTGCCCATCTCCCGTGTGTTTCCAGCCCAGAGCAGCCTCCCCTGCCTGTGCCAGGAGCAGTCAGGGGACCTGAGCTGGGGCTTTGTGCTGTGGATGCTGTTTGTGCTGCAGCAGCTGGGGATGTAACTTGTGAAATCATGTCACCTGGTTACATAAAACTGAGAGAGCCCATGGCATTATTTTTGGAAACAGGACTGACAAAACAAGACCAAATTATCTCCCTTTCCTTTGTTTAATGTCTGTGCAACTTTGAAACCCCAGTTGCAGACATGTTAGACCTGATGGGTGTCTGCCTGCAGCCGCTCTTCTGAGAGTAAAGCAGCATCTAGAAATTGTCTAATCAGACTGAGCCTGATCCTTTACTTGGTAACACCAGTGTAAGGCTGTACAACAAAAGTGGATTTACTTTGAGCATTAAGCACATAGAGGAGAGCCTGGTCTTTTCTCTTTTAATTTGAAGAATAAGTAATATAGAATCAGAGCTCTACTGATCATTCCTAGGACACTGAAGACATCTGCTGGAAACGAGTATAAACTGCAGTAAGAATGTGCATGACAGAATGAATAACGAACATTTCTGAGAAGTTAATATTTACACAGTGCCTAAATTGTTCAGCAAATGCTGGAATATTCTCTATTTGAAAGTATTATTTGAAAATATTTGAACATCCTGTTTATCCCTGCCGTTCTAGTTGCCACTGAGGGATCAAATTTCAGTTTCTAAAATGCACCCTTTGAACTCCCTTTGTCCTTGGTGTGTGAGGTCATACAACAGACACACGTGGACAGTATGTAGCATCATGTGCTGTTACTGAAGTCCAGGCCACGTTTCAGGCTTTGAATGGATATTTTTTGCCAGCAGGGACAAGCAGACATCTCCGAAGCAGTGGCATTTAAGTACTCTTCCTATTATGTGCTATCCTTCCTGAGAACTTCCTTTACATTTTGAAGCGTGGTGGTTTATTTGGACTACATCACATGTTTTCCAAGCCTGGGATCTGGCACTGGAGCTGATTATGCCCCTACATAGTGGCAGTGCTGCTTCTAAGACAGAGTAAGGCAGGGTCAGCTCCTTGCAGGTCCTGTGGCAGCCCTGACAGCAGAGCTGTGGTTTGGGTCCTTGCCCCAAGCCAGGCTGGCAGCCCCCAGAATCACTGAGGTTGGAAAAGACCTTTAAGATCATCAAGTCCAGTCGAAGCATCCCCTTGTCAGTGGGCAGCCACATATCTGGGTGGGAGCAGCAGCACTGGGAGCATCTCTGGAAGCACATCTGGAAAAGGACCGTGGAGTTGGGGAGCTCAGAGGGAATATATGGCCATCCATGAGAAGGGAACTCGAGTTTTGGGTTGGCAAAGCAGAAAGCCACAGCCCTTGAGCAGAACCTTCAAGTCCTTGGCAAAGTGCAGCCACCAAAGGCAGACATGATCACACTGCTGACAAAGTCTGGTTTTCTGTCCTGCTTAGGAAAATCCTACAAACACCCACACAGGCCAAAACATAATCCCGACTGTGCCCGCCCCTCCTGGCGGGGTGTGCAAAGCTGCTCTGTTGGAAACCTGCTGTGAACCTGTGGATGTGCAGCCGAGACTGTCTGGAGGGTGTCACAGTCCCTAAACCAAGGCTTTGTCCAAGCTGGTTTGTCTGGGACAAGTTAGGATGAGCAGAACCCATTAACATCATGTTAAGGTGAATCTGGAAAACCTCATATTAGGGAGATTACAGTGATCAAACATTAAATACTTAATGGGAGAAATTAGAAGCTCAGGATGTTTTCAGACCATTTCCAGGAAGGAAAAAAGGCAGCACACATTACAGGAGAAAAAATTAGCACAACAGGTAATTTTTTGCTTACAAAAGAGGAAGAGATACATTCTCACACGCATCCCAAGGGCTAAACAAGCTGAGCTGATGCCAGGAATTCCCAACATAGAAACTTTGCCAAGTCCATGGGAGTAGCATTTTAAAAGACCCCATTCAACTCCTATTTGTACCTGGACTGAACAGAAACTGCTTTAAATTTTCTCCTAAATCCCCTTATCTTTCGAGATGCCAGAGTCAGCTGATGTGTAAAAGGTCTCTTTTTTGAGGAGGATTATGGTTTGCTCTCTGTGCACATTTCACATGGCCAGCAAAACATTTATCTCTAAATAAGCACCCATTTCTTTGAGGTCCTTCCTGCTTAAAGACCTAGGCAATGACAATATCAAAAAAACTTCTTATTTTTGCACCTAAAAGCCTGAAGTAAAAATTATTTGGCAACTCTGTGATTCTTTTGAGATACCTGAACGCTGTAAGAAGGCAGCTCTGTCAGTGCAGGGAGCAGTGGACAGATAACCAAAAGAAGAGCTCAATGGCTTTTCTCATGTTGCTTTGTGTAGATTTGGTGAATCTCTTCTGAATTCTGAGTCTCTTCTGATTTTGCTAAACTGTATTTTCTCTGCTTCACCTATACTCTATATCTAAGGCCATTACATGGGAGTTAAAGGAATACTTGGTCACATAGACAAGATGATGATACTTGCCTTAAATGTGTGATAGGTGTAAGACAAGTCTGCTGCTTGCAAATCATTTCCCCTCCTCTGTGCTTGCTGAGACCCAGCTGTGAGACACTTTGTTAAAAAGACCCCGAAACAAGAGATACAAAAAGCAGTTATTCCAGAAGCTTAAAATACTGCCCTAATTCCTTTTCTATGCACATACATAATTCATACCTCCATTTTCTTCTTCTTTTTTTTTTTTTTTTTTTAAAGCTTGTATTTACAGCATGAGAAGAGAAAAGCACCAGACCTGGAGGTAACAACAGCTCAGTTTGGAATGGGAAAATCCCAGCTTGAGAAGCCAATTATTGATCAATCCCAGTATCAGTGCCACAGTGTCAGTGTGAGGCACATGCGTGGGAGAGCAGCATCACATACCTAAAGACATGAATGTCCTCATTTCAAAGCTCAGTGGCACTCAGTGCAGGTCAGCCTGGTTCTGCAAGAAACCCAGAACCTCCTTTAATTCTGATGGACAGAGCAGGTCAATTATACCCAGCAAATATCCTGTCAAAACACCAATTCAGCATGACAGGAAAAGAACTTGAACTAATGGCAAAACCCCAAAATACCATTAATAAGTTTCACAAAACCTCACATACCATAAAGCTAGACCTTCCCTTTTCCAAACACGGTTTGTTTGCACAAATTTCCCCAAAATAACTTTGGTGTTGGGATATCAGCCATATAATCCTGCCTGGTACCTGACTGGGCTGAGATCAAATCCTTAAGAAAGACTTTGCAAGACTTTTCAAGGCCAAGGAAACCAAGCTTACTGTAATTTTCCAAGAACTTCATTATCCATGGAGAGTTTGCAAAATTTGCTACACTAAACTGAAACAAATAAAAATCAACCAGTGGATCCCCTTCACCACCTAAAACAGTCATAAAAACTGATGTATCAGAGGTGATAAACCTTTTACTGATCTTTGTCTTACCTACTTTTGTTGGCTGTCCTGGCTTTTTAGATTGCTCCACTTGCAATTCCTTAGCCTGGCAACAGCTCTGACCAGTTTTCATTTTCTCTTTCTACTATGAGTAGAAGGGGCAAATAGTCACTCTCATACAAGGCACTTTCATTTTGTCCCCCTTTTTTTTTTTATTTTTTTCCTAAATTCTGAAGCTGAGGTGAATTTTCCAGAATTGAAATGCTGAAAACACAAGTGTGTGCGCTGACTCCAGTAGCAGATACAGCCCACCCATTTCCCCTTTGGTTAAACATCCTACAGCACAATTAGCTCTGAAGCACAAGGGGACTGTAGGTCTCAGTAAAACACAGACTGGCAACATGTGAGCAGTTCACTTTCCAACAGACTGAAGCACTACATCTTTTTAAAGATTTTTACTTTTTATAAGAAGTGTTGCACTGCTGCAGCCAGACCTTTTCAGGAGCTCAGCCTCATCTCACACCAACTTCTCATACTCTGTCCCATTGCATATTTCTTTCCAGAACCCCAAGGATGGCTGAGGATGGTGAGGAAAAAACAGCTGAAGAGTTCTTCTGAGCCAGTTTACAGGAGCATATAAAGGTAGAACTGTCTCTGAAGGAAACAGACTTTGGACCTTGAAGAGTCTCGGTGGAGAAACTGAAATAAACCTTTTACCAAAGGATGCTTTTGCTCTGAATGGTCCAGTTGTCTGAAAGCAAACAGAAGGAGGTGGAGAGATGGGAGCCAAAACCCCAGGTGCCAGGGCTGCACAGCCATGGCCTTAGACAAGACGTTTCTTATCAGACAGAGCACTTCAAGAGTGCTTTGAAGCGAACTAAGCACTTCAAGAAACCACAATTTTGCCTGTTTCTACTGTGCTGGTGTAAATAAAAAATTTTTTAAAAAGCATGATTCCATCCTAGTCATACAATTTATATTTTTATAGCACATTCTGAGATGGGAAGTGGAATAATTTGTTCCAGAAAGAAATTACTTCTATCCATATATAATTACATTCACTCATTGGGCCATATTATATTTCTGTAATTATGCTTGTAAAAGAAAAATCCACCTCTAAATGACATTATAATGTTTGTTCCAAGCCCATACACAGAGCAGGTACTCACTTCAGGAGGCTCTAGGCCTTCTGTGTGGCTCCATCACGGTAGCACTGGGAGGTTATGTCCTCTCAGCAGCGTATTTTGACTTTTCTCTGGCTCTCCTGCCCACACATCATATACAAGAAGTTAAACTTGCTTCCTCAGTTGCTGCAGATTAGTCGTAAGTATAAAAACTATTTCTCATGTACTCTAGATGAATTCTAGCCCCTGGAGGGGCCAGAATTGGTCTGAATTGTGGTCTATCCCAGCAGCTGCAAGGGCAGCTTTGTGACTCACTGTTTAGGAGTGAGGTCCAGCTGAGCTATTTGCAAACTGGTAAAGTAGTCAGAGAGACTAGTGAACGAGGGGATTGAAGCTCTCAAAACAGAAGTCCAGCCCTGTTCTAAAAAGGACATTACATGGCATACTCCTAAAAGCAGTTTTTCACTCAGACTCTTGGCCAAGAACTGTCAGAAAACCAAATCTGTGTTTTCTTTATCCCTCCATTTCTAGGGAGTTGTGTTCTGCCTTAGTACAGCACAAATCTTCCTCTGTCAGACTCATTTCACAGGAAGAAAAGAAGTCTGTGTGAGCAAATCCAAGTTCCTTGGGGCAGGAACGAATCCATTCTGATCCTGAGACCTTAAACAAGCACACTACAAGGCTTGTTGACCCCAGGCATGGGTCCTGCCTCCCCCAGAGCCCGGGGGTCAGCTCAGCTTCACATGAAACAGCTCCAGGCGTTTACAGCTCCAGGGGTTTACAGCTCCCTTGTCAAGGCAACCCAGAATCAGCACTAGCTTAATTAGTCAGGCTGTAAGCTGCAGTGGTTCAGGATCAGCTTCATGTACAATTCCACAAGACCTGAGAGGGCACCAAGTGAAAAACTAACTGGAGGCAGTTATTGATTCAGCCATCTGCCCTTAATTAACTCCTATTGATGCCCTACTATCACTGGAATAAAATATGGATCCAGCCTTAATTTAGGGCTTGTTCTAAATGGCAGATTAAATCTTGAGCTAGACCCTTGCAAAGCTCCTTGTTTTCCTCTCTGCCAGCTCATGTTTCAGTGTCAGGTGTGCAGTTTGGAATGCCAGCCCTTTCCACATTTACCATGGACTGAAATGTGCAGCTGTGAGTGATCTTTTGGGCAGTTCTGGATGGGTGGGACCCCAACAGGCATCTCCAGTGGGCTGTGCTCCACAATAGCACTGGGGACTGAGCAACCACAAAAATCCAGAGGTTTGCCTACCAAATGTATGTTAATACTTAAATATTTTGGAGCAGGACCACTGGAACTAAGTTTTATCACATCAGGATGCATTTTTTGAAAGTTTCTTAGCTAAAGATTAGTAGATAATTACTCATTGCAGACTATGATAGTACAGCAAGTTGTTTAATGGTGTCCAGAACAGATGGGGGTGGGTGTGCTTCGCATTATAAGTACTGAAGAGCTTTTAGACTGGTTGTGGGGGTTGGGAAAAGCCAGTATTGCATTCCTGTACTACTCCAGCATGTTCCTAAATCTCAGCTTTCATTTAATAAAGCAATAAGTCTCTGAAAAAAAAAAAAAAATTAAGCAGCAACATGAGCAGAATGCAATCAAGGCAGAGCTGGCAAAGGGATGTCTGGAAGAACGGCTCTGAAGGGCATGAAGTGCACCTCTCAGCACCCAACAGTGGCTTCAGTGTCAACATTTTAGACTAGCCCCCTGTTACTGGGGAAAAGAGGAAAAAAAAGAAAAAAAAAGAAAAAAAAAGAAGAGTATGATGGATGGGCACTTACTAGTGACAATTTCATTTGTCCACCAAAAATCAGTGAGAGGTTCTACTTCCTATACCAATTCCAGTTAAAGACAGTCCCATAAAAGTTCAGAGAGCCCAAGGGCAAATGAAAGAGATCCAAATGCAGGGAGTTCTCCAGAGTCCAGAAAGACACTGTCCTGCTTGTGTTTTCAAAGGAAAACACAAAAATCTTGTGTTTTCCTTTGACCCTACAGGCAGGACTTGGGAACCTTTGGAAGAGTATCACTACCTGCTGATTGCATCGACTGTTCTTAATGAGAAATGCAGTCATATCAGGCCTTTATTAACTCTTCATGAAATAATAAATGCACTCCTCACATAATGAGCTCTCAGTGTACATATGCACCACATGGGTGTGCAGTTGGAGGATTTGCATTTGCTCAGGGAGTGGCATTCTGGTTTTTTGTGTCAGTGTAAGGTGGTGGTCACTGTCATGACTTAACCAGCTTGGGACAGAGCCATGCTGGGTGAGCCTGTGGCATTTGTAGAAAACTTTGGGCTCCCCCCTCCCTGAGGCTGGCACTGCACAGGGTGATTTTGAGCACCCATCTGGCTTTCCATACCTTTTGGCTTCAACGCTAAAACAAGAGATATGGTGCTAACGAGTGAGGCAATCAGTGCACTGTTCAGTGCTGGCACAGCTGAGCTCAGAAAGGAAACAGGCATTTCAGGTGGGGTGTGAGAACAAGGGGGTGTCTTATGCTCCAGCTCGAGTATTAAACACATTTCGTAAGCAAGGAGCACAGCCAGCCCTGTCACCACACTTTATAAACCTGACCTCAGGCAGTCCCCACTGAGATGTGTCTGTGTGACTTGCTCTCAGAGCTGCTAGAGAGAAGCACTTGAAGTTCCTTGTTAAGGTCTTTCAAAGAGACATGGCACAAACTGGACTTCTGATTTTCCTACTCATCAGCTTCCTGCTGCTGGATCAGACCATCAGCCAGGCATCCAAATTCAGAGCCAGGAAGCACAGCAAGCGTAGAGTGAGAGGTACTGGGTCTTAACTGGGAGGAGGGAGAGAAGCTTGTAGACTATGCAGATTTACTGTGTACTTTAAATGGCATTGCATGAACCAGAAACTAATATTATTAACAAAGGACATTTAGGTCTATATTATATCTGCTTTTAAAACTTTTATATGTGAGTTAGCAAAGCCAAGAATGAGGTGGCAGTATGAGTTATGGAAATAGAGTTTTGTAGAAGCTGTAAATATATTGCTCTGCCATGTCTGTTCACCTCTGTCAACAATATCTAGAACTCACAGGTACAGCTGAGAGAGGACTCTGGCCAATCATACTTAGTTACAGAATTTTATATATATATATATATAAAAGTATATATATATATACTTACATACTTTATATGACTTTATATTGACTAAAACCAGAAAAATGGAAATTCATGTGTATGGAGGGGGAAAGCAGAATAAAGTATTCAGTCCCAAGGATTGCTGTTCAGATTTTTGTACCAATTCCTAATTTTAACAGAATGTCTGCCCAATATCTGTGGAATATTACTGTGCTTGTGTGAAAAGTACAGTTAAATGGCAAGTCAAACCAATGAACAAGAATTAGCAGGGAAACATAAAGGATCAATTCCCACAGCAAAGCTTACAGAGCAAATACAAAACCACAGAATGTTGTTTGGACATGTCTGTGTATTTAATCTAAAGATTTTTTCTACTACAAGAGGGTATGATGGAGGTTACACTGATGGCAAATATTTGAACTCCTAGCTAATGAAACAATGTTCTGATAAAGCCATTGTACCCGGAGACTGCACTGCTCTGGAGCCATGCAGAGACAGATGCTGCCTTCTCCTTTGGGATCTCCAGGGTTTTAAGCTCAGGATCCCAAGGCCAGGCTGCTTGTTCATGTTCTGTGCCAGCACAGACTGGAGAGCTGGGAGTCCTGCCCTGGGGAACCAGGGAATCACGAGGGACACTGAGGGTTATCCCCACAGGCAGCAGGGAGGATGCAGAGGAGCTTCCTAGGGTGCAGCTGGAGGACTGGGGGAACTAACACAGAGCTGTAGGAACTGTGTTGGTGTCAGTTCTGCAACATGTGAAACAGCTGATTTACTCCTCACCTTCACTGCTGTGGCTTCTGGAAGGTCTGGATGCTGCTGCCACTAAATAATTGTCATCTTGTGCAATGGAATCGCACCTGCTGGTTGTGTGGTGGTGGTGGAATATTATAATGATTTTATTAAAAAAAATACAAAAGAGGACATGAGAATGGAGTTATGTGCAAATTATCTTTTTTTCTTGGCCCACCATATTCTTGCTCCTTTTTTAAGCATTACAAGAGGGTGATTCAGAGTGACTCAAGTCCCCAGGTCCTCTCTGTACTGAGGGAAATAAGAAAACTAATCATGGGAAGGGGAGATTGCAGCTCCGCAAGCCTGACTGCAGCATTCAGCCTGTCCAGTTGGATTTTAGTTGCTGTTCCTCACTGTGTTAAAACAAGAGTTGTGTGAAACTTTCAAGCTCACAGAAACAACATTTCCTTGAAGAAACACAACTGGTGTCGTGCTATTATTTGTATGGCACGTCCATACAGCAGAGTGTACAGGTTCAAAAGAAAAGGGGACAGTTTCTGTAAATTAGATACCAGCTCACTAAATAATGATTAGCTGCAACAATCCATGGTTTTCAAACAGCTAGTAGGATAAACTATGAGAATGAAAGGTAAAGGTAGGTTTTTTTATAGGAAGGAATATAATTTTTTAATTTGTGTGTGTGTGTGTACATTTTAATGTACATGTTAATTTCTGTATATTCCTTTTATTTAAGAAAAAGATGACCTGAAGACCCAGATTGACAAACTGTGGCGAGAAGTAAATGCTCTGAAAGAAATGCAAGCACTCCAGACAGGTAAAACACCTTATGCTGGTCAATGGCTTCCAAAAGTTCTCAGAGCCTCTCTCTCCCCTTCACTCCCATCCCTCTCTTTAGTGGCATTTTGTGCCTGAGGGATGCAGGTCCTTAAGAGCACACTGTGCCACAGCTGTACCAGGGAGGCAATGCTGAAGGAAGTATCCAAATAAAATCAACTCTGAACCAGTGGTGATTCTTTGCCAGGAGCAAGAGTTAATCTGGAGCAAGGGCTACTTTTGTCTTTGCACAGCTTCAAGCTCTGAGTTTTGGTATCACCAAAGGCAACACAACAAGGGTTTCTGGGTTTAAATGGTCAGAGTGAGGTGCCCAGCGTTGATATGAACATGGGCTGACTAACAAGGCAAAATCATTCATAGAAAAGACTGAGAATACCCCCAAAAGGAAGCTAAAAAAGGACTGGACCTGTTTAAAATGTGCAGTTTGAAACATTCAAATGTGAATGTTGCTGTAAAACTTTGAAGTTCTATCTACTGTGAATTCAGAAATACCCTGCACCAATGTGCAGAGTCCTTTAGGTATTTAAATAACCAGATGAAAGTGGCCAAACGAAATAAGAAGGGTAAATACACATTCACCTACTGGACAGTTGTGCTTTTTCACAGCTGTTGACATAAAACCTGGCATTTAAACATGTACAAGAAGACACTACAGAGGAAATTACATCATTCCCATGAATCAGGATATATTTTCTTTAGAGATGGTAATATCTGGGTTGTCCAGTTTTGTGTCTTGGGTTACACAGAGCTTTTTGAGCTTTACAAAATATTTTTATTTCAAATGTCTTATAAGAAGGCTTTAGAAGTTTCTTAAAAGAGGGAGCCTGTGCTAGACAAGTAACTCTTGTTTAAAAGTAATTCTTGTGTTGCTTCCAGAAGGAGCTTGAGAGTAAGCATTACAGTGGCTTAGAAATGAAATCAGAGCCAGGAGATTTTCTATCCTCAAAACCTATTTTGAGCTTTATTCTAAATTCATAACCCACACTGTTCAACTGGATTCCAAATGTGGCAAAAAGAGACCTATGACCACCCTGCCTCTGTCTCTGTTTGTTAATGTCCTTATGATAACTAAAAAAGGAGATGCTTTTTTTAGCTTATGGACATTTCTAAAATGCACATTAAAAATCTGATTTCTTCTTTTGCTTGAATTTCCCAGGTCTTCTTTCTACATAGCATGAAATGTGAAATGCTGCCACTCGCCACTTTGCAGCACACACTTTCTCCCTAAAGATGGCCAGTCTTTATCTTTGCTGGAGCACTGCTGAAGTAGATAAAGTCTCTCTTATTCTTCCCATGAATATAAATTTGTTAAAGCATTTCACATTTAACAAATATGTTCATTACTCCTCTTTGGCCATTAGCAGTTGGAAGGGTTAAATCTGAAGGTTAAGCCCTGATATAAAATGATGGCCATGAAAATGCAGCTAAGGAATGCAGTGAATACAAAAACTGGAAATAGTGAAAAACTGAGACTTAGGATATGGTCCATATTCATAATTACTTTTTCTACAAGTCATAATTACTTTTCTACAAGAACAGATGTCAGGAATTAGATTATAGAAAACAGCAGGGCAGAATATGTTTGTAAGTACAAGATGGGCTTAAGCAATAAATAAAATAATCTGCAAGTTGTCACGTGCAGGATTCTAAACATAATTGTCACAAGAATTTCTTCAAGGCCTTTGCTGCCTTTCTCAGCTCAGAAGTAAGACTCCATCGAGGAGGGTTCCCTTGCTGTGAGTATTTTCACTGGAGAATCAGTTTTTCACATATCTGCAGTAGGAGAGCTGGAAAGCAAAGTTTAAGGATTCCCTCACAGACCTTGGGCTGGAAGGGTCCGACAGTGGCTCTGCAAGGCAATTCCAGGAACAGAGCATATGCCACATCAATGTCCTAGTTCATTTGGACTTTACAGCAAGACTTCCCTGGTATTTTCCATTCAAAGGAAAAGCAAACAGATTAATAAATGCAAATATTTATAAGATTTGGTCCAGATTGTCCTGCAAGCTCAGTAGTAAGTGTGCACTTCTTAAAAGCACTTAGAGATTTAAGTCACTTTACCTCATTTGAATTTAGGGTTTGAAGGGAGAGACTTTGTTGGAAATGAATTAACACCTAAAGACGTGAATATGAATTCTGCAGGTTGAATTACACATTTATCAATCATTCAGAGATTTGCGTTATTAATTTCAAATCCATAGTTTTCTGGTAAGCAAGACACATTTAATACAGCACTTTTCTGTCCTGCCTTTGCTTGCTGGAATCAAGGTAAAAAAAGGTATAAAAATTTACTTTAGCACTTAAATAACATAAACATTAAAAGGCATTTAGATCTGTCTCTATTATAAAGCGAAATAAAGATTTCCTCATGACCAACTCACATCTGCCAACAGCACCAATATCCATACCTCACCCACTCAAGACTGATGAAATAAGGTAATAAATATGTGAAAGCAGGACTATTCAGTGCAAGAAGAGACCCCACTCTGAAGGCAAAGCCTTTCACTTGCTGAGGAACTTGTCTGCTTTTCTTTTAACATACCTGTAGAAAATTATCATTTGAGGAACCACTATTGAAAGTTCTATGCCACGCTTGCACTGACCATGCAAACTCATTTCTACCCACAGTGTGTCTTCGTGGGACAAAGGCCCATAAGAAGTGCTACCTCGTGTCAGAAGGCCCCAAACATTTCCATGAAGCCAACGAAGACTGCATTGCCAAGGGAGGGACGTTGGCTGTCCCAAGGAATAATGAGGAAACAAACACCCTTCGAGACTACGGCAAGAAAAGCGTGCCCAGAGCGTCAGAGTTCTGGCTGGGGGTCACCGACATGGTCAGTGAAGGGAAATTCATTGATGTCAATGGCATGGCTCTGCAGTATTCCAACTGGGACCATGCCCAGCCAAACGGGGGCAAGCGGGAGAACTGTGTCTTTTTTGCCCTTTCCTCACAAGGCAAGTGGGGGGACGAAGTCTGCCGCACTGCCAAGAGGTACATGTGTGAGTTTCTGATCCCGTAGCTATACAGACCAAAGACCATGACCATGTGTCAGGTAATTAACAGGCAGTTTGGCTCAGGAATGCCCCCACTCAGAGAGGGCTGAGTTAAACTGCCCATCTCCTGCATCGTACTCGCTCTTTCCTGAAACACAAGTTTCCTCTGTTAATTTATTTTCTATTCACATGCTAAAAATACTATGTTTCCTGAGTGCTCTCATTATGTACAGGGATATATATTATGTTTCAACCCACATTGTATCATATTTTGGCATATTATTTCAACCTGATGTTTGGGTTGCTGGATTTAACTTCATATTTCTGTATTTTATTTACAAGATTGCTGTATGGTGACCCATGCCAATAGAAGGTGCAGGGATTCTCTCAGTTCCAGAGTTGTCTTCATCTTTGGGATTTGGGACTTTGGGATTATGTGAGCTTCTGTGAAAAACATTCATTATCATTGAAGAGTTTAATAGGATGTGTCTGTGCCCAAGAGTTTTACCTATAGGTTGAGAATACAGAATGAAACAGAAAAATGTGATGTCAATTTTTAAACCACGTACAGTTCAAAGTGATACACTGCCAGAGAATGGGGGAGTAGCTGTGTTAAAACATCAGTTAGTCTAGGCATGTTTGCTTCTAAAGGTCTCAGTTGTGGTTAAATATTAGATATCGTTCAGAACCTCTCATAGAAGAAACCAACCTGGGACTAGATCACATCTCTGCTGTGTGAAGCTTTAAAAACCCTTCTCTCCTGCAGCATCAGCCAGGCTTTGTCACTCAGACAGTCACCTCGCCTGAAAGCACAGGGAGAGAGGAAGGATTCCCTTCCTGGGCACAGCACATGGGCACTCACCTCTACCCCTGGGAAAGGCAGCACGAGTGGCACAAAAGGGTGAGGGCAAACCACAGCTCAGTTGGCCACATGTGAATTTCCCAGTTTAACACCTGACATTGGAAAACAAAGTAAAATGCGCTGGTTGCTTTTTGCTGTTCTTTAACCTCACAAGAGAGATTTGCCTTCATGCCATAAACAGAAGTTTCTCCCTTCTGGATTGAAAATTCATTTAAATATTTAAATATATTGCTGCTTGGAGGCCAATTCCTATTTCTTTTCTTTGAAATGTGCAAGAGTTTCTTAAATGATGCAATAAATTTGCGATTACTGGTATTTAATTGTTGTAGTATTTTATACTCAGTCTTTTGTTGTTAAACCCACTCCACCCATCCATCAGCAACTTCCCAGTACCTCGTGGCAGGCTCCATTTCTGAGGCTTTGGCAGCATCCCAGGAAGGTCACACTTAGGAATTCACTTATGGCTTACAGGGGCTTGCACTGCTCTGAATCACACAGTGTAGCTGCCTAAATGTGGGTAATTCCTGTGGGGCAGCAATTGCACCTGTGAGCATCATGAAACAGCCTTCTCTGTGAATAACAATGAGCAACTGGAATTCCTCAGCAGAAGCAAAAAGCATCAGCTGGAACCACTGCTTCGATTTAAGCTCAGCCCGATTTGTTAGCGTAAAACCAGCACCCATCCCTACTTGAGGGCTTGGGTTACAGTGGAAAGTTCTCCACCATGCTTGAGGCACAGGTTGTCTGATGGATTAATGGCAGAAGCTTTAAAGAGGAAAAACAGTCAAATGTTTACTAACAAAAAATAACTGGAAATCCTCCTATATAGGAGGATTTTTATAGACTTACTCCCCCAAAGCCTCCATAGCTTCTCTTTCTCTGTTAAATTACATCTTGTGGATCACTTTAGAGAGGAATAAAAGCAGCACTAGATCCTGGAAACTAAATGATGGGTAGCATAGGAATGGTTTATTGCTCTGATAAATATAACAGCAATCTCACTGAGAGCTGTATAAACAGAAGATAGCTTTTGTGGAGTGATGCTCCTTCCTGCAGTCAGGTTTTAGGCAGGATGGGATGAGTTGAGAGCATTTTAAAGATACGTTTGCTGTCTCAGGTTGCAGCTGTCTACAGGCTCAGGGAAATGAAGAGACAGCTTTGCACTGTGCCAGTCAGCCTCTTCTCCTTCAGCAGCACCTGAGGTGAGGGTAGAGATGCCAAACTCTTCCTGGCTAGGGAGGAGCAGCCCCGCCAAGTAGAAAATGTGGTAAGGAATAAAACCTTTTACTGTCACAGTATGACCAAGCATCTACAAATGTGCACATTTAAATAAACAGGCTGTTTATAAGCTAGAGATATTCAGAGCTAAAACATGGGAACATGATACACATACTGAAGCACCACGATTTATTCTTCTATGCTTATGCAGAAGCAATGTGGAAAATTCCCCAAACACACATCACTTCTGTCAGGAGGATCAGAGATGATACAGGTGTAGTTGAAAAGAAAAGAAGCAGCACAACAGGGACAAAACTCCACAGAGAGTTTAGTTGTAAAGTAAATAATGTACTTTTAAATGAGCTGCCTCTATATTGTATCACAGCTATGAGAGCTGCCAGTAATTAGTAAACCCTTCAGAATTAATCTCCCTGTCTCTGTAATTTAAACAAATATAATGAAAGACAGCTTTTGCAGGGGTACTTAACCTCCTCAGAGGTACAGTGGCATTCATCTTGATTCTACTACAGTATTACATTATTTGCCCACATAATGATAATCATTTTGCAAAAATAAAACATGAATCCTTAGGGAAAATGGAATACAAACCTCCTAAAGTTACATTAGTTGGGCCTGACCCAAAGGTCTTCAAAGTGAATGGAAAGATTCCTGTTGAAATCAAGGGGGTCTCAACAAGAATATCCCAAACTCTTAGTACACAAATGTTGAAGTACAATCTGCTTTAAGCAGATCTCAAGTGCTCCTAGAGAAGATATTTTTTCAAAAGGTGGTGTTGCCAGAACCTTTACTTTTAAAAGAAATCCATCTATAAAAGAAAAGGCTCATTCTCCTCCAGTAGCAGTGAAATTTTCCTTCCCAGTGAAGGAAGCACAGGGACAGAACTGGGTCTTTGAAGACTTGTGAAAACCTTCAGTCCATGCAGAGTCTGACCTACAAAGTATTGAAGGAAAAGGACTGTTTTTCAATTTACTTCAACCAACTTTAGGCTAAAACAAGAACTTGTCATGCCTCTTCTATTTTTACTGGCTATAACCCTGGTTTCATTCCCAGAGATGTTTAAACAGCAAGTGCAGACAACCAGGTCAAGAACAACTGGTAGAACTAGCCCTTTTCAAAAGAGAACTGATTTGTTATATGTTGCCAGAGTTACTTATTCTGACTTAAACTATGAGCATGTCCTGTGTTCAGAACCTTCTGTTGCGCATGGCAAAACATGGAGTCTGTTCCAAAATGCTACAGTCTGGGTAGACAAAAGGAAGATCATTATCCCCATTCTATAGCTGAAGCATTAAAAATTAATGATGGAAATAAAGCAACTTTGAGCGAGGAAGGAAAATGAAATCTTCTGGACCCAGTACCTCAGCCACTGGGGTGCCTTTCCAGCCCAAGAGGGTCTCCAGCACACACATATCCCCCCGTCCTGAGCACAGTGGCTGAGTGGGGACAGCTCAGTGGGAGTGTGTGTGTGGGAACAGGGACTGGTCAGGCAGGAGGACCCAGGTGCCACACAACAAAGGTGTCAGCTGGGAGAGTGAGGAGGGTGAGGATTGTTCCTGCCACAACTACCCTGTCCTCTGACAGGGACCAGGAATTTCCCTCCTCTAAAAAATAGTCCCTATCAAATTAACTTCATTTTTGATTCCTGGGTCAGGTAATGCTGTATTAAACATTCAATGGATAAGTATTATATTTCATATTTACCCCAGTATGTTCAGACTAATTCTGTTAGGGTACACCATGCCGTTAATGCAGCCAATGATGAGTTGCTGCAGAATTGCTCTATAAATCTACCATACTTTTAAACTAATTATCATCCTACATATTTAGCCAAGCAATCAGTCTAAACTAGCTAAAGCAATGTGAAAAATATCAAAATTAAAAGCATGGAACAAACTGGGGCTTGCATCTGATTAAGCACAGAACAATATGCTGTAGTGCAAACATGGATGATGAAGGCAAATATGTTTTAGGAAACCTGACCAGCTTTGAGAAGGCATTATTTCAGGTATTTGCACTGTAGTCTGATGAAAACTGAGATATTTGTCTTGTTCAAATATGTATATTATATTTATAATGTTACAATGTTAATTGGTTAGAGAAATGAAAACTACATCTGTTCCTATTGCAAATGTATTTCATACCTGAACCTGCTACACAAAATTTTCCTATAAAAATATGGTTGATACAAAGATTTAAGCCTGTGTAGTCTGTAATGTCGAGCCATAATTAGGCCCACTAGATGAGAACCAGCTTCCTCTATTCCAAGCACCAAGGTCAGAGTTTCAAACATTATCTTCAAAGATGATTGCTCATGCTTAACTTCCTCTTGGCTCTGGAGTTATTGACATTATCAGCCGATTTTTATTGTTAATCATCTTATGTATGACCTGCAACCATCTAGCATGCTCTTTTGTTGATTAAAGCACAGCATTTGCTGAGAATATTGCTTACCAAGAATCACTGTAACCATTTTGGAACATTATAAAAAATAGTTGAAAGGCATTGCCAAGAAGCCCCTTGTCCTCTCTAAATCCTACATATCATAAAATCTGTTGTGTGAAGACAATGGTGGGAATGCTGTTTAGTCTCCAGTTCATAAACCCTTTGGTACTAATTCCATGCAAAAATCTCAGTGGAATTTCTCCACTGCTTTAAATGAAATTAAACTCTAGCTGTCTAATCTCTGAGGCTTCTTCCCATGTCTGTAAAATGGAATATAAATAACTAGTTCAGAGTGGTATCAGGTGCAAAATTTTGCTAATACTGCTGCAGTACTCTGAGATCTTCCTAAAGAATTGCCATGAGTGTTTAACCTCCACAAGGGATCTTTCAAATGAGGTATAAGGGTTTTGTTTATGTTTTCTTTTTCCCCTGAGTTGAGCTGACCCAGGACTGCAAACTCAGTCTGTTTTGATGGTGTTCCCATGGTAAAGAATGTGAGCCACTTCATGCAGTTTCCATAGCAAGTGTAAAACAATCAGATATGAATGTCGTCATTAAAAAGTTCTTCTGCGGTGATCCTGCAGGGCAGCATTTGTCTTGAGTCTGGCTGAAAAATCCCTGTGATAGTGGATAGTTCTTGTGGAGAAACCAGTTGAGCTCTTGGGATCATCCCAGATGACACTGAGAGATCCTGGAATGCACATGAAGCAAGTGCAGCTTTTGAGATCAGAGGCAGGTACCAAAGAAAACACCCTCAGCTTCCCCTGGTACACTCTGCTATGGAGACACTGCAAAAAATGGAAGACAATGGACTCATAGGGACTTTTCAAACATGTGAATCTTCCCAGACTTTGCCCTGCACAGCACTATAATTTTTCCACCAATATATTTGTCAATATATGGCATTTAAGTGGCATCCAGTGGATCTTGCAAACACAGCAGGGGCACTAGGAGACTTGACGCAGTCCCTGTCCACCAGAGACAAGCTTTTGTGCCTTTTTTCAAAGTTTTAAATCCAGATTTTTCAGTCTTCATTAGATGCCCTACTGAAACTTGATATTCTACTAGTGTTAAAACCAGATGGTTTCTTAGGAAATACGAACTGTGTATGTGTCTTTGCAGCTGTTCAATGATGTTAATGACTAGAATCTAAGTTCATGACTATACTTGTAGAGAGAGTTACTGAAGAAGATGAAGAAGATGCTAACAGCACCTGAACAGTGTGTGCCATACATCACTATACCTCGACCTGGAACACTGATGGTCTGCCAGGCACCACGAGGTACCCTGACAAATGGGCTCTCTCCTTTCAAAAAACAATTCTGTGCGGATGACCAAACCATTGAGACAAAATAAAGAGAGATATGTTAATATGAATAATAAAAATATTATAATTCATATGAAACACATTATGGCAGTGAGGCACAAAATATTCCATTTCCACAAGTCCAGGCAGTCAGCATTTTGTTCAGGATAGCAGGTGCCCCCTGGCTTTCAGAAAGCCTGAGAAGCACTCGAAGCACAACAGAAGAGGTTTTGCAGTTATAAGTAATTTATTGGTTAGCTGGTCTATGTAATAACTGTTTATTAAGGAGTACATTAAGCACAACTGATAAATTATTTGTAAGTGATTAATGGAAAACATCTTTTTGTTAGCATGCTGCCAGCATGATCAATCTGTTCTTCATATCATGACAGAGAGATGCCCCCAGTAGTCTCATTTGGCTTTCTTGGCAAGTGGGAATAAGTGGGAGTGAATAAGCAAGGTTACATAGGAAACATTGATTAGAAGGAAATTATTACCATATGAATTGGGTAATTCCACTGAAATATTGAGGGAAGGTGATCAGAATAGAATGTTCTGGAGACTCTGCCAGTTTTATTTCCCAGGCATTGCATTTAGTAGTATTGCATTAAAAGAAAAGGGGAAAAAAAGCCATTGGTGAACAGGCAGGGAAATGTCAAGCTTTGCTCAAGGTACAGATGTTCTTCATTATACAGGGTACATAAACTTTGAGAAAGAAACTCATTAGTAGAGCTGGGTGAATAATGGGTTGTCTGGTTTTGTGATCAAACAAAAAAAAAAACAAAAAAAAAACTAAAACAAAAAACAAAACAAAACAAACAAAAACACAAAACAAAATAAAACAAAAACAAACAAACAAACAAAAAAACAGGAGGAGAAAAATGATCAAGCAAAGCAGAAAATTTTTGAGGGTTTGGGGGTTTTTTTCGTTTTGTTTTCTCAGAGGCAAAAGAGATATTAGATGCAGAGAAGGGGAGTAGGGGAAAAGGAAATAAACAAACAAACAAATTAAAATCTGATCTCTAATCAGCTTTCCCTGGTAGCAATGGCACAGGCTCTCCTCTCCGAAACGGCTGATGAGAGCAGATGATTTTCAGGATAGAATGATTAGGGTATATCTACAGTGTCAAACCCTTTAAGTGACACATCCTGAGACAGCTAGACATGAGTTCCCCTTTTAGAAGCTATGCAGTCATTAATCATGGAGCAGAAAAGCTTTGCTGGCAACTGTCTGCCTCAGATGCTGTAGGTGCTCTTTAAAGACCTTGGTCTTAAAACTCAGACCTGGGAAAGCAAGAACACATCAGCTGCTTCATTAGTCTTCCTCAGCTGCCATGTCAACCAGGTACTGTTATAAGGTGATTTTAATACTTTTTTCATGATATAGCAAACTTTGCTGGAAATACCTTGGTAAGATAAGAACTTACTTCTCCTACCTGTGCTCCTTCCCACCTTCCTGCTTGACACACCTTCCTACATACTGGACACGGGCATCTCTGCTCCCCTCTCCTCAGGAAGCAGTTTGGATCCTCACATTCCTCTGTAAGATCAAGATAGAGTTGACTTTTATTGAGGAAAAAGTTAAATAATACCTTATCAAACTCTGCTTCCAAAGGGATGACACTTGTTGTCAGAACCTCATCAATCATGTGAAAAACATTCAGGAATATGATCTTTAGCAGAGAGGACTGAGACCTGCTTTTTAACACTGTTATAAGTTACATTTGACTATTCCAATCACTGGCTGAATATTTGTAGCAGAGGATCCCCATTAGAGTCTTGTGTGTAGCTGAGGGCCACAAAGTCTATGTTGGGAGCTTTTCATTAACCTATTTTGGGAGTTCCATGTTACCACTGAAGACAGAATAATTGTGAAGAGTTTTGTGAGTTTGATCAAAGAGTTAAAGTGCTGGATTCTCTCCAACTGTGGAACAGAGGCTCCACCACAGAAGTGGGTTTTTTTGCCAAGAAAAGCAATTTAAAAATAAGTAATGAAGGCATATTATTCTCTTTAAAGATCTATTTTTCATTTTTAAAGGCTGCACAAGCACAGACTATTTTTGGAAGTGACTCTCCCTTTGGTCCCCATTCAAAACCACAGAATATATATATATTCTCATTCAGTAGGGAAAAGCGAACACTTTAAATCAATAAAAGCATGACTTTCAAGGGGAATCATAACCAGGTTTTAAGAGTGCATTCATGGCCAGCACCAGCCCTGTGCTGATGGCATTTTGAGGAACTTCTATGGGCAGAGATGTCTCAGCCCCAGTGCCTCTGCTGCCTCCACATTGCTGCCAGTGGTCTCTGGCAGTTTCCCCCCCCTGTAGAACACTTGCAGTGATTGCCCAGTCGGGTGGGATCTGATGGGGATCACCCACAGGCCTGTGATCTGACCCAGGACTTTCTTCAAGGGAAAACGTACATTTTCCTGTGAACTATGAAAACCTCCATGCAGGTGGAAAGAGCAGTGAGAGCTGCAAAATAAATGCTGTACAAAGCATAGCAAAGCAGAACTATTTCCCAAAATTTTATAGCTCTTTCTGACCACATGTTCCAGTGCAAAGCAGTGTGTTCCCTTTGGAATTATTTCTGGCAGAGCAATGGCACTGCAAAGCATTTGTTCTGGGAAAGCAGCACCACGAGTGTGGAAAAGATTAGAGTGGATGTGTTGATGTAAAAACTGGGTGCATGCCATTGAAAACTCAGGGAAATCACATCAGGCCCATAAAACTTATTTTGAGGGGATTTTATTAAACAAATAAAGGTTCTTGTGTTGCTCCAGGCTCTGGAGCAGCCTGTGGGCTGGATGGGCTCCCCCACTTCTCCTGCTCGGCCCACCTTCTCAGGATTGCTCTGTTCCCCTCCTGAGGCGCTGATGGTGACCCTCAGCCCCTCCAAAACCCCCCCAAGATGCCCCTTAACCGCAAGGCTGAAGAACCCCCTGACCTGTGCCCAGGCTGGCCGTGCTGGCACCTCGGAGCTGCGGGACACAGGGGCGGGGACACGGCCGGGCTGGAGGGTGCCTGGGCCAGACCTCCAGAGGGGAAGAGTCGCCCAGCAAATGGCTCAGCTTCCCTATCGTCCCCACAGCCCTGTCCCTCTCGGCGGTGCCCTCGGGCTCCGCGCCGTCCAGCGGGGCGAAGCCGCAGGTGAGCACACACCGCTCCGGCATCAGCGGCTCCCGACCCACATCGCCCCTCCGCTGACCCGGAGCGAACACCCGGGTGACTCCTGGCCCTGGGGGTCCCTTGCAGACCCGGCTGGTGCCGCTCTCTGCAGCCTCTGTGCTCCAGAGGAGCCGGTGCCAGTCCCTTCACCCTCGCTGCAGCAGCGCTACCTGCTCGGCACCGGGCTGGGAACACCCACCCAGGAGCGGGCAGCGCACTCCTGTCGGGCGGTCAGTAATCTACGCGTGCCAGTTTTGGGGGTAGAAAGCTGAACACTTATTGAACACTCACCCTACAATATATAGAACCGAGGAGCGGGGTATGTTAATGACGAGGCAGGACGTGTTAATAAAGAGGACGGGTTACGTTAAGTAGGTGACTAAGTGAATTCTCCGCTACAATGGCACAAAGGTGGTTAGTACTTCTCCGCAGCATGGGGCAAGGTAGGGGGAGGAACAAAGGGATTTTCACACGATCTTACAACATCACGTCGAGGCCTTTCCCTATCTTGCTGAGGCAGAAAGGGCTATCAAACACAGTAAAATGTTAACAGGCACAGTTTCTGGGGCTTCGCCCTCCTTCCCCACCCCAATGCATCGTCGAGCTCGTGTCTTATCGAAGGGGGGAATTTCGGTTTCTGCTGCCTAAGGCCTGCTGCATAACCCCTTCAAGTCACTGTCTGTTAATATCTGAGCTCCTTCTCCAACACTCCCGCAAGGTGAGGACCGGCCCTGGGACCACTGCTCTTTGCACAGGCTGCAGCTCCTGCCGGCTCCGGAGGGAGCTGAGCATCATAACCTCCTGCGCGGTGTCCGTGGCATCCGGGGACGGCAGGGAGGACAGAGAGCAAGTGGAGGTGATTCTGCCACGCCTCCCCCTTCAGGAGACTGATCCGAACTCCCAGGGCCAGGGCAGGATGCCCGGAGAGACCCAGGGGCAGGCAGTTCACTGAGGGCACAGCAGCCTGTGCTGACGGACGTGGCCGGAGCCCGGGAAAGGGACGGGGGGACGGGAGTGGGAAAGCAAAGCCGAATCCCTGCCCTGCCTTGGATGCCTGCTCAGAGGGCAACCGGACAGCAGCCCAGAGGGATAGGGGGCTCCTGCGAATCACCTTGCACTTACCGACAAGTAGAATGTGGACCTTTCCCAAATTTCCTCACCTGGAGGAAGCCAGAAGTCCCCGGGGACAGCCTGGCTTCGAGCGTTCACTGCAGCCCGGGCTCTTGGCGCTGCCAGAAGACTGCCAGTTCCGATACTTCTTTCTCCTCTTTTCTTCTACGACTCCGGTCACTTGTCAGTCCCCTCCTAAGGGGACAGGTGGGCGTCTCACAGCCCTTGCGATCAGAGGCTTTCCCCGACTCCCGGCAGGGCCCACCCTGCAGCTGTGCCGGGGCACACCGAGGGATCCCGCCTCACCCGGGGCCGGCTGCCTGCGGGATGCCTCCCGTTTGTTCGTCTGTGCCTTTCTCTGGCCTCTCCAGCTGCAGCCACGGCAGCTCCTGTCCGTGTTCACCGGGCACAGGGTCAGCGGGGCCGGGAGCGCCCAGAGGGGACCCCGCCCGGCACAGGGTGCGGGACACGCCGCTCCTTCCCCGCGGATCATCCCAGGGGCGGCACAGCGGGGACACGGCGGGGCTGGGGGCGGCCGGGGGACATGGGACAGGCTTCAGGGGCGGTGCTGGAGCTGCACGGGGCTCCGGAGGGGATGCGGGGACGCGCCCGGCGCCTGCCCCCGATGACACCTGAAATTCCCTCTCCGCCATCCCGGGGGGGCCGCCGGCCAGGAGAAAGCCCCGCACCGGCCCCGGGGCTCGCTCGTCTCGGAGGTGGCCGGGTGGTATCACCGACAGCAGCGGCGGCAGCACTGGCCCCTCCCGCCCGCGCTGTGCCGGGTACCGGGGGGCGGCAGAGGGGTCTCCTCGCCGGGACGCGGCTCCAAGCGCGCCCGTGGGCTCGGCCGTCCATACCGTGGGCTCTGCCGTCCCTCCCGTGAGCGCTGCGGTCCCACTTGTGGGCTCCGCAGTCCCACCCGTGGGCTGTGCGGTCCCGCTCGGAGCTGCAGTCCCGGGCGCTGCCACGAGGCGGCAGCAGCGGCTCGGAGCCAGCGTGGGGGTGTCGGGGGCAGCGGGAGCATCTCCTGGTCTTCGGGATGAGCGGGAGCGCCGGGAAAACCCGGACTAAACCCTTGGCCAGCCCTGTCGAGCTGTGAGGCGGTCCCTGGAGCCCACCAGAAGTTCCGGCAACGCAGAGGTGGGAACAATCAAGCAGCGGCTGCCCAAGCGAGATGGGGCACAAGGGAGTAACAGTTATGCTGTGCAGCCTGTTAAACCATCTACCACAGTGGAATGGTTTATGCAGCTACACTGCAGCTCCCGACCTTGGTTATGGCCAGGATGGGAACTCACTGATGGCCAAAGTGAACCATCTTGTGACCTTATAAAGAGCAGTCCTGGGTGCGGCATTTTGAGCTCTCCAGGGCTGCAGCACCAGCACATCCCTGGGAGCAGGACCCCTCAAACCCTCAAGATTATTTACCGGAAGCACCATCACTGATGACAAGGCCTGGGCTGAAAACCCCTCCACATCTCCACACTCCTTGAGGTGCAACCCTTGCCCATTGGGAAATGCAAAGACAGGTGATTATTTCGCCGGAGGTGAATTTTTGACAGGTACCTTCACCCACAAATAGGTGTACACACCTTTTTACCTGCATGTTGGATGTGAATTGATTATGAGTGTTACTATCATTAATCTGTAGTTAAGGCACTTAGAATTGTAGTGAACCCTATAGAAATCACTGTAAATGTTACAGTACTCAATAAATTATGTCCTGCTAAGGCCTTTTGTACGCTTTGAATTCATACCCTTTGCACCATTGACCCCCTATTGCATTCCTGGCTTCAGTGGAAATCATTGCAAACTGATTCAAATTCAGTCTGTCTTTATATGCTTTAACCTGTGTATTAAGTAACAGAATGACCCTTGCCACTGAACTCTGTATGCATTTTCACACATTCATAATAAACTCTGCTTTGGCCAATAGCTTTGTGTTTCTTTAAGTGGCAAAACCACTTATTTGTGACACAGAATACACAGTCAGGTCCTTCTCTGGAGTAAGAACACACCTGAAACACTGCAGGAATGCTCACAGTTCTATATGAGCCCACAAAGCAGATCAAGTCCATCTTCTTGAAGTATAAAACGGAAAACAAAATCCACCTAAAAATGGTGAATAGTCTTCACAGAACATTCTGAGTTATAAGGGACCCCCAAGGAGTTGGACTCATTGAATCCAATTCCTGTCCTGGCCTAGGAGACCCCAACAACCCACCCTGTCCCACTGCTCCTGGAGCTCTGGCAGCCCTGGTGCTGTGCCCACTGTCCTGGGGAGCCTGGTCAGTGCCCATTACCCTCTGGGGGAAGAACCTTTTCTTGAGATCCAGCCTAACCCTCCCCTGACACAGCTCCAGCCCTTCCCCTGGGTCCTTTCACTGATCACCAGCTACTGCCCTGTTGGTTACTGCAAACTACCATAGTGTGGAATCAATTCAGAATTTCACTGATAATGTTTTGACCACTGATATGTTTAATGTTGTTTAAAATGTCTTTGGCCTTCCCCCTGCATCTCCTCCCCAGAACCCCTCCTTGTGAGCTGAGAGGCGGGGTGAAACTACAACACCTTGTTACCTGAAACCCTCTCCCAGCTGAATGTAAACTCCCTCATCCCTATTGGCCCAGAGCCAGATACCCCTCTTGCCCCTTATTGGAGGTTTTGAACTCCAAGGTCTATAAAACTCCTTGTCTTCGAATAAACGTGCTCTGTTTGTCCCTCTTCCTACCCTGGGTGGTCTGTGTGTCCTTTCTCTAGGGCTCAGGAACCACATGGCTGGGGTGGGGGCCAGGGAGCACACTTTTCTCCTAGGGAACAGACTAAAGAAGCGCCAAATCTAGGAGATTAATTCATGCCGAAGCAGACCTCACTCCTACAGACACAGCATCTAACGAGGCTTTAAAGAATCCCCTTGGGGAACAACAGAGAAAAGTTTATTGGAACGTACAGAAAATTACACTGTCTGGAAAATTACATATTTAAAATCTCCTCTGCAGCAGAGACAACAGTGAAATAATGCAAATCCTTCAAAAATAGTGGTAACTCTAATGTTAACAACAACAGGAAAAAAAGGGAAAAAAACCATCCAGCTGTAGCATCAAGAAGCAAATGGAAAACTTCAAAGAGTTTACAGGGATCTGCCCACTTGGAAGTGATGAGATAACCCAGTGTAAGTACTGAAGTATATCTTAACTCTGCATGAAGATGTAATCCCACCTAGACACAGAATCATGCCCTAACACACAAAGAGTGCCAGAACTGTGCACTTCTCCCCACTGCTCTAAGACACCCTTTGCATCACCTTCCTCGTTCCTGTGCCTGTGTTCCCACCTTGAAAGCCACTGTGTTTTGTCCTGGTCATGTTGGTACTGGTGTTCCTCTGTCCCAGTTGGAAGCAACACCCCTTAGAAACACAAGAGCTGTAAGGGTGAGGGAGAGAGCATAGGGGCAGACCACTTCTGTCTAAGGCCATCTCCCACAACTGTGAAGGCTGAAACAGAGAGACCCAGTTGGGGTACAAAGGAAAAAATGATGACAGAGTTCACAGGCACAGTTTAAAGTGACACAAAAATGGCACAAGGAAGCTGTTAGATCTAGAAGGGACAGGGCTTCAAGCAGACAGAGAAGGGAAAGCTTCAAAAATACTTCTTCACAAACTATGTAACTTGACTACTGAATTCCTTAGTGCAGGAGGATGCTGGATGCTGACATAAGTTCCAAAATGCAACTGCACTAATTCAAGTCCATAGGAAACCTCTCCCTCATGAAGACCCTCATCAAAAATTGCTCGAGGCCAGAACAGTATTCTTGGAATATACTGCTGGGTTTTTTTTACACTGTTCTTTACAGACTGGCACTTTCAGCTGTTAATAATGTATTGTTAAACCCAGCTTTTGCTTCCATTTGATATAAGGTGCTACTTTTCAAACAAAAACTAGAGGTGACTTGTGCCTCTAAAATGATCCACTAATCTACCAGGAAAAAAAAAAAAAAGAAAAAAAAAGAAAAAAACCAACCAAAAAAACAAACAAAAAAACCCCCAAAAACAAACAAACAAAAAAAACCACAAAAAACAAACAAACAAACAAACAAAAAAAAACAAAAAAAAAGAAAAAAAAAAAACACCAACCCAAAAAAATCACCTTACATTGTATTTAGATATTAGGCAAGTCAAAGAAAAATTTGGCTCTTCAAGTAGGTGATTTGACATTCTTCTGTTTTCATCACAATACAGGGGAAGACCAAAATACAGGTACATCAGTACTCTTAAGTACTGTTACAACAGGTGTTGCTTTGCAAATCTGTTCACAGGTGAAGGTTATAATTAAGCACAGTTGTAGTCAGGTCCTGAGGGCACTAATGTTTTAAATTACATCAACAATCAAATTACCAATCACATTAACCGCCTAATTAAAATTAACAATAACATAAATCTTATCAGAGGAGAAAGGAATTTTCCCTCCCAGCTAGTCATCACTTTCTGTATCACTTTCTTCTGAGGAGTCAAACCATTCCTCAGTTCCTGCAGCAGGGAAACTCAGTTTTCCAGCACCTAGAAGTAATTAACAAAGTACAACATTTATAAACCAAGAAAAAATGAGCTTCAGAACAAATATGTGGTAGTGTCAAATGACCCAACCCAACAAAACCTCACAATTTACAAACGAGACCAAAATACCCAAAAACTACTTCTGCCTTTTTTTCCTGCGCTGTTCTCATAGAAAAATGCTCTGCTGCCTCGAGTTTGCTGTTAAAGGTCCTCTCATCCTTTTTTCAGAGAATCTGAGTAACCTGCCAAGTGTCACATCTCTGATTTCAGAGAAAGACATGCAAAAACAAGGACGCTTATCATTTTATGTATTATAAACACAGATTGATTCAGTCCTTACCAACTGAAAAAGAGCTTTCCTGTTCAGACTCTTCCCAGTGTTCAAAATCTAAGGACACGTGAATATTCTGTTGACAAAAACACTGTTTGAAATACCTGCTCTGATGCACCACAAATGTGTTCAGAACATTCAGTAACTCATTTTCACTTCACCTTATTCTTCAGTAATTTGCACCATGCTCCTGGTTTTTCTTTTGCCAGAACAATCACAGCCTCTGTATCCTTAATCACACACGTGGACTTCTCTGCAAGTATAGTCTCTTGGAGCTGCAGGTCAGCCAAATAAAGCTTTTCTCCTGAACTAGCACTGCAATATACAGAAAGTTTAAAAAAAGTGCAAACTGATCATAAGACACTTTGAGTATACTTAAGTTTCTTAAACTTACCTGAAAACCACCTTCTCTTTAGAGAACCTGCATTTAGTGTCAGCTGCACTTAATATTTTCACCCTCAGGGTAACAGTCTCATTATCTTGAAACCACATGATTCCTGGGTGACAGCTGAAAGAAAGTTAGTTTAGTGGGACTATCCAAAACAGAAAACCACTGAGGTTTAGCCAGGCTGTCTCACACACAGCCAGTCTTCCCATGAAGTCCCACACTCAGCCAAGTGTCCCCATCTGCAGGGGCACTGACACCGGCAGCAGTGCCAGGGGAGCAGCTGATGGGGCACCAGTCAAGCTTTCTACAAAAGCACCACAGTCTCAAGTCTTTGGAAAAGCAGATCTACTAGTTCCAGTGGGGAGACACACTCCACTGACACTGATAGCCAGAAGAATCACACTTAGTCATTTCAGGATCATAGTCTGATCTTGAAATGCCAAAGGGAAAGCTAACTGTGATTCTTGTAGCTTATTACTGAGTTCTTCTAATGGTTCTGCAGCAAATACTGTGGTATGTGCTACCAAGACCAACCTCTGGCAGGCAAAAGAAACTTTTCAGCTGACCACAGAAACAAAGACAATCCTGTTTGACAGTTCACATGAAAGCAAGATGGGAACAAATCACTCTCCATTTTCTTACCGTTTCTGCTGATGCAGTTTATAGTCTTCTGTTTCCTCTGTTTGAGCTACATCATCTAAAAAGACATCCAGAAACACCTTTTATACCTACACTATAAAAACATGTACTTCTAGAACACCCTGGTACCATCACAAAAGTAACCTGCAGTTATATATACTATATATATGCAGTTATATGCCATTATGCAGCTATACTGCTGCAAGGCTCTATTTGACCCTTATATTGGGTAGTTCCTATATTAATTATCTGAAAACTTTAACTAATGAGCATTATAGTTGGTGTAAAAAAATAAAGAAGCCTCCATTAAACATGGAGTTATTCAGCTCAGGTAAAAGTTTTTTTCCAGTTTCAATACCTTATTTATTTGAAACCTGAAATGTTTTGGGGGAACTGAATACCACATCCTTGACATTAGATGAAGAAAAATGGGGAAAAAAAAAAAAAGGCGCCATTTTCTGCCACCCCAAATCTCAGGAAAAAAATTAACTCCCAGAAAACAACATTGTTATTCAAGCTGATCTTTTAGCTCCCTTAAACCCCATGGCCTTGGACAGCAAAACTCTTGTCCTCTCTACAGCAGAGACTTCCTGCTCACACCTTCTCTTCAGAGCCAAAGCTCTTGAGACTCTCCAGGACAGAGCATTCCCCAAACAGCCACAGAGCTGCATTAGTGAGAGTCTCCCCACTGCTCACTGTCAGGCAGCTGTGGCTGATGGCGAACATCAACTACATGGTGCTATTCTGTATACTAAGACCAGTCTGCACCTAGCACAATGAGTTTTAGCACCTAACTTGAACTCAAGTTTGAAAATCAGGAAGTTATGAGGAGGTTTACCACATGGGGAAGTCCCAGAAGTGTTACAGTTTTCAGAAGAACTATCTTGTCCTGACATATCCTGGGGGCTGGACATCTTCTCTAGACCATCTGTGTCCTCCTTTACACTTCTGAACACAGGAAAAAAAAAAACAGTCTTAAAAGACAACCCACAAATTATACAGAGTCAACTTCATCTTATAGAAACTCTCTGAGTCCCTTTACTTAACCTATACCTTACCAACAAAGACTGCACTAAGTTCTGAAGGTTTCCACAGTAGTATCAGGCTCAGTGAATCTTTAAGAAGTGATCAAGCAGTTGCATTACACATCTTTGAGATGGAGCTATGGCACACAGCACCACAAAGTTGTCTGATCTCTGGCATTACATGCTTTGGTGGCCATGTGGAGATTTCCAACCTCCCTTTTCTGTTCACGAACAGCATGAACAAGAAACTAATGCAAAAAGGTGCCTGAGGGAGCAAAAATCTCACAGCCTGAGAATCCACTGTAAGGATTAAAACGTGAAAAAAAGCCTTCCAAGCACCAACAGTGCAAACACTGTTCTCACACATGTTTGAACAAATATGGGAAAAGCCAAATCTCTGGTGGAATCCAGCACAATTCTAGACAGGAATGCAGCAGCCTCAGTCCAAGATGGAAAAAAAGTATGGAGGGGGTCTGTGACTGGTGAAGTCACAGAAACAACACCCTAAATGAACGTGACCAACCCTGAGATACCACAGCCTGTGCTGGTATTCCAGGGACCTTTCCTTGTTTACCAAGCAATAGCTACTCTGCAAAAAAGTATTTAAGATTTCTAAGTATTTTAAAAACCTTGGTTGGTCAGACAGAACTATCAAAATTTATTTTCAGTGACAGCTCCCCAAACCAAAGATTAACATTTTCTAGAATTGGAACTTTCTTCCCTTTACTCCCTTGTGGTTATGTGGAATAGTTGAAGGAAAGTAGACACATCACAAACACAACTGTTTCTGCCTTTAAATGAAAATCCAAGTCAGCAATACTGATAACAAAAATACCAGTTACAATTAAATGGGATTTTTTCCTCAGAAAAATATATGCTGAAAAAAAATCTGTCAACACTTACAAATCCTCCAAGTTCTCTGCACAGTCCAGTACTTGCACATGTCTGCACAGCTTCTGAATTTCTGCCAGATGTTCTGGATTATCAGTTCCCAGGCCCGTGGACAGAATCTCGGATCGAATACTGTACTCGTTGATCCACACCTTCACACTGGACAGGTGGACAACCCCAACCTAGAGTTACACACCAAAGGGAAACCACAGTCCTTAAATGGTCTCACTCCAACTCAAAGCTGCTCTGTAAGCCAAACTTTAAGCCTAGCCCTACTAACCTGTAAGCAATTTTTCTCTTATTTTTCACATAGCAACCTACCCACGTTTAATTGTTTTCCAAGTATCATCGTCTTTTCCACTGTGATAATGGCACAAGTAACTGGCAGTTTGTCCTGTCTGACAGAACCAATGACATAAACAACCCCAGCCCTGATCACGGAAGTGACAGCAAAATACACATCACATAGTCAGAATAACTGCGAGTCCCAAAGAGAAACTGCTGGGGAAAGGAGGGTGGGGGGCATGGTAAGAAAAACTCTGAAGAAAAACCAAAGCCTAGAAATTGGTGAAAGGCTGAGTTACACCATATAGAAAGAGAAGCTACTGAAGAGAATGATTTCCAGATCATTTTCTCTTTCCACTCAATTTTTCAGCTGACTCACTCCACAAGCCCAAGTGGTCTGCTAAATGTTAATGTATGTGGAACTGTAAAACAAGGAAAATCCAAGAACAGGAGCAGACATTCCTCCTATTCTGATCAAGAAAAAGAAAAGCTTCAGCATTTTTTAATTTGTGGAAGAATTTACAGTAAACAGCAAAGTAGTGCAAGAGCTGTAAGGGACAGCAGACTTAAAAAGGTAAACAGAGTAAGGTAAGTCTAGTTCAAGAGCTCTGGGGTATCAGCAAACCACCTTGGAGCACTCAAAGTTCCATTCTTCAAGAGGAATGCGTGATGAACTACAGAACTGATTTCACACAGAACTCCTGAAAACTAGTACTGCCAAAATACACTTTTGTTACTAACTTTGTAGAATAGCCTTTGACAACATTCAGACAACTCGTAAGCACTCCAAGGAGGAAGACTCTGCAACTCCTGAGCAACCTGTTCTAGTGCTCAGACACCATCACAGCCAATTAACCAGAACCACTATGGCAGTATCACCCAAGATAAAAATCACTACAGAACAGACACAAGGAGAGAGAAGGAAGGTTGCTCTTGTTATAATGGAGTTGAACTATAAAGATTTCACAGTGCTGTTGTTTTGTACCTACCATTGGGTCAACCCAAGCTGTCCTTCCCAATGTATGGACTATTTTTGCATGATGTAGCTTTCCTTTAATTTTCTGACGAATGTGATCACTCACCTAGGAAAAAACAAGGTATCTCTGCACTTCAGATGTATGGATACCAGCACAGTTTTACAGTTACTCAAACTACAAAACTAACTATAATAAAACAATCTTATGACCTTAACAATAAAAAGGGTATTCTATAAATACACACAGTTTTGAGTAAACCAGTGAAATACTCCAACTTAACTGCAGGTTAGAATAGTATTAGCCTTTAACGAAAGGGTCTCAGTGGAAGAACACTTGAACACATTTCTGCTCCTCCTCCCTCAAATTCAAAAGCAGCTGTAACCTGTTCTGCCAGAAACCGCTTAAATCACAGAGAACAGAATCCCATGAATTTCACCAGATTATTTTGTAGGAAAACAAAAATGAAAAACTGACTTCTTGGAATCTGGCCCAATAGCACATATTTAGTGGCTATACTAGTAAGCAATGAAATTTGGTACCTAAGTTCACAGTTTGCAACTGTTTTCCCGTAGCAAATACACAAAGAGAGAAGGTAAAGAACATAAAGGGTTCCAAGTAAAACCTGCTCAGTATTACCTTTGGGTTCCATTCAATTTCATTATCAATGGGCTTCACTCTACAAACTATGAATTCCACAGCCTGAGGTGGCAGGCTCTGAAACCTTGCAGGCAAGTGAAGCAGCTGATCACTTTTGACTTGACTTGTTCTGCCTTCATCTATATATTCAATTGTGACCTCACTGACAGACTTTTCTTCCTCTTTTACTGGAATATCTACCACCTGAACCCTTCACACAGTAGGAAAAGAAACACAGAATTATTATTCTTGTAACCAGTTATAAAAGGTTTTTTCATCTGCTCTCACTCAAAAAAATGGTATTTTCACTGCACACTCTGTAACTATGTGCATGGGTAATCATCCTGTCTGCCATTCAGAACTTACAGAGCATGTGAGAGCTCTTTAAAAGCATCACTTGAATGGCGGTGATTTTTTGCTAGTTTTAGGGACGGACGGACTTTTTTTTTACCTGCCAAATTTTTAAAAAGCTTTGCATAAAAACATGCACATGAATAAAGTAGAAAGCCAACAAAATTTTACCTGTGGCAAAAGTATCCCTCATACAAGGCATAAAAAGCTGACTTCTTCACTGTGTTAACAGAAATTCTGTGTTCTGGTACCTTAAAATAATCCTTCATTTCTCCAGTAAGAACTGCATATGGGTCCCTTTTTAACTTGACTATTCGACCAAAGTAATTTGTTGCATGCACAATGTGGAGAGGCACTATCTGAAAGCATCAAACACATGAGCAGAAAGGAGGGCTGGAGGATTCCTTAAACTGATGAAATATCTTTAAGATCACCTACCTCTCTTCAGCCCTAAAAGGTGACAGATGCTGCTATATACATACATTTCAGAAGATAAGTTGTTACTATTATTTTTAATCCTAACTGCCCATAGTTCAGTGGGCAGGAATTTATAGAGCAAGAACTGTTAGGTCTCAGCTGATGGTACTGCACTTCAGTAAGCCCCAGTGAACCCTGCCAACTACTCACCACTAAGGCATTCCACACCATTCCAGCTCGACTCCAAGTGCTCTCCAGCCTTACAGGAATGTTTAGAACTGAGTGCTCTTTTTGCACTGAAATGAAAGATTACTGATATACAGCTGTCAACACCTATGTATAAAATGCTGGGTGATTCTATCCAAAAGGCCATGCCAGGCAGGAGTGCGGAGCTGCAGGTGGGCATGTGAGGCCAGACAGGAATGCTACTGGGGGCCAGGAAGGCAACTGCCACTCATTAGAAACCTTTCAAAAAGCACCAGGTGACCTGAGGTTCTTCAAGAAAGGAAACATTACACAGGGCTTCAAAGGAAGAAGAAAGTGAGTGCTGACCCAGGGGATAACCCATTTGTGAGACAGACACCCAGACTCTGGTGCTACAACCAGAACTAAATGAAGGAGTGGAAGTGGCCACAACTGCTGCTGGGAGAACACTTCAAGTAAAGTTTCTAAGGGAGCTGGAAATACAAACTGATACTGGGATGTGAAGAACCACCACAGCAGAGTCTACCCAAGAGCCATGAAGGTTTCCTGACTGTGGAACTACTAAAAAAAGTCCAACTAGAACAGCACTCTGTAGCAAAACACTTTTCCAAAGCACTGACATCTTAATAAAAAGTAACTGAACTCTTTCAACTAAAAGTGAGGACCTTTATCCCATTCCCTGTGGGTACTGCAAATGAAAACACAAATTTCAAATTCCAAGGCCAGAAAGCACTCAGTTTTCATTAAGTTTGCATCAAGTCAGTAAAGAAAAAATCCTCACTTCCAACAACAAATCAATCACTTTCAACTTCACTCCCAAAGATTACTTTGTGTTTCTATAAACCTTCATCTTTGTTAATGTTGGTATAAGGTCTCCATTTACAAAGCGAAAGAATAAACAGAATACAAGTCCTCTTCCCATGGACCTGGAAACTGAGGTAAACTCAGAATCACCTGTAAAACAATTTCAGTTCAAGCTAAGGACATGAGGAAAACAGTTAAAAAAAACCAACAAATAACCCAGACAAATGTGTACGTACTGCAGAAGGATTAATGGAATACAAAAAAATGCAGTAACATACCAAATAGCTGTTTAAGACCTGCCCCCTTGGTACCCAAATCCAAGGCAAACTAACTTACCAATACACTTTCAGCTGTTTTTATCATTTCATCTGGGATATTCTGGGCCATGTCTATTGATAAATTAATTTGATGACGATCTGGACATGCTGTTCTATTCCTACATTAAAAAAAAAACCACCATGGGTTCAGGAAAAACCTCTTAACTGAAAACTAAGTATTTTTGTGTGACTTGCAACAGGAAAAAAAGAAATCATGAGCAAAACCTGTTTCAGATAAAAGCACCCAAGAGGAAAATTCATCAAGGACTCAGCAGCAGTCATCATGCAGGGCACAAAAACTTAACATTTCCTTACTTGCAAATCCCAAATGTTTTAAGAGAGGCACAAAGGGGCCTTGAAAGTTTTTTATCTTCTTCAGATTCCAGCACCCTGGCAGTCAAATCACGCAGTTCTTGTGGAATTTCAGCTTCTGCATGCTGCAAATAGCCCAGAATCTCAGGTGCATGACACGAACTATTCTCTGTCAGCAGAATGACTGACTTGGCCTTGGAATGTTCCTGAGCTATAGAAGAATCCTAAAAGTAATAAAAAAATAGTTTTGAAAGCTTTTATGTATTCCTCACTAAAACCAACATGGCATTAACCCATTAAAGATTTCCTCCAACCTTTCTCAGAGCGCAGAAGTTGCCAGCCATGCTCTGTAGGCGCTGGCCAAAGACTCTTAGAGAAGGGAAACTGAAATGGATGACACAAGTTGCATCTGTAATTCCCAAGGGCTCCAGGCAGTCATCTGTCAAAACTGAACACATTTCACACAGATATGTAACTGTAAACTTCACACATGGAAAGTGTCACATCACATGAGTAACAGCTGACTTCCTCCTTCCTTTCCATTGACTGCAAAATGAAGAAAAAAGGCCTTTTCCCAATACACTTTCATAAGGCATTGTATTTCTCCAGTCAATAAATTCCATCAGCATATGGCAGATACAGAATTATGCCAGATTATTAAAGCCTGCCATGAAATGTGTATCTCCTGTCACCATCACAGAATACAGAGAATTGAGCACAGTCCAGGAATTCACAGAAGTAAGACAGAACACACCTGACACACTGCAGGAATGCCCACAGCTCTGTATGAACCTACCAAGCAGAGCAAAGTCTATCTTCTTGCTTTCAGTGTACAAAATGGAAAACAAATTCAGTTTGAAAGTGGATAAAAGCCTTTGTTACTGCAAAAAGCTTGAAAATTCTACTGAAACTTATAGAAAATTACAACTTATCTTTTTTCAGACAATCTCCCCTGTAGCAGAGACAATTGTGAAATAATGGCAGGTTTTTGAAAATCCTGGTAGTTATTAACTAACACAGGGACAACAGTAACAGGAAAAAAGAGAACCAGAGACACCAGCTCTAGCACTAAGTAAGTGAACAACTGGAAAGAGTGCACAGGGATCTGCTCCTGTGGAAGATAGCTCCTGCTATCCTGAGATAACCCAGTACTTGGTGTAGATCTTAACCCAGCATGGAGACATAATCTCAGCTAGACAGAGAGAGAATCCTCACCTAACACAACAGGAGTGCCAGAACTGGGCATTTTTCTCCACCGCTCTAAGACACAACTGGCATTACACTTGCTCTCTTTATGTTTCTTCAAGGAAACTATTGAGTTGTTCTTCAGTGCCTGGGTGACAAAGTAAGAAGTTATACATTCCTCCAATACAGCAGTAATTCTCTAATGAACTTTAATAAGGAGTGTCTCTTATCAGAATCCAGCACACCTTAGCTACTGTAAAGATGCACAGGGAAGGAGTTAATGAAATTTAGGTTGCTTATATAAAAAAGAATATATATATTATGGCAATTAAGCTCATTAATTTCCTGTATAAAAAGAACACTAAAACTCAGGTTCTCATGGATTAATAGATCAAACATGTTTAAGAAAGCATATTTCATTTCAAGCTTTTCCTGCCATTAATGTGTCCTCTCTTACATGAGTCAATCCCATCATCTAACAACATGCAGAGTCACATTCAGTCTCCCAGAACAAGCACTCAACCCTTTGAACATTTTTGTGGGCCAGGTAAGAAATTTGAAGTTGGTGTACATGAGGATTACTGTGAACAGATTCAATACTACTTGAGCTTCAATGAGCACTTACAGAGGTGGTGGGTAAACAATTCTGATACTCTTGAAGAAATGAACCCTGAAGTATTCAAGGAAAACATTTTACAAAGTCACAAGCCCAAATCAGATCTGTTTCCATCAAAAATTCCAAGAATAAGCATTCCAGATACACTAATGTTTACATGAGAAGAAACCCTCAAGTATCACAGGATGTATGCCAGCTTCATCCCCATGATTCAGGACTTACACATCTCTTCCCAGGATAATAAGACTGCACTCCACTTACTCTGCTGAAGGACCAGCAAAGAGGCAGGGACAGAAGAGATGTTCCTATTGCTGTGTTGCTGTATATACTTATTGCTGTAAGATCTGAAGAAAGAACTACTGTATGAAGTGTCTTTCCTGGTCTCCACCTCTGAAATGTTGAGTACACAATCCCTTGGAAAAGGTGTGGAACCGGAGGGTGTTCTGCTGCAGGTGACTTTGAAGCAGCTTTAGGCCAGTTTTAAGAAAATGCCTATGAAGTATGCCTTCTTCCTTACCCTCATTCTTTGTGACTTGGACCTTAATTCTGTCAGACTTTCACAGGAAAAGTGTTTTTTCTAATCCACAGAAACAGCTGCCTGTAAGTTCCACTACCCCAGAGCAGAAAGCATCAGAACAGAACTTCCTAACAAGCTGCCTTAAGTCTTCTCCCCCCATCGCAGTCCTGAAAAAATATGAATTAAATCTGACAGGACATTCACTGGAAAGAAAGTTAATCTGATTCAACTGAAAGTTCCAATCTGACAGACAGAATGCAGGTAGGAATTCAGAAACAGATGAGCCTTTCTTCTCACTGGCAGGACAGGCTGGGATTACTTTTAGCACTCCTTTACTCTCAGAAGCCAAGATATTTTAGGCTGCTATAAATTCACAATTAAAAAAAAAATAACCCCCCCACACTTTTCTATCTAAGTTTAAATACTTTCTTACCTTATGAATCATCTCTACTTCACTCACTGAGTCAGTGAATACCATAACCTTCTGAAGATTCTTGTGGGTAAAATCCAGTATTTTGAGTAACTCAGTGATTTTGTTGCTGTTCATACAAGGCTGTACAACCTAGAGGCAGATAGAAAACAGAGGGCTGGTAATTCATGTAACCCATACATATTTCACTCTTTTTCTTTTTAATAACCACTAAGCATTATCTATACCAAAGAGAAGCTAGTAAGTGGCAGGACTTGAACAACCACTTCAGCTCACACATGGGAGGTGCACACCTCCACAGTCCAAGGTAGGCCTGCAGCACCCTCTGCTTCCAATACATCAGCAGCAGCCACACAGACTAGCAGTGACATCACCCCCAAATTTGTACCTGTTGCACATTCCCGCAGATGGCAGCTTCTTCAGTAACTGTTATCACAATGTAAGGGTCATTCATGAACTCCTTCACCAAGTGTGTCATGTGTTTGTTCCACTGAGTTCCCACAGCAATGATCTGATGCCGTGGATTCTGTCGTGCTTGAGCAGTGGCTTTCTTGTAACAATCTAATACAGTAAACACCTACAAAGAAAAAAGGTTTTTTCTCACCTCAAATCCTATTCCAGGAAGCATGTGACAGCATGAAAAAGTAACACTGTTTGTGGACACTGGGTTTCCCAGCCACTACCACAGCAAACCACAACTTCCACATCCCAGAACAAGTGGAATATACACTTTTATCCTATTCTTTAAACAACTTCTGAAGCAAGAGAATGCAACAGGACAGCGTGAAGTAATAGCATGTGCAACTACACACGACTGTAATGTAGGATTCTGTCCAGAGAAGATGGCAATCTCAGGAAAAGGATCTGTTCAAATCTACAAAATACTAAGGCTAGACAAAGTTAAACCAAGAGGTCAGAGGCAGTCAGCAAAAACTAGGACAGGGGCACAAATGGCACAACGTCTCTCCAGTTGACTATGTAAGCCATTTACCTGTTCAGCAGCATCAGAGAACAGCACCTCAATCTCATCAAGAATGAGATGGCAAAGCCTGGACAACAACCAATGCTTCTGTTCCAGCAGCCTCAGAAGGCTGTAGAGTGTAGTCACTACTACTTCACCTACAAGTCGGAAGAAGAGACTGTTAACATTAACTTACCACTTGAAATATTAGTAAGACACAGAACCTTTATTAAAAAGTTCACATTGGCATTTCAGAAAGTTCAGTTTCAGAAGTGGAATGATGCACACGTTGTAGCTTAGGTACCTAAACACACACGTCTGCATGTGTATCTATATATACTAACAAAACCACAACAATCTTCATCAGTGCAAACACACCAACAGCTCTACTACTAAAAGTTCTGGATTCATGCATCAGGTTCAAACCTGAACAACGGATTAAAGAATACAAACTACTGAAACGGCAAGTTTTATACAATCCTTCAGAGTTTTATCTATATTTCTTGTTCCCTTGGCACAAGAAAAGCCACTCTTAAAAATGTAATTATCAACCAAGGCTTAACAAAGGGACTAAACAAGAATAAATGTTTTAAGTAGTCTCCCAACAGCTTTTTTTATTACTTCTATGCCGTTTCTCCATGGAGCACCTTCAGCACACATTTGAGTTATATGCACAAAATACTGAGCATTTATTGCAATAGCAAATTGTAACCCACCATTTAAACAAAAAAAAACCCCTTCACTTAAAAAAAACTTAAGAAGCAGAAACTGCTTCTTTCACATGTTCCTGTAATTAAGGCAGCCCACAATGCCTTCAAGCATAACTAAGATGACAAAGTGTTCTTACAACCTTGGATTTTCACACGGCTGGCTGCTTCCTTGTTCTGCCCAAGGATTATCAACACTGGATGAAGGAGGTCTCTGCGGCCTTTCCTCCCATATGTTTTCAGTAGGACAAAAACAAGTTTTGCTTTCTTCCATCCAGGACATACAATAAGTGCTAATGGCTAAAAATACATGCACAAAAAAAAAACCAAACAAACAAACAAACGAAAAAAATCGACAGCACAGCATTGGACAAAAGTAGAGAACATTACAAATTGTATTACTTCAGCATTTAGGACAAAGCCACAACCTACAACACAGCCTTTAACTCGAGGCTTTCAGTATTACAGCACTTCTTGAATGCAGCTGTTACAAACCCAAATTGATGCATGCAACAAGAGACACTGAAAGGTGCAAAAATTTAACAGAAGCATCTTACTTGGGATTGTACTGGACCATTTTCAGAGGTCCCTTACATCTCAGTAATTCTATTTCTGTGATCTAACACAAGTTTACTACATTCTCCTGTAGAAACAAAGCTTCATCACACATTGAAGTACCATGACATGAACCACTTGTTGAGGATTACTTGGTAAGTTTGGGACTCCCCCATTTCCACAGTCCATCACTGTAAGCCTCTAACCAGAGGCCTTATAGACATGAGCCGGCATCATGAAGATACACTAAGATCACATTAATGTGATTTACTGGCTTTCTGATCAATATTCTACAGCTGCACTCTACAGCAGTAACAAGTTCTCATATATATACATACTCCAGTCGTGTTTGGCAAGGCTTGGTAGGTACTTTTCAGCTGCAAAAGTGTAAGAACTGGTGGAATATATAACAAAGGATCATTTCCCTGACGAGAGATGGCAACAACATCATATCCCCCAGCTGCTGGTGGCCAACAGTAAGACTCTGTGAAGTTGGGGCCGGAAAATTTGTTCCAAGCAAGTTCCTGCAGAAAGAGAAATTAAGACTTCCATGTGAGAACCATGTGCTTAAACACTAACAAAACACAGAACACAACACTGAGCGATTTAAAAGCTTTTGATCCACTACAGTCTATATGTAGCAGGTAATATGGAAAAAGGTCTTCTGCACTGAGTTAAGTTATAATATTAAAATTCTAATCCCACTTGTAGCAGTGCTTAATGTACCAGAAAAAATATGTACAGTACTTATATAATCTCTCTGAAGCTTCAACCCCACGAACAATCTCATAAACATTCAACTAATCTAAAGGATTACTGTAATATTTAGCATATAAAATTAATGTATGATACTTGTCTTAGAAAGATAATCAATATAGTATCATGACATTAGAATTACCTTTTTCAGATCATTAGAAAGTGGTGCTGTTTCCAAAACTGATGATGGCTCAATTTCCTTGCTGAGGAACACAAAGTTTTTTTCTTCCCCAATATTTTGAAAACTCTGAAACTAATGACAAATAGATGCCAAAGGCAATACTTAACAAAAGTGGTTTAGCTTACTGACTCAAAAGCATTTGCTGTATTTTAAAAAAGGTGTTTTGATGAAAATGTGCCAAATAAATTGCAAATACACTTAAAATATGATTCCTATACCCTGGTAAGTTTTGGAGACCAATGATGAGACCAATATTCATTACTACTAGTTCTTAAAGACAGATTTTCAAGATGGTCTTAACAGAACCATCTTAAACCCTCAAGAGAAGCAGTGGATGTTCTGTGTGCAGCTGGCACTCAGTCCCCCCATGAAGCAACAAGAAGCACGAGGCAGAGACTGCAGGCACAGCACAGACGGCCATTTCTCTCTTGCTCCTTCCCCCTCTTTTCTCTGCTCCAGTGAGGGTCCCTTATAGACTGCAGTCCCTTCAGGAACGCCTGTATGGAGCTCCTCCTCCTCTGACCTTGGCATTACTTCTGTTTCTCACCTTTTTGTTCCCTCCCCTGCTTTTTTTTGCCCTGTCTTACATTGACAGAGGCATCCCCTACCTGACAGGCTGCCTCAGCTTTGGCCTGCAGTGGGTTTTGTTGCTGCTGCAGCTGCAATGAGCCCCTGACTTCCTTCCACTAAGACCACCCCTGCAGACCCAACAATACCAAAACCAAACTATCTGCACAAGAGAAGTTAAATGAAAGATAATGCTTGAAATACCTGTTGGTCCTTTTCAACTGTGTGCGTCTGAAAGGAATTGCAATTCAAGAACTGTGGAAGCCTGAGAAACATACAAATATTAAATCCAACATAAATCCAAAAGTAAAATACCATTTATAAATACTACCAGTATTTCTAAAATGTCATGAAGCAATTCACTTAAATTATTCCTGATCTATTATCTATGCCAATGAGAAAAATCCTTGTACATGGAAGAAGGAATCAAGAACCACCACTTTGGGGAAAGACAAACAAACAAATAGTGAAAATAATCCTACAGGACTTGGTCAAAATATAATTGGTAGGTTCCTCAACTTTAGAAGAAAGTTAGACTGGATTGTAGGAAAAAGATTTCTTAAAGGTTCAAAACATGGAACAATTTATCTTTGCATCAGTTAGAAACTGAAACAAAAAAAATACTCCTGGGTTCATCACATACCTATCAACCAACACACAGCACAGTAAGAGTGTTGCACAAATCTACTCTTAGTCATATTTCATTACGTTGGAATTTGTAAATCACACTAAAAGTAAAATAAAGCAAGTTATCACATTTAGTGTTCAGAAAAATACTTCCCCATCACGTCCTTGTTAAGCTGTTTAGAAAGAAGTTATTTTTCTTGTATTCTGAGTAACCATCAGGGGCTTCAAATTCCCTCCTTCCCCTAAAGCACTTGTATACACCTTCCCTTGCCCTCTGCCCTTTAGCTACCTAAGAGCACTAATTGAGAACATCCTACAGCTCCCAATTACATAATCATTTAAAATATTTAACATGCTGCACCATACCTGTCTGTTTTAACTGCTTTATCCTCCTTCAGAGGCCAAACTGGAGTTCTGTTCACCATCTAGCAAGGAAACACACTCTAAGCACTAAAAATACTCTTTCAAGAGCAACACTTAAAATACAGAGTTGAAGAAAGTGGTTTTCCTTCCTAACTTCAGGATTCACTAAGTATTTTGCAGAAGTTTTATCCAAATTTTTAGGTTTTTTTAAGTAAGGCAACAATCTTGATGAGTCAAACTTGAGAAAACTGCCTAACTAAGAATCAAGGTTATGACAATTATGACAAGAACACTGCCCCCAAAGATTAGTCATCTCCAGCTGTGGCCATAATAGGGGACCTGAGCTAATATGAATCAGCACTGATTTGTCTTTCAAGGTTTTTATAACAAAATGAAGAAAACTCATGACAAACCAGCACACAAGAAGGAAAATAGTGACAAATTACACAGCTGCACACTTAGAAAGACAACACACAAGAACTTGAACTGAACACTGCAAATCCTCGAGGGAGTAACCAGTAGCAGACACTGGAGATGCCCCAAGTCATGTGGTTCTCGACTGGTCATTTTCTAGCCTTCATCATCAGTCACTCCCAGGTAACAGACAACACTTGGTCAAAGACCTGCACCACTCTAGTGGCTGGTGAAGCTCATTCAGCTGACTGTTTGTACAGACTGCAATGAGTCCAGTGAATGTCTACCATGACACAGAATATGGACTATTATCTTTTCAGGGAACACTTCTATACACTCAAAAAACAGTGTAGTGCAGATAACTACTATCTTCATAAACCTATAGCAAAGGAGTTTAACAGGAGGCACATTTTCTGAGAACTGTAGTATATTTTAAAAAGTTTTTTGCAATTTGAAAAGGCAATTAAAGTACAATGTTCTTTTTAACTAGATCAAGACCTGGCACAGTCCCCCAGATCCAAGTTACATAGAATAACAAGTTGGATGACTACAGTACTCCTAATCTGACCTACATATGCTTAATTTAGTTTGTATTTCACAACTTAATACAAAATATAATACTTACAGGCCGTGTACTGTGACTTACAACTGTGCTTGACCTTTTAGATGTCTCTTGAAGAACAGAACGAAAATCACCAAGACCTAGAAAGGTAAGTAAAAAATGCAGATGCACTTTTCTGATTATGTGAACACATAAAAAGCCAGTACTTTTATTTACACTGGGTTGCCACTGACTTGTTTAGTTGCTTCTATCATTTCCTAATGGCAAAACCAACAACAACAAATACTTGTCTTTCTGTAAAGAATAACTATGCAGGCAAGCTGAGTGAAAACGGTAAGGGGATGGAAGGTTCCATACTTTGAGGAAACAAGACATGAATCACTGTACATGAGAAGTCATGGTAAACATTCCTTCTAGAAGTAACTGTTCAAATAAATCCCTCCAAACAACCCATTAATGCATCACTGATCAATGCTACAAGTCAAATCAGTAACAGCTAATGCTACCACCTTATCAACAAACACCTCAGCCCCCCAGTGCCTTATACAGTACAAAAAGGGACTCAGACTGAGGCAGAAGATTCACTGCTGTATTACTGTCTCCTACACAGATGGTTCCCACCTCTTTGAGGATCGGGGGATGCATTCTCCCCAAATGGCAGCTTTGGTCTGGCAACAAACATAGGACCAACAAACTCCACTGGAACACACTCAGCATTTAATGAGGCTTTGTTGTCCAAATCATCTGTAGAACTCCCTCTGTTCCCTCTGGGTTCCTCATATCGAGCAAAGTGCTTTGTGACTAGATCATCATTAACACATAACTGTAAAAAAACAAACTTGTGATTGATCACTGTCAACAATCAGTAAGCTACATCCCTACATACTTGTTTACAATTTATTTGAAGCTTTAAGTAACAGTAATTTGATAAATTATATGAAAAAAACAAAAAACAAACAAAAAAACCCCACAAAAAACCCCAACCCAAAACAAAAAAAAAACAAACAAAAAACCCAAAAAAAACCCACCACAAAAAAACCCAAAACACCCACAAAAAAACCCCAAAACCAACAAAAAAATCCCAAAACAAACCAAAAAACCCCGAAAAAGACAAAACTATAACGACAAAACAAACAAACAAACAAACCCACCCCAAAAAACCCCAAACCAACCAATCCCCAGACGCAAACAGCACCAGTGAATGACTTCTAAAGAGTATTAACTCCAGAAAAGGAAAGTCAATCCCATATTGCCATATGTTCTTCCCATGGGTGTTAATTGGTTGTGTGTTTCATTCTTCTGGCCAAAATTCTGTACTAAATTAACTTTTTCTATGAGCCCTACAAATCTGAAAGAACCCTCTAATTCAGTCTAGCTAGTTTATCTCTTTTGGACTCAGCACACATTAAATTCTGGTAGAAATAAAGTGATACTAAGCCTAAAACCTCTTGTATGTACTAGATCAGCTGCCTAGGTCTGGCAGTAGCTACAGGAGAGATTTGACATAAGTTGCACATTTTGGCAAGTGGAACTAGATTGAGTTTGGGGGTTTTTTTCCAAATCCTTGCAGACTCAGCTGTATGCAAAAGCATGAACTTCTATTTATATTTACAATATTATGCAGCTGCCCTACTAAAGCATCCTCAAATATGATACCACAACAAGGTGGTATGACAAGAAGTGCACCATGTAATTCACAGAGTTGCCCACTTGAAGTACTGGCTGGATTTCACTTGTCAGTAACTCCCAAAAAAAGGTTGACACAAAAAAAAAAATGCTATTTCTGCCTCTTGGAATTTCTCCAGAAGTCTACAATGAACAGAAGCATAATGAAGAATAAGTTAACTCTAATTAAAGTTAATGATTTAGCTTTCTGACAGAAATCACAAAACCCACAAGTCATGTTTTCCAGCCTTAAACTAATCCAGCCTTAATCGCACAGTGTATCAATAGGTTTGAATATACAAAAGTATCTTACCTTTTCATCTTTTACAGTTACAAAAAGAAACACCTGAAATGCATCATCCTGTTGTGCCTGTACCATGGCTTTAACTTCAGTAGCCTCTAAATGTAGTAATGAACACAAGAACAAGGAAAAATGTTACACCCTTATCACGCTATCAGTATTCTTTACCTGTACTGAGACAGACAAAACCAGAAACCTCAATTAAATGCATACCCTATTCCTCTAGAGAAGATAGAACAAATCCAATGATGTTTGTTATTTTATAATAAATGAAACAAGAAAATTAACAGTAAGTTCTAAATAGCATGTTGTTCCTAGTCTTTTTTGAAAGAGGATTGAGAGCTGAAACAGATTAATGACCTCTCCAGACAAACTACTCTTAGTTCTACACTAAAAGACTTGGCTTATCTTTTAGACTCTGACAATCTGGAGCACCAATGTGTGCTTTCCAACTGTGACACTTACTTTCCTCAAAACAAGTTGTATGTGCACATCTTTACAGCTTTTCAAGCATTTCATTCAAGCAAACCCAGACAATAAAAGTCTGTTCCCAAATCCTGAAGTACTTGTACATACACTAATGATGGACTAGCAACTGAAGCAAATATGGATTACCCCTTATGCAACAGTCTGGGAATATCTGTATTGTTATTGCTCCCTATGAACCTTTACTTTGCACAGTGATACTTTGATGTGTCTAAGGAAGGAAAAAAAGTAAGTAGCAAGAAGTGCTATGCCCCAGTGAGTGTGTGAAATTATCAGCCTGAAGACCTTTTCTTGCTTTCTTAACCCATCCCCTGCTCCCCAAATACCTTCTGTGTGGAGTTGCTTATACAGGTAAGTAAGTAGGGGGTGCAGTTTTTCAGGCAGAACCAAGCCATTACAAAACCTCAAGAAACAGCTGCTTTTCTACTAAGACCAAAACCTGTCTTGTATCAAAACTGAAGGCTTTCTACAAAAAAACCCCTAAGACCTCCAACTGAAACACCAAACATAAGAAAGGACAGGAACAAACTGAACAGGCATCTCTAACTTCCTAATTATGTGGGGATTGATCTATTGGTTAACAGCTGTTATAAAGATAATCCTCTTCTGAGATGGTGTTTACTTCCTCACCAAAACACAACAGAATAGGTAAACTCCTGCACCACATGTTGTCACCTCTGTACGAAACAACACATGTGATGCTGATTCAGAGATTCACACTAAATATACAGAAAGGTTCTGATGTTCAATGCAAATTTTACATGAAGGCTCCCTTATTTAGCCTGCCCAAGAGCCATATACAATCTACTCAACTGCCAAAATTCATGCAGCTTGGAAGCCCACAGTACTCAAAATGAAGCTCCACTGACATGTCAGTCCACACCAAAAAAACCACCAACAACAACAAAAAAACAAACAAAAAAACACCAACCAAAAAAAAAAACCAACAAAAAAAACCACACAAAAAAACCAAACAAACAAAAAACAACAACAACAACAACAAAAAACAAAACAAAAAAAACACAACTTACGCAACTCCTTTAACATACAACATTCTTAAACATAATCAAGTAAAGACAACTCATAGTTAACTTGGATACAAGTACTACATTTCTCTAATGTTTCTCTCTTTTTCCCAAAATAGAAGTGTTTACCTGTGATGAGGTTTTGAAAACGCCGGATAGCAGCAGTATCCCATTTTTTGGCTGGTCTAGCAAAACAAAAACAACAAATTATCCCAGACCCTCAAGCATAAAAATGGTCATTTCAAAAAAAACTTTCTGCTTGTGAAGAAGTTATGCAAAATTTTACAAAGTGGAGCAACCACACATAAGCAGAATCCTACTACTTAGAATATTACTTCAGTCTTGTTTATATTGTTCCAGCTCACCAGTAAAAGGAACTGAACAGAATTAAAGATTACTGCTTTTTATGATGGCTTCCATACAACATAACGTATAATGGAATTACAGACTCGTTTAGACTGGAAAAAAAACCCAAGATCCTCGAGTCCAACCACTAACTCAGTACCACAAGTCCAGCACTAACTCGTGTCCTCAATTGTCACATCTATGTATCTTTTAAACTCCTGCTGGGATGGTGACTTTGACACCGCTCTGGGTAGTCCTGTCCAAGGTTTTTACAATCCTTTCAGTGCAGAAATTTTTCCTAATACCCAATCTTAACCTTCACTGGTGCCACCTGAGGCCATTTCTTCTTGTCTTGTTTATTACCTGAAAGAAAAGCCTGACCCCCACCTGGCTCCCTGCTCCTGTCAGGGAGTTGTGGAGAGCAAAAAGGTCCCCTCAACCTCCTTTTCTCCAGATGGAGCCCCCCTAGCTGTTCCTCATCAGATTTGTGCTCCAGACCCTTCCCCAGCAATGATCCCTTCTCTGGACAGGCTAGAGTCCCTCTGCTGAGAGCTGTTAGTTGTTTAGCTTAGTAAGTGAGAGTTATGATTCTGTGTGATTTAGTAGACTGTTCTTAGCACAAGTAGCTGGATTTGCAGAAGCCCTCAGACCACAACTTGAGAACTTTTACCTAGAAATGCTTTCAGCTGGAAGAGAGTTAATTTTCTTCTCAGTAGCTGGTTCAGTGTGGTGTTTACAACTGAGCATGACAATGCCATTGGTAACACACCAATGCTGTAGGTCAAGAAATAGTTTCCAGTGCTCTTCTTGAAACATAATTCTTCCTAAACAAAATTCTTTTTTGTTTATATATTAGGAATGTAGGAACATATTTATTAAATTCTACTTACCCTATTTTTGCAGTACCTTCACAGAAGTCAATATGCAAGGTCAGGGGCTTTACGCAATACAGGCCACACTTCTTTGCTCTATATGGCAGCTTTTCACACATTTGCAGTGGAATTCGAATGCTGGAAGAAGTGGAAATTCTCTCATTTCACAGGACAGATTTGCTTCTCCAAAAGTCACTGATCTCAAACACATCCTCCTGTTACGCGGTTATCTAACAACACAGTTCTTTCAGGAATTTGGCTCCTACCCTGGAACCCCTGTCTGCTCTAAGGAAAGTGCCATTGGGACCATTGGGAAGAGATTTCCTTTGGAAAGGAATACACATCCTATTTACTTGAAATCTTTCTGATCCTTTGCCACTGCAATGTCAAGTCTTCTTGATATTTATCTTCTAATAATATTCACATTTAACCCTCCCACAACCACATACACCACTTGGCACTGCACATTCAGTTTGCTGCTTTCACTTCTGTGTGAGAAACCCAGTATGGTTAACAAGAAAATTTACTACACACATAAATTTGCATTTGTACTCATTTTCCTAAAAAGAATTTATTCCTTACATATGTATCACCAAAGCACTAATCTTACCCTTTACATTCAGTCTGAAGACTTCTAATAACAAGCAAGACACTGCAAAGAGCCATCTTTTAAAACACATGCGTTTATCCCTTTTGTTCCAATTTTCTAGTGTATTATGCAAAAGGAGTAAATCATACATTTAGTTCTGGTTGAATGTACTTTAAACCTGGGGCTTTGTCACGTTGTTTCCAAATACAGCACCAATCAATTTAAAAACATAATTTAAGATTCATTGTAAAGTATTTTATATAAGCTTCAATTCTGTGGAATACTACCAAAACCAATTTGGTTAAGTTTCCTCTACCCCAAGTTGCATGTTTTAATAGAGAAACAAACTTTAAAGAGCTTTCTCTACAAAGGTTTCTCTAGAACATATTTTTCAAGATTTTATGCATAGGATTTCTAGTGTCGTTGTCAAAAACTTGGAACCTGGGGAAACTCACCTGTTTTTTGCACCAGTGCAAGACAAACTGTCTGCTCTTAGTAAGCAAGTTAGTAAACTACATCGGGGAAAAAAACCCACATAATTCTGTGTAAATGCTAAAAGCTGTTACAAAATGTGAGACCACATATGGTTTGTAATTGGTCTTCACCAGCCATCATTTTTAGTTTTTTCAGTAGAGAGCTACTTAGTGTTAACTGGCAATTATATATTTCAGTCAAAGCAAACTGACATTATTTCTCTTTTGAATCTTTAAAAAGCCAAAGCCTAGGATGGAAAGTATCTTTAAAAGCTCACAAAATAAGAACCGGTTTGCACTCACTTCCAAGAGCCCATGACCTGGCTAGCAGCTTCTGTGCATCCAACCCACACCTCAATTAATCCAAAGCCTTGTCACTGTGAACCTGAATAAATATTAATAACATCCGCAGCCATTAACTAACAAGGATATTACACATACTTCTCTAATTTAACAAAACAGTGTCTGCCATAATCCACAAGGAAACATCCAAACCGGCAACCATCCGAGCGGTGGCGGACTGACTGAACAACTGCCCTGCACCAGCACTGGAGTTCCTCTCTGAAAACCACACAAAGCTGAGGAAGAAAGAACAAGACAGCAAATGGCCTGAATTAGCACTCAAGAGTCTTTCAGAAGCAGAACACCAGTGTTCATAACACACCTCTCCATCTTCTCAAATGAAAGTGTTGCAGTGTGCACAGTTATGAAGTTTAAAGATGAGAAAACAAAACCCAGAGATGCCAATCTCTACTCCTCTACACAGCAGTAGAAAACAAAAAAAAAACACAAATGCACATGTCTGAGACTTCACCCCAAACCAATGCAAAGAACATATTATTTCTACATACACAGTAGAGCAATGACTTTACCTGGCCTTTTTCTACTGCCACTGGTTTTAATTCCGCTCTGCCTTTATAATTGTTATAAAACTGATTCATTTCATGGTTCAGGTTTTCATACTCTACTTCACGGACCATGCCTGGCACACATCCTTTCACAGCAAGCCAAAAGCAATTTGGATCGTCAATCTGGGGCAAGGGGTAGAGAACAAGTACATTAACTCCTGCTAGAACAACCAGATGCTTGTAACAACATCTGAGCAGTAAATGTGAAAATGAAACTCTAGTGAGGCACCTTCAAAATTACAGTGACTGATAACAAGCATACAGACTGTTAACAAGCAAAACATCTTTCACCTGCACACCATTAGCTCATGAAATGACTTCTCAGCTTCCAAGTTTCTTTAGCACTGCAATGAACGCCACATGTAGTCTACAAGGGAGCAGCACTTTCTAAAATGTTGGTTAAACCAAACAGTGGGTAAAGTGCAAAGACAAAACTTCCATATGAAGCATTCAAGTTCCCATAAAATGTCAAAACACGTGATAAACCCCATCAGTGAGCTTTTCTTTGTGCTCAGAGCCTTTGTGACAGCCAGTTTCTTTAGAAAGGGGTGACAGCATTCCGCTCAGTCTTTGCAAACCTCACATTCCAGCTGCTCTGGGTTCCCAATTATTAGGGATTAATCCCAGCAGCCAACTGAACCCCAGCTGCAGCCTCACTCACATCCCTGTGGCAGGATGACCAGACAATTAGAAGGATAAAAGTGAGAAAACACACAAGTTGATATAAAAAGAACAGACAAAGCAAAGCAAGAGCTGCACATGCAAACAAAGCAAAATGAGGAGTGCATTCACTGTTTCCCGTTGGCAAGCAACTGCTTGGCCATTTCCAGGAAAACAGGGCTTCATCACACACACTGCTGACTTGGGAAGGCAAATTTAATGACCACAGAGATCCCCGCCTTTCCTGCACCTTTTACTGAAACTGAGTATGACATCATATGGCAGGGAATACCCCCTGGGTCAGCTGTCCTGGCTGTACTCTGTGTTTTCCACAATCTCATGTGAAATTCAGTACAATCAACAGTACACCACACACTATTTAAAACTGTGGTGCACATCTTCCATTTTAGCTTTTAGGTGCATCCCTGATGTTGGGAGGAAAAGGTTAAAAGGATATTAAGTTTGCTTAAGTAGCCTTGCAGCTGGGAATGCCAAGGCCTGAAGAACAACAGAGTGGGAAATCCCATATATTATGTCTACTGCTGCTTATCCTCTGTTCTGAGAAGTAGAATTTCTGTGCAGAGACAACCTAGGTGTTTGGGGAGACCTGGAGGTGCTGTCACAGACACCCTGAGCTCACTTTCTGGGGAGAGATGAAAGCTCAGAAATCATGAAAAGCACAGGGGAGATCACGGCTTGGTGGCAAACCACGTGCACACACCTACTTTGTGAGGAAAACAAACCTAAAACAAAAGACAAAAGGTATATAACCCACCTATGACCCCACACATACAAAAAGCTGTCGGTGAATGGAAATACAGAAGCATCACCTCATTTGTAAATCTGACTTCCGGAAAGTCACACGGAAATAAACATCAGTCCTTCAGGCTTCTAAAAACACCAGCATACCTTTAACACCACGACGTCCATGGCTACCCCCATCGCCGCAAACATCGCTTCTGTAAAAGAACAGCAAATGTTTGATTAACCCTTTCTAAAGCCACCCTTTGTTCTCATGCATATCTAGAGAGCAGACAGACACCTGATGGACGTGGATTTTTACCGCCTAAATCAGGAGTATTAGTGAGGGAACAGATTAACATGTTTCAGAGGCTTCAAACCAGCCTTCTTAACGAGGTGCTACACTAAAGCTTAATTAAGATTTGCCATCCACGCGGCACCTTCCAAAGGCCAACACACAGAGACTGACAGCAGGCAAGGGTTTACACAACCAAATGGATAAAAATATTAGGGAAAAAGATTTACGTGTTTAAAACCCCCACAGCCTAACTCAAAAGAGGAGTCCCAAACACGGGGATTACAAGGGTATAATTAAACTACCTGTAGACTGAAGTAACTCACATTTCATCCTGACACAAGTCAGCACATCGTGGCCTCACCACCACGAGCTTACAGCTTAAAGAAATTCACGCTGTAAATACAAGCCTAATAACATGTTTCAGGAAGGGAAAATCAAGGCATTGGCCTTCCACTTCCGAAGGTGTTGCTGGACAAGCCTACACCGAGCAAGTAGGGACACAGCTACATAACACAGTCTGGGCACTAATTATTCCCTGATTAACACGCCACGGGGACAGCAGAAACCACTTCGGGAGCTTTAGGTAAGCCGGACGACTCAAGCCCAGCTCCTGAGGGCTCTGAGCGCTGCAGTGTGCTCCAACACGACACACACAGCGCTCCCCTCGACACTTTATAATAAACACCCTTTTTTTTTCCCCAGCAGCAGCACGTGAGGGGCACAAATGAGTTTAAGCAATGCCTCAGGAGTAAATAAGCTTAAGTAATGCCTCAGGGTGCTTAGTGCAATTGCAGGAAGGGTCCATGCATCGCGGGGATGAGGCACACCCTCACCAAGGGTCTCTGCTCGGGTCCCACACCCACCACGAGCAGCACTTACCTCGTCAAAGGGCACACCCTCGTCCCGATCTGCTGCCTTCACACACGCGCGGGAGAACAATCCCGGTGGCTGGAAAAGCTGCTGGAAAACACGAGGCAGCGGCTCGGACCGAGCGCCGCTGAGGGGGCGGCCCAGCGGGGGCGAGGCGGACGGAACACGGGCTGCGGCTCCTCTTTCCCCCGCCCCGATCCCCCTTCCCAGCCCGTCCTGCCGCACTCCCACCCCTGCCCGGGACAGCAGCGCGGGGAACCCGCCGGGATTCCCTGCCAGAGACATCCCGCCGCTCCACGGGCAACCTTCCAGGATGCCTTTCCCAAGCCTCTTCCAGGAGATCCATCCCGAACCCCTTCCCAAGCCTCTTCCAGCATCCTCTTCCCGAACCCCGTCCCAAGCCTCATCCAGAATCCCTTCACAGCCTCTTCCAGGAGTCCTTTCCCAAGCCTCTTTCAGGAGCCCCTTCTCGAACCCCTTCCGAAGCCTCTTCCAGGATCCCCTCCCCACAGCCTCTTCCAGGAGTCCCTTCCCAACCCTCTTCCCGCAGCCTCACGCCGCTCCACAAGGAATCTTCCAGAACCCTCTTCCCGCAGCCTCACGCCGCTCCACAAGGAATCTTCCAGAACTCTCTTCCCATAGCCCCTCCCACGATCCCGCCCCGCAGGCTCCCGCTGCCCCCGTGCTGGGGCGGGCTCTCGGCATTCCCGGCTCATTCCCGGCTCCCTAAGGCGCGTAGTGGCCCATGGCACAGCCAAAGGCTTCGCGGGAAGCTCACGGCTCCCTCCTGCAGAGCAGAGGGAAGTGCAGCTCTTTGATGGATAAACTGGAAAACAAAACCCGCTTGGCGAGGAGTTACGTGGAACAACTATCCTGCGGACAGTTTGAAAAAGGAAATTCTGCTGGAATTTATGGGAAATTAATGCAGTAATCTTTTGATGATTAAAGTTGTCATTTTGAAAAACTGCCTCTCTCCGAGCTTTGGGCTTCTGCCCACCAAGGAGGCCTTTATTTCCCAGCTGCATCTTTTATCCCCTTCTCTTGGGCTGGCACTTTGTCAGTGCAGCTTTGGGCAAAACTCAATGAGACCTCGAATGCCTTCAGGGGTTTGGTTTGTTGTTCCCCGAGTCCTGAATAGAAAGGGTAGTGCACAACAGAAGGAATTGAGGGGGAATGGGAAAGTAGCTGCCGTGGGACATGGACCAGACCAGCTTTGTAAGGTGCACAAGGATCCATCCCTATGGGACATTGACCAGACCAGCTGTGCACTCCCCATTGCATTTGAAAAGTCATGGCAGTCAGGCAAAGCCTCCCCTGACTGGAGAAAAGGGAATATCCCACCTGGCCAGAATATTTGGAAGGAGGTATTGTGCTGCATAATATACATTACACAGTGTTCTGCCTCACGTGGCCTGGGTTCAGCAGGATTTACAGACCTCAGCAAGGTCTGCAAAACCAAAAACAGCCTGGGCATGTCCTGAGAGATAAGAGAAAGACACACTTCTCTTTTCAACCCAAATGAATGCTGCAAACCAATTTAATGAAAGTGTTGCAGAAGGTTTTAATTGAAACACAGAACAAAAGCTGGAACAAAGCTTTCTGAACAACTTTATTGGTTAATCTCAAGTCATCTTTCTTCTAGAACTTACATCACTGTTCCATCATTGCACTCCACTTATTGCACGAAAGACAAATTAAACCAAACAAAAATTCAAACCAAAAAATTAAGCAGCAATCTTTCCTCTGAAGTTCTTAAATCTTAGATATACTTAGTAAAGTGGTTAAGAAACAAAATGTGGCATGCTGAAACATCAAAGTGAGTGTTTCCAAGCAGGAACATTATTCCCTTAAGTTGTGTGTATCTTTTTAGAGCTAAAAAAAATATATTTTTCTATTTTTTAAAAATTCCTAGCAACTTTAAAAATAAAATGATAAAAAGAATGCACTTGATCTGATAGCTTCGCTTACATTATCTCTGCCTTTAAGAATGACAAAGTTCTGAATAATTACCAGTAGTAAAAAGAATTCAGGTATATAAAATATAAAAATAAACTTTATAATATATTCTTTTTAAAATTGTGTTTTATCTAAGAAATCTATATATATATCCATACACTTTTTCCCAAAAATGAAGGAGAGAATAGACTGGGAAATGTCAAAAAATATAGAATGGGAGATTTCATTAATTTCTATTCAATTCCATTCATTACAGTTATCATACAGTAAGAAGGTTCTTCAACTCAAAATATGTTTGTTCTGAACATAATAGATACTTAAATTTTCAGTGACAGAGGGACCTTTGTGACCCAACAGTGGCACAACTGTTCTATTTCAGACTCAAAGCATTAGGTACCTATAAATCAGACAACATACACACACAGATAAAATGCTTTGGCAAGACAGGAATATCTTTCTGACTACCTGGCAACAGTTAGAAAGCACCAAACCCACAGTGAATATATATATATTAAAAATATTCTAGATTTAAACCAAACACGTTATAATTTGCTGTTGTAATCTGAACTATCACAATTTATCATCAGTGGATTCATATGTTTATATTTTGCTTGTATGTTAACATAGATAGCAAGATTGTGGATGTTTTTTATTACTATCCTATGAAATGTACTACCCTCTTTCATGAGATCTTCAATCTTCTTATCTGTTGACATAATTATTTTCTTTTCTCCTGTATAATCTGGATCTTCTGGATATAACTCATCTCCTGGGGGTAGAAAAAAAGTTTTAGTTACAGACTGGCAAGCTAATTTTTCATCCTTGTCATTGAGTGACATTGCCAATTTTTGATTATTTATCAGGACATGAAATTCACTGGAAATGTATTTTGCAATGCAAAACTAAATTGCCTCTAAACATCTTCAGATTTAAAACCAGAGCCATAAATTTCTTAAATATCTGTCAGTGAAACTGCAGTGCACATTTGAGGTGTTCTCTTAGATGTTCCAGAGCTCCTGATAATATGCTATAATTGCAGCTTGGGGAGATAGGAGTTTACGTAACAGGTAGAGAACAGGACAAACACTTTTTTATGTGTACAAAGAAAGGACTAAGAAGAGAAATTTGTTTTGTTGACGAAAACAATGTTTTACCACATCAAGGCACACCACTCTTGTAAAAGGCTCTTAATATATCGTAAATATAGAAATCTTAGTCAATTGTGACAAGAAAAAAAAAAAAAAAGAAAAAGCCTAATGAAAAGCAAACTGAAAAAGCAGGAAAAAATTGTACATGCAGCTTGTCTTAAATCTGCCTGTACATGATTATGAAATGAGAGAGACTTAAGCAGGAGAAAGGGCAGGAAGGAGGAGACATAGTGTATGGTTTTAGTGCAGTGCCCTGACTCTGCAGTTGTGAAGGCTGATACTGCAGCTCTGCTCAAGTCCCTTGTCCTTACAAAGACAAGGAAGGAAACAAGAATTCCCACTGAAAAGGACTATACAGGAGGAGTTCTAATACCTCCTTCAGATTAAAAAAAAGCTGAAATGCTAGAATTTCTTCATAATTCTTCATATGATGACACCAGTGAGACAGTGACATGATGAGTAATAAGAAATACCATGCTGTCTGTGATCTCCTGGCTTTTCTCTGACAGCAGCCACTGTCACAACTGGAGCCAACAAGGAACCACACAGCACAGACACTGTGCAGCAACTCGACTTTAAAGAGTCACAGATGGTTTGTGTTATGTGGCTTGACATGCTGCCTGTTGGAGAGGGCCTCCAGATGTTCCCGTACCTGGCAGCAGATGGATGTAGCCATCAGAAGCAGAGAGCCTCACCGGCATCCAGCGCTCACAGCCCTCCACTGCTCGCTCACAGCTGAACTTCTGTAACTGCCTGAGGGAGGAGAAGTTGCACAGCCTACAAAACTCATAAAACTGCGGCGGAGGAAACCATATTTCTTGAGACTTAAAGAGTTCAATGGCTTCTGGAGGTGATGACCACTGTAAGATGAAAACAAGCCTTGAAATTATAGTTTCACCAGCAGATAGAAAGTCTGAGTAACCTGAAAAATTGTTAGCAAGGAAGTCTTTATAGAAAAAGAGCTTGCAACAGGCTACATCCTCTGAACACAATAAAACCCATGTATAGATTATACCAAAATAACAACAAATTTAAAAATTGAAAAACAAATGATCTATGAAAGTTACTCCTTTTTTCCCCCAATAAGTTTCCATTTTACATATATACATTCCAAGTTTAGAAACTGGTATTTGTTTCAAGGGCCTAAGTGTATATTGAAACCAACAGAAAACATTTAACTCCATGTCACCAGAGGTTGCTACTGATGCTTTGGGGATTAAAAGTATCTCAAAACACCTGCTTCTTACACACACTGCTTTCAGAGCATGAACACCCAGCTATTCATGCTTATTCTGCATGCTTAACCTATCGGTGATTGTGCTTTTGTCTCATGGTGAATGTGATAATATAAAAGCGTGCATAAGCGTTTGCGGTAGATTTATGCTGTTATTAGCAAAATTGTAACAAACATGAACTCTTTTGAAGATGAGATCTCTGGTACTTACAGATTTCTGTAGCATGATATGTTTAAAAAATACAAATATCAGCATCAGTAATATCAAAACTGTTAGGTAAGCTCTTGCAGAACTGCCTGGTTTCTTGTCTACCTCTAACTTGCTATCAGACTTTTCAGAATTCTAGAAAAACTTAAGGACCTTAATGTACTCGACTTTGAACTCTCTTAAAGCTTTTTCATTGTCACTTTTACACACTCAATTAAAAAAAAAAAAAAAGGTAAAAAAAACCACCAAGCTTCAAAATTTTTAACAGATCATTTCAACAAGTGTGTATATTATTTAAAATATTTCTGAGTAGCTGCAAATGACAAAAGTTACTAGCATCTCTTGCTGCCCTGGAACCTGTGCATTCCACATGCCGAGTGCTAAAGGCGGGCGACAACCGTCCACTACAACTCCACGAATGAACATATAAAAAGCGGTGCTTGTCATGTGCCTTTGTGAGGGACAATAATTCAAGGTGCGAGTGATCTGCGCCCTAACACCTCACTTAAAACGACCTTCAGCAAACACCCTCCTCCTGCAGCTGCAAGAGCTGGCGACGGGGGCGGTGGCAGCTCCAGATGTGCAGTCATCTCCACTCCTTTCCTCACGTCTTAGGGAGGCGTGATCAGGATGGCTTCGATCTGCAGGGGTCTGTCCGGGGTAGGGGCGATGGAAGGGGGGCTCAGTCCAGAGAAGGGTTCTGAAGCTGGGGAAGGGTCTGGAGCACAAGCCTGATGAGGAGCGGCTGAGGGAGCTGGGGGGGCTGAGCCTGGAGAAAAGGAAGTTCAGAGGGGACCTTCTCGCTCTCTGCAACCCCCTGACAGAAGAGGGGAGCCGGGGGGAGGCTCGGGCTCTGCTTCCAGGGAGCTTGTAATAGATTAAGAGTTTTAGGCTATGCCTGGGGAAGTTTAGGTTGAACATTAGGAAGAATTTCTTCACAGAAAGTGATTAAACGTTGCAATGCGCTGCCCAGTGAAACAAGGCAAGGATTTAAAAGTTAAAAAGACGCTCGGTACCTTGCCCTAAGGAATGCGAGGTATATGTTAAGATACAACAAGGAGGGGAACCAGACTCCTTAAGATTAGTAACTAAAGAGTGAGGATCTGGAGAGATAAAAGAAGCCATGGGTCAGAAGGGTTTCTTAAGCCCCCAACAGGCAGGCAGCAAAACCAGTGAAAGTTGAAAAGTTCAACCGAGGAAGAAGAGAGAAAACGACCCCCTTGAGACTGAAGAAGCAAGAACGACCACCAACAATCTCCCCAAAAGATGACTCCGCCCCGGGATCCGCCCAAACCCCGCCCATTATGAATATTATAATTAATGTCGAAACCTGGTGAATATATATGCAAAAAATATCGTAATACCTAAAAAAACCTGTATAAAACCCCTAACTTTCCACTGGAACTTCAGAGTTTCTTTGTCCGATGCGAATCGGAGGCTCTCCAACGTTGCATACAATAAATACCTTTGCTGCTTAAAGACAGAACTCTGAGCAGTCTTTCCATGCTATTTTGGCATCACCAGGGAGCGGTGGAGTCACCGTCCCTGGAGGTGTTTAGAAAGACTGGATGTAGCGCTTACTGCCACGGTCAAGCCGGCACGGCGGTGTTCGGCCAAAGGTTGGACTCGGTGACCTCAGATCTCTTCCAGCCTAATTTACTCTGTGATGGTGGGGGCGGGAGCTCCCGAGCCATCGCAACACCCTCGGGGCCGGACCGCGCGGTACCCGCAGCACCCCCGCGGCGCGGGGGACCCCCTTACCAGGACGGCCGTCACCTCCAGGTCGTCCTGCGAGGCGTGGGGCGGCCGCCCCTCTAGGCAGCAGAGGAAGAACGCCGTGTCATAGCGGCGGCTGAAGCCCACGGGCGTCAGCCAGTTGCCCCACTCGTGCAGCGCCCAGATGTTGGGCGCGCAGCCCAGCTGCCGGCACAGCTGCAGGAAGCACGACGCGTCCTCCCGCACCCGGCGCCGCCAGTGCCGCA
>VXAU01000473.1:177490-188281 GCA_013399695.1 Formicarius rufipectus | reverse complement strand
GGGGAGGAGGAGGAGTGACCGGGGTGGGGTGAGGGAAGAGGGACCGGGTCGGGGAGGAGGAGGAAAGACCGGGAAGGGAGCGGGAGGAGGCTCCGGGGAGGGGAGTGGGAGGAGGGTCTGGGGTGAGGATGCCGCAGCTCCCGAGTGTGCTGCACGCAGGGGGATTAAGTGTCAGGAGGTGCAGGGGGTTTGAGGCAGGAGCCAGGCGAGCGGCGGCCGAGGTTTCATAGCACTGGGTGTACTGTCACGGTGTAAATGTCAGGGGGCTTCCCGAGGTGCTCCCCGAGCGCGGTGTCAGCCCCGGGTCAGGAAGCAGGGAGAGGATTTGTGGTGGTAATGCCGCTGCTGGCCCGCCAGCTGGCCCCGCAGAAAGCTCCTTATCGCAGTGCCGTGGCAAGCCACGCTGATAACAAAAAGGCGTTTTAGGTCTGTAATTAAACGTGGCATGCGCTAAAGTTGTTTGAATTTGTCCTACTACGCTTCAAGCGGGAGGAGTGTGTAGTTTTAGTTAATGATTATACGGGGCTTTTCTGGTTTGAGGTTTTTAAGTGTCTTGTTACCTGAAAAAAAACTCCATATATTCAGGCAAGATAGGAAAACCTTGAAAAAGTCCTTTAAACCTTTAGGAAACATTTTATTTTGTCAATTTAACTTTTTTTTTTTTTAGTTTATAAGGTGCTTAAACAGAAGAAAGCTGATGACACAGGTTGAGAAATATAAGAATGGTGTTTGCATGTCACATGGAGAATCCTCTTCCTATCCATAGTCCTCCTGCCAGGTTGTGTTTGGCAAATGCCCACATAGCTGAGCCTGCTTCTGGCAACTTCTCCATTTGATTTTGTATGTGAGATGTGTGGCACTGGAAGTGAGAGGATGTTTAGAAGCAACTGAAGTGGGGTGCTGGAATATGTCCATTGATAAATCCGAAAGTGAACTCGAAGTGTACCCAGACACAGCTGGGCCACAAGTTCACCCTGCTGCCAGGCTGCTGATATTGCTAAAATGTATGGCCAGACAATGTATAAGCCTGCCCTCCCTCTTCTTCTTTTGCTCATCAATGAATACACAAGCAAAACCCATGACATCTTATTACTTGTGTCTCCCTTTTTCATACTAACTTAATCCTTATTGCTCATCTGTGATTACCATCTTGGCAATGGGAGCACAGGGCCCACTAAGATTCCGCTTTCCTACCACAAAGCATTTTGAACCTCAAATCATGATGTTCTCCTTGTATTTGTCTGCCTTTTGCACTCTTAGTGTAGTTAACTATTTCACTGTGTATGTATCTTGTTAGGGATGTGCTTTGCCTAAAAGCAGTTTGACTAGGGAAATATGAATAAACTACTGAGGTTTTTCAAGATTTAGTGTCCAATGAGCTTGGTGACTGATCAAAAGGATTTAGGGTCCATTATGTCAGATCATTTCACCATAAAGGCATTTTAAGTAGAAAGTACTCATGTACCAATAATGAACAGTGTCACTTTCAAACCATCTGTAATACCAGCACATACACAAAACTGCCTTAATATGGCAAAAAACGCAATGTCTGATAGCCCTGGAACACATCTAGGAAAATATGATACTAAAGAATAGCAATGATTATATTCTTAAGTTCCTAAGTGTAAATTTATTTTTTTTTCCTAATATTCAGTCTGATTCTACTTTCTGTCAGTTTGAAGCCATTCCCCGTCATCCTGTCACTCCACACCTTTGTAAACAGTCTCTCTCCATCTTCCTTGCAGGCTCCCTTCAGGTTCAGGAATTAGGTCACCCCAAAATTTCTCCAGGCTGAATGTTCCCAATTTTCTCAGCCTTTCCTTGTAGGAGGTGGGTCATCCCTCTGACCCACCTAGTGGCCCATTCCTGTGGTTTCATTGGTATCCCCTGGTATTAAACCCATTAAACCCGATGGGTGTGAGTTCCTAGGAGTTCTTGCAGGGGGTGGAGATGGGATGTGTGGCTGCACAAGGCTGCTGTTTGCAGCCTCAGACACAGAGAGACCAGCAGTGCTGTTGGCAGAGCTGCAGTGCTGTCCTTACAGCATTGGTCAGTACCATGCTCAGCATCTGAAGCAGCCCTTTGGGCCCAAAGACATCCTACTACAAGTTCAGGCAAACATTCTTCCCTACTCCAGTTACTCCTGTGCAAATTGTGAATAAATGTCAAATCTAGGAAATGTAGCTGTATGATTACACCATCATTAAGTAGACTGAAAAAGCAGAATAAAGAGTATAGCTCCCTTCATACAAAATGACATTCCAGCAAATAAAGCAGATGAAAAAGCTGGGTTACAGATAATACTTACAACTGGAAATGTTCTACTTCCAACAGACGTGTAATGGATTACGTGTTTTATGAAAACAGAAATTATGGTTCTAATTCTGCAGCTTTTAATTACATGAATGGTTTTCACACATGTAATTTCTCACCAGACTGGGTAGTGATGGCTTATATGAGGAATGATTTGGAGCACTCCCTCTACGACTCAGAATTCAAATGTGTATTTATATCTCAAGTTACACCTGCAATTAGCATATTAGATTAGGTTGCTAAGGGAATATCTTGTTTGGTGTCTCTGGTAGTTCTGAGTCATTTTATATGGTATAAATACTTAAATATTTTCTTTTGTCTTTTCTTGTTTCTCCCTTTCTGTTTTTGTTTTTGTTTTGTTTTGTGTTTTGGTTTTTTTTTTTTTTCCCCAAGGTTTATAGTTCTTATGTATAGATTCTTCTGGATCATACAAAGGAATTACATTTTTTTTTTTTTTTCTCCAGGACAGTTGTAGATGTCTGTAAGATCTGATGTTTACTATTCTTACAAAATCCCCATGAGTTTTAAAGCCACGTTTTTGGCTGTGTAAATCCTTAGTGCTGTGACACGCCAATGAGTTCAACTGTGTATGTTCTTTGAACATTTGTGTGCAAGAGACAGACCTGACTGATTGTAGACTGCAGTGATAATTTAATGCACAGTGGAAAAAATGGTCAAAGTGACAGACCATATTTATATTTTGATTGTGTCTTCCATTTCTGTTGAATTAAAACTAGCTTTGAGGGGATTTGTTAGCTTGTTTGACTTGGTAAAGATGTTATTATTAAATATATGTTAAATAATGCCACACAATACTGTGTAAATAAAAGGAAACAGAGAATTCAATCAAAGAAAACAAAACAAAAAGCCCACCTGACCCACTCTGTGGAGGTCAATATCTGTGTTTGGTAAAACCACAGTAGATAATCTGACAAATTCTGGAAGTGGGCAGTCACCATAGTTGCATTTGTAAGTGGCCTCAGTGGGTGACAGAGGTGCTGGGACTGCACTGTGTTGGCTCTCGCTAGATCAACGCCACGTGGCTGTTCACCTTTCCAGGGGTTTCATCAGTGGTAGCTGATGAAGCTGCATTCCAGCAGAAGCTGTCAGGATGGATACTGGAACCCAGCCTTGTGGGACCACCTTTTTCCAGAAAAAAAGTCCCTTGTAGAGGGAAACGGAGAGTAAAAAGGATTATCTTTTGTAAAAGGGGTATCAGTGTGTGGCAAATCAAAATAATTTTACTCTTATTTTGCACTGAGTTAATCAAAGAATGGATGGTCAGTTCCACTTAGGGATATTTTATATTCTTTGTCCCACTGGACATAAGAGTTTTTATAGAGAAGCTGTAGTTTAACATTGGCATGCTGTTCTATTTAACAAAAAGCAAACTTTGCTAACATAAGGTGAAGACACATTTACTACATACAGCTATTTCCTTCCCTTTTTTGTCCTTCCCTAAACACATGCAGATAATTTTATGTGAAAGACATTCTCTTCTAATCCCACTTTTATTGTACATTTACCACAGCAAACACTGCTCACGTGTAGACTACTATTTTGTCCAGATCTCTTCCTGCATTAAAAGACTTACATAATCGTATTGAGAGAAAGCACTTAGAGATCTGTAATCCACTGGTCTTACTGGATGACTTTTTATATAATGAAAATCTGTGAAGGGTAAATATGTTGACCAGGAGTTCCATTAGCACTTAAATAGAAAGTATTTCTGGAAGGTGTACATAAGCAACACAAACCTTCCAAGAGAAGGAGAAGCAAGCTCATAATCTGTCCTCTCAGACTACGAACAGTAAGCATGTGTTTAATTCTTAATCCAGAAGATAATTACATCAGTCATTTTGCCCAGTTTTAAATAATTGCATTACTGTAAAAAAAAAAAAAGTCTTATTTACATGAAGAATTTGAAACTAATTTTATTTTATATCCATAGTGCTGAAGTTTGATGTTACATTGTTTGCCACATAAGGTGAATCACTTTTACTTATGGTTCCGTCTTCCTTTGGTTAGTAAAGTAAAAAACAGTTTAAAGGGGTTTTATGGTGATGGACTGGAAATCCTGGAATGAAACTACAGTTGTTTGCATTTAACAGACACAGTTCTGATAGTTTGATACAACTGTTGATCATTGTTACTAATATTGCAGGACCGAATTTCATACTCCCCAGGTCATATGTATCTTTTGCTAAAGTAAATGCTAGCTTTGCTGGCTGAAAGGGACAATTTGGATCCTAATACAAGGAGAATTTAATCCAATGGTCTAGCCTGATATGTTCCCTGGTTTTCAGTTGTCCAAGCCAGTGGTTCTGTACTTAGCACTGAACAAGCTCTGCTGAAGGCAGTGTCATGTTAGCCTGAACGCTGTTGTAGCTGTTTCCTAAGGCAGAGGTTCCCTGGCTTTCCAGACTACTGATTCCCTTACAGTATAAATTAAGCTACAACACTGTATTCAACTTTTGGAGCTTGAGAAGGATGTGTTTATGTTAAGAAAACTGTCATGAGAGAGTTTAGTACTGTTTTATTACTCTGGCTGAAAGAGGAACTTTACTTTCAAAGAGCTTACTGACAAGCTGTACTAATATTCCAGGTTTTTGTAGAATCACAGAATGGTTTGGGTTTGGAAGGGACCTCAAAGCTCATCTCATCCCACCCCCTCCCATGGGCAGGGGCACCTCCCACCAGCCCAGGTTGCTCCAAGCCCTGTCCAGCCTGGCCTTGGACACTCCCAGGGATGGGGCAGCCACAGCTTCTCTGGGCAACCTGTGCCAGGGCCTGCCCACCCTCACAGGGAAGCACTTTTTCCTAATATCCCACCTATCCCTACTCTCTGTCAGTGTGAAGCCATTCCCCCTTGTCACATCACTCCTTCTCCATATTCTCTCTCCATCTTTCTTGCAGGCTCCCTTCACGTACTGGAAGGCTGCAATTAGGCCACCCTGGAGCCTTCCCTTTTCCAGGCTGAACATTCCCAATTCTCTCAGCCTTTTCTGCTAGCAGAGGTGCTCCATCCCTCTGATCCTGGGATCCCTCTGATCTTCTGGACTCGCTCCAACACGTTTTGTTTGGTTTGACTTACTGCTGCAAGCCAACCAATAAGTTATAAGGAGGTACTTTATTTTTAAATAAATAGTGACAGTAACAGGTTTTCATTATTCAAAGTGTCGAAAATACCACTCATGCACAGGCAAAACCAGTATAATTCAAGTCAGGAATAAGATTTCAGGATACAGCAAATTTGATGTGTATATCATCCTGTGAATAAAGACAAAAGAACTGAAATAGATCAACATGGAAATTCAGCAATAACCATCTTCTTTTGTACTACAATTACATTCTCCTTCACTAATCAGCATGAGTATGTGCTTTCTCATCATGTTATTTAGAGTATTTTTAAGTATGACTTCCCATTTTTCGCTTACAAAATAGCATTTCCAGATCTCCTTCCAGCTGCATTACAACAGGAGGAAAAATGAAGACTGCAAATTTACATCTTCATTCCTTAATTTAAAAGAAGCATCAGTACTTTTGGGCAATGGTGGTTTCATTTGTTTTGGTTTTGTGCATTGTTGTGCCAGAACTCTGTCACAGGGAAAGAACATTTCTATCAAGTGAAGGAGATGAATGGCAGGAACATTATTGTAGACGGTGCCAGTCCTCTGTTAGAATTCTATTCAGATAGCCTAAATATGATAGATTTTTAGGAACAAACTAATGATGAATAAATTTGCAGCTGGCTTTGTCTTATGATTTGAAAAGTCTTTTTCCAAGGCCCATCCTTTAAATACTAATTGTGTGCATATTCATAATAAAGCGAGGCATATATTTATGGGCCACTTATATGAATACGAGTTTTGTAGCAAAAAGTCCAAATTAAAAAAATGCAATGAACTGAAAACTTCCAATTTACCAACTCACTGAGCTTTGCTTTAGAAGATGACATTACCTATTCTTAAAAATTCTTCTACACAACTAACCATGGATAAACTGTTTATCTGTGGTTAAGTGTGTAGAAGATACCGAGATAAAAGAGAATGATTGCTGTCAGTGTTACCATTTATTTACCCACTAGAAACCAAACTTGAATTCCTTGGGCTTTGAGAACATGTGATTGAAAGATCTGATGTCACAAGGTACATGGAGTTTTCAAGGAGCACAGAACAGAGTCCAACTGCTTATCCACCTTCCTGTGAACTAAGTAAAAGGAGAGTGCAAAGAGTGAAAATACCTGCAGATCCATAGTGACTACTTGGTGGCATTCCAAATCTGCACATTCTCCTGCATATTTTGCTGTATTTCCCTTAAATGTGTTTACTCAATGTGATTGTGAAGGAGATTGTCTCATTTAAATGAACACACAGGTCTAGGCAGGCTGGAACTGTAGCACCCAGGTTTGACTTTGTTAGCAAGTTCTCGGGGATCTCTACGGACATAGATTAACTACATATGAAACCTACCCTATGGAATGAGTGAAACACAGCAGAAAGGAATGTGGAGTTGTAACACTTGAATTCCCAAGAGAATGGAGTCAGATTGGATCAATGTGCAGATCTCACATTATCCTTCAACATACGATAGCCTATAGCTTTTAACTCAGGCCTCTGCTTACAATTATTTTTCTCACCTACAAGTGACCAGATTCAAATACACATTTTCCCCCCAAATCCTGTTCTCTTAAGTTTTAAAGGATAAACTGATTTTTGCAGTTTTTCAAAGTATGTTTGGTTCATAACTCAAAAATATTAGGTGTATAAGAGTGTTGTCAATTTTATTTAACAGGCATGGAGATTGTTGTCTAGTAACTTCATAAAACATGTCTGATAAAACACCATGCTTGATAATGTGTCCATAATAAGCAATGAAGAAGAATAACTTATTAAACCTCCAATATTATGGGGTCTTTGTAGTTGGCTGGGGAGTGCCTCCTCTAACACCTATGATACTGTAGTGCATGTACCAAGCATTCCTGAACTGATAGTGTGTTCACAGTAACAAGATACTTGTAAGTTACCTAATGAATACCATAACACATAGGTCCTTCTACAAAACATTATGAAGCTTCTCTGCAGTTAGTGCCTGTCCCTCCAAATTACATCTAAAGGTTATCAATTTTATAGGGAAGTGCTGCCTACTTTTATGCTGTTCTTGCATTTGCCTCCCAAAATTGAAGTGTATCAAATAGTACCAATCCTACAGGCTTTCTGTTTCCCAGATGATTAATCAGACATGAATGAGATATGAAACTGGGACACATTTTTAGCTTTGTCTGGATTTCTGCAAAGAATTTGTGAGCTTGCAGAAATGTGACTGTACCCATACAAGCATCAATCCCTGCCTGTCAACAGGAGAGGGGATACTGGTCTGCTTTAACTCAGCAGGATTTTTGTTGGGGTTTTGTTATCTATTTTCCAATGTTACTGTGTCTGCTGTGGGTACATTCATTGCTCCTGATTTCATAGTTAATTGTAAAGTGCAAACTGCTGTTACAGAAAGAAAAATTTGAAGCAGTGGCAAGAATCAGCCTTTCTGCAGGGAAAGATAAAATTGTGGCAAATGTGAATGAGAACCACAACGCTTGCTAGTATTTTTCTGAATATGCAACTCTCACTTCTTTCTCTCTGGATTTGGAAAGCAATTAGTCATTCACATATGCTGTGCCAATTCATGCAACTGCGTTCTGTACAATCCAGTCTAAATCAACAAACAGTATTTGGTATCAAACATTGCTCGTTCTGTTTTTTCCCATCCCCAACCATTAACGTATGAAAAAGAGAGGCTGTTGCATTCTTTTATTGGGGTTTTCATCCTTACCCCTTTCTTCCNTCTTAATCTCCAAGTTTGTATTACTCTCATATACTGTAAACAGTGACCAGCAGCAAACACCAGAGCCTAGTGAAAAACAAAAAATACAGGCTTTTGAGAATAGTGATCTATTAATAGCAAACAAATCCCTGTTACAGCCAGCAGTGATAATACCCTGATACTTCAGTTAACTGTTCGAAGTCCAGCAAATGAAGACATCCTACTCTGCGGGCTGGTTTGCATCCCTTTTCTTCAAAAAGCACAAAGGGTCAAATCGTGCATTTTTGGATACCGAGAGGCGAAAAGTTTTGCTTTGTTCTTTCAAGTGCTCGGTTTAAATTCTCACCTCGTCCGTGAGGCGTGAAACGCTCCAGACAGACTGGAAGGGGTCGCTCCTGTCAGAGCTCGCTCTGCCCTAGGACAGCTTTACCACACACACCGCCAGGACGATGGCGATGATGAGCACAGCAGAGAAAACAATCCCAGCCAGAACCTTGCTGATATCGCAGAAGGATTTATTTTCTTCCACAGAGATCATGCCAATAGAAGAAGCGCCCACGCTGATGGTGGATTTTAGTTCAGCCCCTGGGTCTTGCTTAGCCTCCACTGTCCACTGGGGGACATTGACCTTCATTTCCATCTCGTACATCATCTCTCCTACCTGGTTGATTTCGTTCTCGAGGTCCTTCAAGTCCACCACGTCGATATTGTGCTCGGCCTCGTATTTCATGTTCTGCACGCTCATGGCTCTGGCGGCCACGCCAGAGGTTCCCCCGCTCATCCCCGTCTGGATCAGGTGCTTTTTGGGCACGTTCAGCGGGAACTCGTGGCCGAGCTCCAGGGCTCTCCTCATGTCGATCTCCAGGATCTCTAGGCACGTGGAGAAAATCACCCATAGCCTCTCGAACTCGGCTTTGTCTTCCTTACTCACGCTTTTGTCCTTCAGGACCGTGGTGAGCTTGTTCCTGTTGGCCACCGCCAGCTCCTGCGCTTTCTGCCGGGTTTTCTTCAGCTCCTCGCGGAGGTTCTGCGAGTCCGAGGTGCCGCCGATGGTCAGCACCATGTGCCGGTAGCAGGCGGTCACCTTGTTGAGCGCATCCAGCAGCGCCTTGCACTCCTCCTTCACCATGGTCGCGGTGTGCCCGGAGCCGCTCCGACTCACCCTGTGCGGGGCTCCGGGCGCTGCCCGACCCGGGCTCTGCCAGCGCACACGGCAGGGCGTGGATCCCGCATTCAAACCAGTGTGTCCCGGCGGTCAGGGGTTGTCATGCCGCATCCAAATCAATGTGTCCCGGCGATCAGGGGGTGCCCTCGGGGCGCTCCTGCATCCAAATCAGTGTGTCCCGGCTGTCAAGGAGTCTCCTCGGGGCGCTCCTGCATGCAAATGAGTGTGTCCCGGGGCGCTCCTACATCCAAATCCCGTGTGTCCCGGTGGTCAGGGGGTGGCCCCGGAGCACTCCAGCATCCAAATCCCGTGTATCCCGGGGCGCTCCTGCATCCAAATCAGTGTGTCCCGGCGGTCAGGCGGTGGCTCCGGGACGCTCCAGCATCCACAGCCGGTATGTCCCGGGGCTCTCGAGCATCCACACACCGTGTGTCCCGGCGCTCAGGCGGCAGCGCGGCCGGGCCGGGGTCAGCCCCGGCGGGCGGGCGGCATCACCCGCAGCGCCCCAGGGGGCGGGGCGGGACGCTGCCCTTTCCAAAGTGCCAAACGCACGGGAGAACGGGGGGGAGGACAAAAAAAAAACCCAAAAAACAAAACAAAACAAAAAAAGAACAACCAAAAACAAAAAAAAAAAACCCACACACACACACCAAAAAAAAACAAAAAAAAAAACCAAAACAAAACAACCGAAACAAAACAACTACAAACCAACCAAAACAAATCAAGCAGCGGACGGCAAAGCTCGGGGCAGCGACAGCCGGCCCCAGCACCGGGCCCGCCCAGCTGCGCGCCCCGCGGCCACAGGGCGGGCAGCGCCGGCCCGGCCCTATAAGCCCTCGCAGGCTCCGCCTCCGCAGGCAACGGCCCCGCGGCGCTCCCGGTTCCCTCCCTCCCTCCAGCGCCCCGTCATTGGCTTCGTGCGGCCGTGCCGGGCCCGCCCTGCACCCCGGTAGGGCTCGGCGGGGTCGGGGGGAGGCGGCGGGGCAGGCCCGAGGGCCGCGGTGAGTGGCGTTGTCGGCCCGGGCAGCGAGCTGTGGGGCTGTGGGGAGGGACCGCCCCGGCCCGGGCACCGCGGCGGTGCCAGGCGGACACACGGCCCGGGTCCTTGTCCCGGGAGCGTCCCGAGCCCCGCGGTGTGTGCTGTGCATGGGGGGGTGTCTCTCCCAGGGGTCGAGGGTGTCCCGGGCCCGGNCGGGGAGGGTGTCCCGGTTGTGGTCGCTGCTGCCTCGGTGTTCGTGGGCAGCACACGGGGTGGTGATGCTTTAGGAGCCTGGCAGAGCTGTAAAGGCGTGCTTGAACCGGGAGGGGGGCTCGACCCTTCCCCGTATCGCTACCCTGAGGGTGCAGTGTGTGTTAGGAGCAAGATAACCTGCTGCGAGGAGCAGAGTCCGGGCACACCGACTCCTGCTGCTGAGCACAGCCTCGGGAGTCTTGTCTAGACCACGTTCCTCCTGCATCTCGGTAGCTTGGACTCCACTGACTGCATCTACTTTTTT
>VXAU01000473.1:129222-177469 GCA_013399695.1 Formicarius rufipectus | reverse complement strand
AATGTATTTTGGCCCTAGTTCTAAACTCTGTGTAGCTTCTGCTGGAGGCTGCTGCTTGTGGAAGAAACTACCTTTTAACCTCTGCAGATTGCCAGATTTCTACTGACCAAGCTGAGTAGCTCCCTACCAATTTGAGTGTTTGTAGCCCAGAAGAAGCAAACCACACACACCTCTCTCCTTATAGGAGTAGAGAAACAGAGGATGATATTACAGACCTGATTATAAGTGAAGTCTTATAATTGCTTAATCATTGTCAGGTGGAAAAAGGATTAGCCCTGGGTTTGAATCTGGAGTGCTGTGTGATATAAGTGATAAGCTTATTGCTGACTAAACCAGGCATATTTGTGTATGTCTGTAGTAGCTATATTTAAAGTCTGCCACATGGCTTTGAAGTTGCTGTTCCTCAGCACCTTCCTTGGTGCTTGAGAATCTTAAAGCTGCTTCTCTGAAGGAGCTGGGGAGGGAGGGAAACTGGTTCAGAAACATGTGACTTATTAAACCTGAAGGTAGCAGGAGTCTCAATCTGCATCAGACAATGCTTAAATACATCTTCAGGTTTGTCATGTGGGAGAGCAAGCTTGTAATTTAGATTAGTTCTAAATGCAGTTCAGCTACATGCAGTTATACAAATTGCTGAGATTGTGGGAAACCTTAGAATTCAGTGTTAGCCATCATGTTCTGAAAACTCAAATCTTGATACTGCTTTCTAGCAAGATGCTGGCTAGTCAACATACTGTCCTGGGTAAACTTTTAGGATGGAGTTTAAAAATCCTTTGAACTCACTCGGGAAGCAGCGTAATGAGTAGGAAGAGAAATGTATCTTCTTGTTTTGTAGCAAGGCTTTCTTGCAGTAGATGTAAATGAACGTATTCTTTCTATGCAGCACTCATAGAAATGTTTGCAAAGTAATCTGTGATGCTTCTTGATGCCTCACTGATTAAATGTTATGCTCTCATTTTAATAGAGTAGAATTTTAGGTATATGCATGCATGTTTTGTGTAAATGGTTGGTAAACCTTGTGTAAGGGACTTGCTTTTGGAATAAGCTCATATATAGACTTTGGCCTAGAGACTGCTGTGGCCTGGGAAGGCTTGAAGCCACTGTGATGCACAGAAGGAAAATAAGGGTGAAATACAGTGGAAAGGAAATGTGACATCAACCCTCTCCCTGATAACTGGTAAACTATGCACTTGCTTGAATAACTATTGTGTGATTTGCTTTTGGGTAAGCATTTTGCTGGTCAGGTGGCTTGAGATTCCATCCTTGGCAAGAATCTTAATTTATATCATGGAATAATGCTAAAATGTATCTCTGTCATGGTGTTCACTGTCAGGAAGCTCTTCATTAGCTGAGGCTGAATATGGTGCATTGTACAGCATCAAAACTCCAGTGGTGGTTAATTTATTTTTCTAGTTAGAACTTAGCTACTGAATTGTTTTCCAGCCTTCCTTCCCCATGTTCCCCTGCCTAAAGGAGGGAACTAGTGTAATTCTACAGTGTATTTCATAATTAATTCTAGCAATTGTCTGATATTTAAGTATATGGCAGTGATGAGGTAAGACTTAGTGCTGGCCTGCAAGGACTTAGTTTTCCTATTGAGATGCACAGGGAAGGGATTATATTCCTGCCTGGTTGTCTAAGGACCATTGGAACTGAGGTGGATGGGTATGGAGTTACTGGCTTCAGTTCCCTTGTATTGCTGTGGGTGGCCTGTGCTGGGTCTGGCCCTGCAGTCTTGGTGTTTTTATGCACTTATCACTGGTGCTGGAGTTGGTACCAGCCTGCTGTGAATGGTGCTGGTTTGTAACCAGGCAAGAAATGACATTCTGTGACCTGAATCTTAGTACATAGCTTGGGGAATTCTACTAATGTCTTGCCTCAGTAACTGAGGAATGAAAATATTTGGCTTAAGTTAATGTCTATTTATCGATGTGTTTCAGCTCCACTGTTTGTTTTCTTACCTCTCCAAAGAAGTACCACTGTTGAGGAGGTGTAAATACAGCTCACTAATATTTGGGGGAAGAATCTTTGTTTGAGAAGCTGTTTTGGGAACTTTGTATTTTCTGTTAATGTTCTTCCTCTAAAGTTTCATTGTAATTGTTTGTGGTTCAGTGACCAGCACTTGCACTTTGGTCTAGGGCTTGCGTGTCAGTAGCTGTGGGTTCCCCAGCTGAGAATTAAATGCAGCTTCAGTAGTGGCAAGCCAAGAAAGTTCTTTGGCAGTTACTCTGGTGGATTCTCTGAGCCTGCAAGAATGGAGAACTGGGAATCTGGTTTGTCTTCTGTTGTGAAGAGGAGAATGCAGTGTGTTTTTAGTATTTGGTGAATGACAAGTAAGATTATCCCAAATATATGGGATGGAAGTGGGAGGCTTGCCTGTTGAGGGATGATCCACACATACTGAAATGTACTTCTTCTGGGGAAAGGAAGAGGTGGCTGTGGAGAGTCAAGCTTATATTGTCTCTGCCTGCTAGTCTGGGACAACTAAGAATGTGTCCGCCTCAAACTATGGTGCAGATAAATACAAAGGGTGAACTTTCTTCATTGTCACGGGTGAGCTCAGTTTTTGAGTTTACAAGGTGTGGCTCATGGAGAGGAGCTGCAGGAGGAACTGGTGCTGCCCCATCTCAGGGTCCTGCCCAGGTGCTGCAGGGCAGGGTGGGAGCAGTGGTAGGGAGGGCCAGAGGTGTTAGGCCTAAAAGAGGCCTGGGTGTTGTTGGGTAGGGGTGAAAACCAGAGTCATGAGATCCTCTGCCAGGCTCTTCAGTGGAAAAACACCATGTGCCTGGAAGGGAGGTGCTGAGAGGGTGAGCATCTTCCTGGAATGCTGCTGACCCCTCCTTTCCAGGCACTGTTCAGTTCTGTCAAACTGATGTTCCGGGGTCATAAAACTTAGTTTTTCCATGGTTGCTAGTAAGCCTTGAACTGACAGATGCAAATTAACCACTCTCTATCCAGATAATTCAGAGGTGTTGTTCTGACATACTTCAGCTTCACAGAAACCAGTGGAAGCTGAACCTGAATCTAAAAGGGGTGGGAATAGCTTGTTCCCTCCTTTGCTCCCTCACTGTGAGCCAGCTGCACTGGAATAAATCTTAAGTGTTTTTCATAGGATGCCTAGTGTTCATCTTTCAGGAAAGGAAGTACAGTGTCTGGGGTGCTCAGAAGCAGAAACTGGGTGTTTGTTTTGGTGTTGTTTGTTTGTTTGGGGTTTTTTTTGTTTGTTTGGGCTTGGAGGTGTTTTTGGTTTTTTTCCCTTTTGTTTTTATTTTGAGGTGAATGCTGATTTAGGGCTCCAGTTCAGATAGTAACCTTTGCTCAGAGCAGAGTAAATGAGGAGTAATAGTGCAGGTGGCTGAAATAGTAACTGGAATTTTATTTGGACTGAGACTAAGATTCACTGTTAGATTCCTGTTTTCTTGCTTAATGCTTTAAGATATGGCTGGCCTGGGTTGTTCCTGCTAACAAGTGGTGCTGTTGATCTGTTGGGGTGAAAACACTTCTATTAAAAAAAGAATTTACAGCTGGGGAACACTTGCTTCCTCTTTTTTTTTTTTTTTTTTTCTCCTATGGGGATCTGCAGTTTGCTAGCATGATAAAAGCTACCAGAAATGTCTGTCTGCTACTTTGGGAAGTCTTTTAACTGAGTAATAATTTGCTGCTTGTTCTGACTTGCTCATTATTTTGAGCATTTCAGCAGATGATATTCTATCTGCTGGTTTACTAAGCCTTAGTTGTTCCTGTTATGGAGTTTTCAAGCTAAGATGAAGTTGTTGCCTTGTGAAACTTCAGTATTGCTATGCAAGTAAAATTGGGTGGATTTATGCTTTTTGAATGTGCCATGCTAAAGGATCTGGTGTTGAAGGAGAACATGGCATTCTGCTTCTTTGAAGCTTGACTTGCTCCCTGGAGATCAGCTTATTGAACTAGGCTAACATTTTTTTGCTAACTTTGGTAGCTATTTTATTCTGTTCTGCTAAAGTAATTCTGAAATGCCTTGGTGAAAACAAAATGTTATGCTGATCAGTGTTGAACATGATATTTGTATACACACTACCTAAGATTTGTATAAAGGGCATTTTTTTCTGCAGTGTGTTTTGTTAAATCTTTAGCAGAGGTAGAGCAGGATGTTCAGAAAATGATGTGCCTAAGACTTGAGTAAATAGTTGTATAACTTGAATCTTGACATGATTTAGCTGCCAAGTAACAATGCCAGTAAAGTGACACCCATCTGCTTTAGTGTCTGTTTGTCTAAATTTTAAAATACTAGTTAAAAGGAACTGAAACCTGCAAGGTTTGGAAAAGGTGCCTCACTTGACCATCTCTAAAGGAAAGCACCTTAATGACAAAATGACCTGTCAGAGTTCCTTCCTATTTGCTGTTTTCAGCACCAAATGCAATAAGGCTTCATTTTCCATGTTTTGGAGGAAACAATGGCATTCTTAGATTCCATGTTTTTCACTTGAGCTATCCCTTGTACATAGTTCTGTCGTTCGAATTATCACTCTGCTTTTCATCTAGAAAGGATTTGGCTGTTTTAAGAATATGATTGTTACAGCTTAAAAAACCCACAATGCTTATTAGGTTGTCTGATCCAGCCAGCTTCTGTTCTTCCAGCAATTTGAGCTATTTCTGTGTTTACAGGCATGAAGCCACACACTTAAATGATTCCATTTAAACATTTTATGTAACATTAGTATTTGAGTTGTTTTGCAGTTCAGCATGATGGAATAAAGTAAACTTAATAGTGCATGTAGTTTGTCAGCTTTTAATGAGCTTTCTCTTAAGCATTAAACAGTTCTGGTAATGTATACTAGGCTTTGTACATGTTGTTTCCTCAGTGTTAGTAAATCTAAAGCTGTCCAAGATGCAACTGGAAGAATAAGTCTGTGTCACCCACAGGTTAAATTAGGTTGAAGTTGGAATTTCTGTTCTGCCAACAAACCCTCACTGGAGGATTCTAATGTGTTCCGATAATTACAGCAATGCATTAGCCAGTATTTTCAGATGCATTTAACTTTTAGTGTGAAAATTGACTTCAAAGCTCAGGCATTTTTGAGTTTGAGAAGCTTTAATGTATTCTCTTGAATCTGTAGACTAAATGCCTTTGGTATTTTAATTACTTACATTGTAAATGGTTTACATCCACATTTGTGCCCCTCTGAAGAGTGCTGTGGGTAGGTGATGGAAATCCAAGGGAATATAGTAACTAAACTGTTTTAAGTAATAAGTATTCTACCTATTGTTTTTCATACTCACATTTTAATCAGCTGTGATAGGTGTGCAGTGATGTGGCACTGAGCAGCTGCAGGTGTAAGGGAGAGAAGAGGGAAGGAAACTCAGAATTGTCTCTCAACCCCCACCAGCCAGGCTAGTACTGCTTTATTTCCTGCTGTATGGGAACTTGCATGTGGGGAGCAGCTGAGAGTCTGCTCTGCTCCAGGTGGGTGACAAATAGCCATGTGAATTGAAGTTTTGGCTTCCTTCTCGGGGTTCAGCATGTCAGTGGCACCTTAGTTGCATTACAGTAGCTGAAATGCCAGAATTCAGTGTTGGAATGTGGTTTCTCTCCTTGCTGGAACTGTCAAGTGTGATTCAAACCTGTCAGTAGTTTTTCCTGTGTGATGGTCTGTCAACAATGATTCTTCAAGTACTCCAGCTGCTGTGGGCTTTTTTCAGGTACAGTCAGTGATTTCTGACCTAGGTCAGTCATACACTTCATAAGCTCTGGTTTTCTGTGGGAGCTTCCCTTCTCCCTGTTCTGCTGGGGAATTAAATGTTCTGTTAAATTTCTTTCTGGACAAGTCTTGTCAGTTGGGTGTTTTTAATGGTGAGCTGCAGGAGGATGCATGGAATGTGTTCTTCTCTTCCCCTCCTTTAATGAGAAGAACTCTGTGGATTTGATGTGTTGAGCTGCAGAGGTGGCAGTGTGGCTGTAGCAGTAGTAGACATTTGTGCACTGCAGTTTTACTCTGCTGTCTCATGCTTGGTTGCCTTCTTGNCCCCAACACAGTTCTTGGTGTGCTAATACCTTCTCCATCTCTGTCTTGGGGGACATGACAGCAGCCTCATCTGCTGCTGCTTGACCAGATATGCAAATTAACCACACTAAAGGCAGGTGAAGCTGCCTGAGTGGGCCAACTCCTTTTGTGAAAGCTTGATTTGAAAAGTGCCTTGATAGCCCATACAGTCCAGCCTCTTGGCTTCACTATGTGCATTATCACCTCAGGCAGAGGTTTGTCTAACGTGTTCTTAGAGATTCACTACATGAGACTTGGTAGCTTTGCCAAGCAATCTAAACCATGTGTTTATCCTCTCTTGTGAAAGGTGTTCCTCATCTGTAATCTGAGCCTGCTTTCTTCATTTAAGGCCTGTTTCTTGGCTAGATGTGGAAGAAAAGCCCTTCACTGAAAGCTTGATACATTTGGGGGAAAAAATTCTTAACCTGTTTCATGCAGTTTCTTCAGCATAAACATCACTGCCTTTCATGGGCTGGATTCTGCTTACAAGGCCTCCTTGCCCTTGTCACTTCAGATTCTTCTCCTGTCAGTTCATCTCCTGTGATGAGGTCATCAGAGCATCCTAAAAAAGCATGTAGCACTCTTGCTGTGGCAGACTTCTGCAGGCTGCGCATCCATACAGCCCTGCTTGGTCCTTGACTCACACACACCAAACTGCCTGAGTCATGTTTGGGCTGTAAGCTGCAGTCATTTAACATCATCTTACTTGGAACTGTGCCCTATCCAGATGTTCAGCAGGCAGGTTGTCTTTTGTAGCTAACTAGTTTTGCTTATTAAGGTCAGGGGTGATATTTGTGTTCCTGCAGCAGATCTGCCACTGCCCTTGTGTAGCCTTTTCTCTTTCCTCCACCACTGGCTGGGGAGGAATCCCACATCTTGAACTTGGATTGCAGCTGCCTGCCAAGAAATGTTTCTAGTCATCATCAGTGGTGGAATTACTGGTGGTAATCCTATTTACCCAGACACTGTGGTAGGACGGATCATAGAATCATAGAATGGATGGTGTTAGAAGGGACTTTAAAGCTCATCTCGTTCCACCCTGTGTCAGGGGCAGGGACACCTTCCACAGCTTCTCTGGGGAGGCTGTGACAGGGCCTTCCCACCCTCATGGGGAGGAATTTCTTCCTTGTAGTTGATCCAAATCCACCATCTTTCAGTGTGAAGCCATTCCCCCTTGTCCAAATTCCATTTCTAGCTTTTTTTTTGTAGCCCCTTTTAGGTACTGGAGGGTACAATGAGGTCTCTCAAGAGCCTTTTCTTCTCCAGGCTGAACAATCCCATCTCTGTGATCATCTTTTCCCACTCCCCTAGACTTGCTCCAACAGGTCCATCCTGTCCTGCCTGTGCTGGCCCCCAGGGCTGGCCCAGCTCTGCAGGTGGGGTCTCACCTGAGCACGGCAGAGGGGCAGAGTTCCCCCCTCCCCTGCTGCCTGGTTTGTGGGATGAGCCCAGGGCACGGTGGCCTTTCTGGGCTGCAAATGCAGATTGCTGGGCCATGTTGAGCTTGTGTGAAGCTGTACTTTTTCTAGGTTTGCAGTCTTTAATTACTGAGCAAATATTTTCTTCCCCATTGTGTTGGCAAACTACAGAGCTGTGCTCCAAAGAATGCTGATTTGGGAGTACTGAGTAAGTCTTCTTTCATGGAAGCTCTTGGAATTATTGTATGCTTTGGAAGTGGATAGACAGTTTTGTCTGGAACTGCACAGGAAAAACTCTGTTTGAGGCACTTAGGAGCCACTGCCAAATTTCAGTGGCTCAGGCTGAAGTTGTCCAAGCTGTAAGTAGTGATAACTTTATAGTGCAAATGGCCTGCAGCTTTAACTGATCAGGGTTGTGTTTGGCTCCAAGGCAGCTGCTCTTGTGTCTAATTAGAAGGACCAGTGCCCAGCTCAGCTGACAGGCTGTGGATCAGTTACAGCAGGGCTGAACGCCAAAGGCTGTCTAAAATGAGTGGGAGCTGGGGGGCTGTTTTTCCACTCTCTTAAACTGCCATACAGTGAGCTCACACTGAGTAAATAGTGTGCCAGGTGTAGTTCTCGCTTTGAGGAAATGGGGATACTGAGTGTGTGAGGGTGGCAAATTAGAGTTTGTAGCTCATCCCTCCCCAGGATGTGCAGCTGAAATTCTGTGAGGAACTTCTGTTGATTCCCAAGGGAAGTTGGATGAGGGGGAAAGATATGGAGCAAGTTTAAGTGTTAAACCTGTTAATCTTGATTCTTGTTAAAAAAGTTTTTCTGAAGTTATCCCAGGAGGGATTTAAGTGTTTTGTTTTGTGGTTTGTTTGTTTGTGGTGTGTTTTTGTGTGTGGGTTTTTTGTTTATTTGTTTGTGGGTTTTTTTGTTTTGTTTTTTTGGGGGGGTTTTTTTGTGCCCTTGTGTCTAGGATGTATCATGGCTAATTGGAATTGAGGAAGCAAACAGTTGAGGGTCTAATGTTGCCTTAGGGATCATCTTTTCCAGGGCACCCTGACACACCTAGTGACAGCTTTTCCAGTGCTTACTGATTATGTTTTCTGTCTCTAGTTCCTTATCCCTGCTCACTGTTTTGCCAAATATTATGCATCAGCCTGACCACAATTCACTGAGACTTTTCCATGGGCATAGAGATGACCACAAATGATGAATTTCATGGTGGTTTTTCAATATGACATGGGCATTCATATCTTCTTGGTCTCCCTCTAACTTTCCCTGGGAAGTTGAGGATTGCCTTACGCGAGGGTGTGTGTTACACTGTCTGGGTGTCTCACTGATGTGTGTCAGCAGTCCTTATGCAGGTGAGTTTTAAGACTTGCATGAGCACAGTGCAAAAGCATTCAGGTCCTGTGGTGAAGTAGAATCAGCCATAAAAGGCTGTTTAATTGGTCTCTTGGCTTGTTTTAGACTTCAGAAGTCAGCTCATATTATCAAAGTAGTAATATTTTCGTGTTCTCTCCTCCTCTCCTATATTCATTGTTAGACTCCCAGCACCTGGAAGGCCTAGGGAGACATTATGAGGATAAGTGTGTGATTGGAAATGTATATTAATGAAAAGTCATCTGTCTGAGTAACTAGTTATAGCTTCATATGCCACTGTGGCTTGTATCAAGACCTGAAACTGCTTTGTCCTTTTAGAGAAGGACACTCAAATTACCCCCTACGTATTTCCAAATAGTATGTTTTAGCAGGTATATTAACCATTCTCCATGTGTATTTTAGGAAACCTCCTTGAAATCTCTTGAGTCCATATGGCTATGTATGATGAAGATATCTTGAAAAATCCCTTTTATTTGGCCATTCAGAAGCGACGTCCTGATCTGTGCAGCAAAGTTGCAGAACTTCATGGTATTGTAAGTATAAATGAGATTTAAAAGCTGCTGTTTAAATACTAGCTATTTGAATTTAAATCATATGTCTGTTATGAAATATGTAGTGATTAGTTCAAGCTTACAGAACTTGGAAGTGAAGCAGAAAAACTTAAACTTGCTTGCTATTTACTAGTCTGAAGCTCTTGATATATTAAGGTAGTAAAAGGTTAAAGTCTGTCCTTTTTCAGATAAGTCACAGTATGAAACTCTGGAAGAACTACTGGACTGTATCTAACAGTACCCTTCCCTTTTTATTTAAACAAAAGCACCTATAGTGGCTAAATGTTTAGTAGTAAATATTTAAAATCCAGATTTAAGTGCTTGCCTCTAAAGGACAAAAGCTATTGATGTTAACTGGCAATACATGACATTGAAGCCTGGTTTAACTCTTTCAGGTGCTAGTTCCATGCAAAGGAAGCCTTTCAAGCAACAGTCTTTCTACCTGCCAGTTTGAATCATATGTTCTGAAGCCTCTAGAAGAAAACTTTGAAACCTTAAATGGAAAGGTATTTCTGTTTTGACATCTGAATAGATCTTGGAGACACTCCAGTAATGTTTCATTGCAGCTGATGACTGATAGTGTGAGCTTATGGTTACAGGAGAGGTACCCAGGAGTTGTACTACTTTCTTGGTTCTACTGCTTTCCAGTAAAAGACCCTGTATTTTGGCATGCACACAACAATAGATGTCCTGTTGAGATGGTAACATGGCCTCTGACCTCAATTCCTTGTGGCAAAGCAAATTTGTCAATTTACCTGTGTTTTCCTACTCTTAGAGGTTTTGTTGTGTGCCTTTATTACTCAGTTAAGGACTGTCTCCTCAGCTTTCAAGAAAGGAGTAGCCTGCCTGTATTATACGCAGATGCAAGTGTATGAAGTCTTAAGATGAAATTATTATGGCCTTGAGTTGTATTTGAAGTCTGTGTCAGTCACTTTGTACTCCCTGAACTGCTGTAGCAGCAGGCCCTACCAAACAATGCTGACGCTGCACAGGATCCCATCTCTTTCATTTGTGATTTTGCAGTACAATCTGAGAACTTGAACCTGTAGTTTGCAGGCTGTCATCGCAGTCTTCCTGTAGCAGATGTCCTCACTGGAGTGGCTTGGGAAGATTAGTTGTATCAGAAACACAGACAAGGTGGTGTGTGGTGGCTTTCTGAGCTGAGTTGAGGTTCTAACTTTGAGTTGGTTGGGGTTTTTTGTTGGATTTCCCTTCTAAAAAAAAAAAAATCTGCAAATAGTCACTTAGACCTTGGTGATTGTCTGAAACTTCAGAAACTACCTCTAGTAGTAGAGTTGTAAAGCAAGTGGCTGTAACCAAGATTTAACCAGCCACTGAAGACTGAAGGAACCTTTGTTTCATTTCAGTGCCTGCACAGGATGAGAATGTATGAAGTCTCTTGAATCTGTGGCTTTCTTATCTTGCTAGTTTCTCTTCTTTCCCTTGAAATTTAACTATGCAGTTCAGGTGCCAAAGAGTAGCTTTATTCTAGCAAAGTTTCACAGTTGATGTGGTCTTTGTTTCGTTTCAGGAGATCTTCATACAAGGAAACCTCATCATTTTAGGAGCTGGTTTCAATTATCATCTCTCGGTGCCTGTTCTCTTTGAGGAAACATTTTACAATGAAAAAGAAGAAAGCTTTAGTATATTGTGCATAGCTCATCCATTGGAAAAAACAGAAAGCTCAAGTATGTAGTGAAGTGTGAACTTGGTGTTTGCCTTTGCACAGTGAGCAAATTAGTGTGTTTGCTATGCTTAATACATTTGTTCATTCTGAAAAGTGTTGGCTTGGTTGAAAGCCCTTGGTGTTCATTAGCTTGCTGGGGCAGATGTTGGTGTGCTGCTGCAGAGAAACATGAATTGCTGCCAGGCAAACTTCCGTTGAATTTATCCCCAAGTCTCAGCACTAGAAATTATCAGTGGAATACTTAATCCAGCATAGGTTTGGTTTTTTCAGCAGTGCTCAGTGCTGATTGCTTAAAATAGTCTTAATGTGGTGTGTGTCTTGAGCTGAAAGGTAGATGCAGAAACTCCTGGAGAGGCAAATTCTTTCATGATGGGTTTGTCGGTGGATGGAAGTTGTATGGCACAGTTGTGTAGCAGCTCTCCTGTTGGTGGCCTGACTCTGTGTCTTTTTTTCTTTTTTTTTTTTTTTCCCCCTGCTGTACTGGAAGTGCTCTTTAACACTATTTTCAAGACTCTTAATGCTGTGAGTGTAACAGGATTTCCTTGTGAACTTGGGTTTACTAATTAAGAGGAAGAGAAGCTCTTTAAGAAGCTAAGAAACCTTACCTTTTTCTGAAATAAAAACATCAGTCTTCCTAAATACATGTTTGAAACAAGTCATGACAAAGTGAAGTAATACTAGGGTAGTGTGACAGTAGTGCTGTGAGGGAAGTATGGAAGTTGTTCTGAGAAAAATAACTGGCATACATATAGCCTTAAATTCTATAAATATTAATCTACATATCAAAAATTATTCTTGTGGTATTCTTTTTAGCCATTACTTTATATAGTTTATGGCAGTCTTTCAGAAGTGTAGTTTCTAATTTCAGAAATAATTTGAAATGAATGACTTAAGCCTTTTATTAATTGGGTGTCTTTAATTGCAAATGAAAAACTTACATAGAAAAAAAAATTGGAGAAGCAATATTGAATTCTAAGTGAGGAATTCAGTTGTCTTATTCAGCAGGAAAGTAGATTAGGTTTAATGTTTACATGAAGCAACTTTGCCCTCCCGTTCAGAGAAAGCGTGTCTAAATAAAGACCAGGTTATGTAAAAATCCAAGATGGGATTTTTACAGCTCACTTAAAGCAGCCTGACTTCCTGACGGGCACACAGTCAACACTATAATGTGCTTTTCTTCTGCTTTCAAGCTTGACTTACACAACTCATAAGCTGAGTGCATGTGGCAATAAATTACCCCAGTGTAAAAAACATGTGAAATCTATTTTAGCTATTCCAAATAAATACTTGATATAAAAAGCAATAGAGATGTGATGCATTAAATTCTTTAAATTAAAGAAATATCTCTAGTTAAAGGTGCTGTAAACTGAATTAATGTTTCATTACACATAAGTTGCCTGTTTATGTAGGGACAGAATGTATTTTACCATGCATACATATTAAGTCCATGTGTTAATTCTTGGCTTTCATTTTAGGTGAATCTGCAGCTTCCTCAAACTCCTATTCTCTTAAAAATATTGAAGATGTTAGAGAATTCCTGGGAAGGCACTGTGAGAGATTTGATAAATACATAGGCTCTTTCTATAGAACATTCAAGGAACACGAAAGGAAAAGCCTCCGCCACTACATAGTCAGTATCTTCCTTCTTGGTGTCTGATTTGCTAAATACAATTTATTTCACTTCTCTGGTGATCTTTGTCTTACTGAGCTTTTCTATGTCAGAGTTGAGTAAGTGAGGGGAGGGAGAATGCAAAATTCTTAAATAAACATATTAATGTTTTGGTAAGTGTAATGATGCTTGATAAAACTCAGAAGTGCACACTTCTGAGGAAGAGAAGACTTCCTTTCTTTGCTTATTGAAGCTTTGTTCCTTCAAGTCACATCAACCTGAATCTGATGGCTTTCTTTTTCTTCCCCCCCAGGATTCTGTCAGTGCACTTTTTACCAAATGTCTCCAGCATCTTTTGAGAGATTCACACTTGGTAAACATCTACTCCCCTCAACATATTACAGTGGTACTTAAACAGTAAATTATCTGACTTTCTCATGCTGTTTGTGTGGCTTTCTTTTTCCAGAAGATGCTTGCAAAGCAAGAAGAGCAGATGAATCTGATCAAACAAGCAGTTGAAGTAAGCATCTGAAATGAAGGAAAATAATTAGCAAGCTATTTTTGACTCTCCCTTTCATGCCTAAAGTACTGTTTTTTTTTCTACAGATGTATATCCACCATGCTATTTATGATCTAGTCTTTAAATATGTGGGGACTATTGAGGCAAGTGAGGTAAGCTTTCCTTTGATTGCTAAATGCTATTTACATTAATTTAAAGCTTTTTAAAATAACTCTTGCCTTTCCATTGATTAGGATGCTGCTTTTAATAAAATCACAAGGAGCCTTCAAGACCTGCAGCAGAAAGACATTGGGGTGAAGCCTGAGTTCAGGTGAGGGGGATGATTGTGGGCTCTTTGAGGAATCACTGAGATCCTGTCTAAAATAGGATCAGGTCAGCCAAAAATGTCTTCCTTCAGACATTAGGACGTTGGCTTTTTTTCTTAATTTCTTTCAGATGGAAAAGCAGACCTTTGTAAATGTCATATTAGAGCAAATGTTGCTTTGATGGTTGCTTGCTCTGCTTTTATATTTTTATGCTTCCCTCTGTCTACAAGATAGAGAAATGCAGGTGTGCTTGAAGTAGGAATAGAAATATTTTAAAACCATGTTTCAGCTCTGAACAAGCTAAAACTTGGGCTTTGGACACCTGCACATGAATTCCGTATGCTAATCATTCCTTTCAAATCATTTTGTAGTTTTAATATACCACGTGCAAAGCGAGAACTGGGTCAGTTGAACAAATGTACTTCCCCTCAACAGAAGCTGCTTTGTCTGCGTAAAGTTGTGCAAATTATTATGCAGTCTCCTAGCCAAAGAGGTCAGTAATTAGTGAACTAATAACTGTAAACTTGTTTTCTTGACTAGCACACACTTTATTATATAGGCCATTTTTTGGATAGCACTTGTGGATCAAACACAACTGAATTGGGGTCTCTGAGGTCCCTGAACAGAGCAAAATAGAGGCAAGGTAGAGATTTCAGCACTGCTGCTTATGGGGTAATGTGGGCTCTGCTGGGTTAGCTTAAAAAAATTTACATGTATTAGCTGGGGCATGTGTGAAGCTTCACCTGCCAGGGCACTCCTCATGCAGCAGAACTGAGGGTGATCCATTTTCAATGCTGCTGGGTTGTTCCTGTCTATTTGTCCATGTTCCTTGATATCTTGAAATTTATACTCTTGAGATGCATCTTTTGCAATATGCAATGTTGATGGGGGACAGACAAACCTGTGTGCTGCTTTGGAAGTGCTGCTGTGACAGGAAAGCATGAACCTCCTATGCTGATATTTGTGCTAGTTTGGAAAGAGAAGGTACTTCTACTGAGCAAAGAGAGTAGCACCAGTGAATCTCTGCTTGCTTTATTTCATCTTCCTTTCTTCAGGAAGTCTGCTGGGTTATGTACTCTTTGCCCTCAAGAATTTCAGAGCCACAGCACTAGCTCAAGACTTCCTCCTGTGTAGGAAGGGAGGGATATTAATCCAATATTGCAGTTTGTACAGTACAAACTGTATTTGTGTGTTGGCACCTGGCAGCTTATTTTAGTGAGAGATTGAGAACATTTGGAGCATTCCCTACTAGCAGAGCTGGCCCTTAGTCTTAGGAGTTAGAACTCCCATTTAGGGTGACTGTTCTTCATCTGAACCATGATATGACTAACATCAGATGTGAATTTTTTTTTCAGTTAACATGGAAACCATGTGTGCAGATGATCTTCTCTCTGTTTTGCTGTACTTGCTTGTAAAAACAGAAATCCCAAACTGGTAAGTAACTGTTTGGGTTACACAGAGCTCATCATCTCATCTCATATGTAGTGCTTCTGTAGGGGCGAATGTTTCTGAACACACAGAGATTAACTTTCTGAAAGCGTAAGAACCTGTTGTAGTGCAGAAAACTGTTAGTAGGACAAAGAGCAAAGATGAGTTACAGGTGAGACTAAATTAGAGACTTATCAGGAATGTGTCTTTGTTTTGATTCCCAGCCTAGGAAAGAGTTGCAATGGGAGGCCTTCTCTGCCAAACCTGCATGTCATTGTAGTTTTCACAGTGGTTCTCTCTCATCAGTGTTGGGAGCTGTACTTCCTTTATGCATCTTCTAGATGTTTGATACATTTCTTACAGAGAAATGAGATGTGAATGTGTAGCTGCCTCCTACTGGCCTATGCCACTGTGTTTCTCTCTTCACTTCCAGTAAAAGTTTATCTAAATCTTCTGAACCAAATTTCAGTGTTGGTGTGTCCTGTATCTTGGGGATCAGCACTTGTAGCTTTAACTGCCCACTGGTGCTTATGGTGCTTGAAATATTAACACCTTGTAAGTGAGGGAAGCAATCTCCCACTGCTGTTCTTGTCTTGTCCTTCATCCTATCCCCAGTTAAAAACGTTTCATTGAGTATTTGAAGTAGTAGAGTTCTGATCAATCTGCAAAGCTCAGAACAGCAGTAGTGTTGCTGGCCTAACAAGCTTTCTAAAAGCTTTTTCTGAACCCATACCTATTGTTTTCCTGGATTGCCTAAGGTGAGTTGCAGTGTGTAATGCTGGTGTCTTTTTAGCAGTTCATGGCTTTAACTTTGCATTTCAGGATGGCCAACTTGAGTTACATCAAGAACTTCAGGCTTTGCAGCTCAGTGAAGGATGAGTTGGGATACTGTCTAACCTCAGTCGAGGCTGCAATAGAATACATACGGCAAGGCAACCTCTCTGACAGATCCACAGTAAGCCACTCCTAAACTCTGTCAAATGTCTGTTTGAGATCTTGTAGGACTGTGTACCACTGCAGGTGTAAATCCAGACACAGGACACCAATAGCTCATACAAGAATTCCCTTTTTTTGCTAAAGAAGTAAGTTGAGCTGACCACCTGAAGCAATGTTTAAAGTACGTAATGATTACAATGAAGTCCTAACCCTCTAGCAATACTTGTTCTTTACTCCTTGAGGAAGTAGATAAATGTGAAATCTGCATCTTAATGTGATTAGAGGAAAAGTGACAATACTATTTTCCACAGCTGAGTCGTCAGTAAGTTTGTCTCCTGTTTATGATGGTTGTGAAAGCAGTGCAGTACTTGAGAGTAGGCATGGCTTAAACAAATTCATGTGCAATTTTAAAAAGCTTAGCTGTGCTAGCAGAATAGAGATTGCAGTGTAACTTAAAATTACTCAGTAACTCTTCATAATCTAAAAATTCACTGCAGGTTCCTGTGCTGCACTGGGCTGATCATTGGGTAGTGGGAGTGGAGGGCTATGAGGAGGTGGTGTTTGAAGGTCAAATATGGCTCTTGGGCTCTCTAACCTAGCAGGGGCAGCAAGCCTGTGGATGCACAAGTAATTTCCTACTGGGCAACTAGACCTTCTGTCAATCTGGTCAAATCCCTGCAGGCCAATCAAGGTGATATTGGTGTGACTTTAGAAACATCTCTGATTTAAGAACTTTGTAGCTTATTTAGTAAAGGAATCCAGTCTCACCACTCCTGTAAAATTTTCCACTGTTGTAAAACCAAATTTTCCCGATCAGATGTGGAAATCCAAAGGAGTGAACCTGGAACCACAGAATTCAGAATTCAGAGTGTCTGTCTGTTCAGCTGGAGAGCACTGGAATCAAACTGCAGGGGTCAGAGTAATGACTCAATGTGCAGGGCTTGGGATGGGACAACTTGAGGCACAGTCTTAAAGAAGCAGCACTCAAAAAAAAAAAAAATTTCAGTCTCTTGTTACTTTTGGTTTTGCTCTTTTCTGGAGTCTTTCCATGAACCTGTTGTGCAGGTTTGTTTTGTACACTCAAAAAAAATAAATTCAAACCAATACTTTGATGTTGTGTAGGCTGTGGTATTTCTTGTCTGTAATGCTGTATTGAATTTTGTTTAAAAAAATAAAAACATTAGTTTAAAAGAGAAACAACCTGCCATAGAATTTTGCTTCCTGCTGTCATTCACAATCAGTATACCAAATACCAAGGCTGGGGGCCTGAATGGAGAATTGAAACCACAGTAGAATTGTCTTCCATGACAATACCAGCAAGCTAAAAAAAGAATATGCTGCTCTTACATTTCTAGAATAAAGACTGTTTCCTCTGAAGTGGCTGATCCTGTCCTTCCTTATGTAGCTCAGGATAGCAGGCTTTTACACTGGAATTGCACTCACCTCATTGTAACCATTGTGTTACTGCCATTAAGGTCCTGTATTTATTTCTTTGGGATGCACCTGTCTTGAAAGATGAGCTATGTATTTGAGAAGTCTAAAAGGGGACATTACTGTCTGCACCAGTAGAAGACCAGCTCCAGACCTGGAGCACTTCCTCACTTCAGGGTGTGTACAGTGAGTGTGCAACACAATCCTCCTGCCTTGCCTTGCGTTGGAGTCAACATGGCTTGAAGGCAGTGCCCTGAGAGGAGAGGGAAAGCAGCAGAACCTTGAAGATGAGGAAGTGGGTGATGACTTGCCCTCAACACAGCTGAAAAACAGAGACCACCCTTTTCTTCAGTGTGGGAAAGGGGGGTTGACAATGCAGGGAAAGGCTGCGAGGTAGCAAATAACCCCCTTAACAGGAATGGAAAAAGGGTAGTGAGGAGATGGAGGAGCATTTCTCTCCCTTCATGACCTTAGAGTTTAGATATTGCCTTTATTCTCTGATAAAGGAGGTGAACCTCTCTGTTTAAAGCAGCAGCTGTCATGTTGATGCCCCATGGCTTTCCAGATTGTGGTGGAAGGGGTTGTGGGAGTTGAGGAACATTGCTCTGCCCTGGGGCTTCATTACAGCCCCTTATGTGGCCGTGCCTAATTTTATAGCTGGCTTCAGATGGAGCTTCTGGCAGCTGAGTAATGCTGCTCTCCAGTCCCTAATGAAGCAACTCCAGAAAGAAATCTCAGCAGGGAACTAATGTACCCTGTGGGATAATGGGCATATTATCACCCTCACATCAGTAAGTGAACTGCACTTCGGGCATTCTTGCCAAATCCCTTCACCCAAGGTCATGCAAGTCGTGGTGAGATATTTTGGTTGTGGGGAGGAGAGGAGCCTGTAACTGATAGCTTGAAAAAAATCAGTTTTATTTTCTGGGAGTTCTCAACATTATTGAGTTAGAATTCCAGTTGTTAAATATTGGAATACACACAATATACACAACTAATGTACAAATAAGTTTCAGAGGGTTTCTTTTATGGAAAGAGCTTGAGATAGGGAAATTATCCTCACTCCCCCTCCTTTCTAGACACTTTGATAGCCTGTTTGTGTTCAAGGCTTCCTTTCTTGGTTTCTGCCACCTGCAATTTCTAAATCATCAGCTGTAGTCTCTGAAAATCATTTTGGATAGTTCATTCTACAGATATTCCCTCATATGTACAAATATTTCATTTACCCTGAGAGTAATAACAAATAAAAAGATCCAAAATGTTTGGATGTGTGTTTTCTAGACAGTATGCACTTAAAATACCTGACTGTCCCACTCAATGCATTCTTTTTTTAAAAAAAATTTCTGGACTGAAATAAAGCTGGTACAAGCGAATTTTGACTTTGAAGGCTCAAACTTGCTTAATACTTGAACCAGTATCTGACTCTTGTCATTTTCTGCTTCACTTTTGAGGATAATGTGGTTTTACCTAGGATGGCCTTCTTTTTTCAGGCTTAAATGTATGATACTGCTACATTAGGATTGCTGTCTCAGGTGACTTTTAAATAATTGTTCCTCTTGGGGAACACTTCTCTTGAAAGCATACACTGTGGAAGGACCTGTACTAAAACTGAAGTAGTTCTTGTAAGTGGTTACTTAGATTCTCCACAGTGAAAGCAGAAAGCTGTCAGTGAGCATCCACATTCTGATTAGACAGCAGGAACTTGTATCAGTTAAACTTTTGATCAGATATTTCTTAGTGAACTTATTCCTGGACACACTAAAAAAATCTATGCAAGGAGAAGTGGTACTTGCCTTGTAATTCTGAAAAGATAGGCTTGGGTATCTTTAACTAAAGATCTGTGAATATTCGTTGTCATCACGTACCAAAATACAAACAATGTACTGTGAGGTGCAGATACAAACTTTTATGCCTAGACCTCACAGACATGTTTTTGATGGTATTATTTGCTATACAGTTGAGGGTTTTTTTAGACAGCTCTATGAGAGGTACATGTGTTGATTTTGGAACACAAATGACTCAATTTCTAGAAAATCTGGACTGTCTGTTTTTGGTGTTCAGCTGATCTTGTTTATTTGTGGTTCATGAGGTTCTTAAAAGTGGAGTCAGACTGGTTTCACCCATTTATATCTGATCTTTACAGGCTTAATTACAAAAACTATAGCCCAGATCTTAAACCATCAAAGTTTACCTGATACATGGGTGTTTGTCTTCAGTGTGGTGGTCTCACATTTTATGGATGCTGAAGTTTTTCCATTTCTAGAGAGAGAATCATTATCCAAACAGCACCCAAAGAAATGGTATTCACTGCCATCAGCTATGGGCAAGTGTTCCTATCTACGTTCCTAGAAAGTGTATTCCTTAGACTGTTGTTTTATTTCATGGGAGGGTCAATATTGCCATTTCAAAATTTGACTCTCTTTAATAATTTTCATCTAGTTTTGGAGACATTCATATTCTTCAGTACACCCTGGAGTGTATCTTCAGATACCTCAGAAAATGAGAAGTACCAGTGCAGAGTTGTACTGCATGTTCTTGGCTCAAACTCCAGTCTTCAAGGTGTGCCCAGCAGGAAACACTACACCAGTGAATCTGCTGCAGAATGCTTTGCCTGGTGCAATCTTTTATTTTTCAGCAAGTAGCAGAGAGTTCAGCAGTCTTTGAGTTAGAGTTGTATATGGGTCATCTCTTTTAGTAGCCATCAGTAGACATCTTATGTGAATTTGTAATAATTTCTCCTTGTGAGAAAGCTGTGTTTTACCTCTTAAGTTCTTGCTGTCTTTGTTATGTCTTTTCTAGTTTTGCTGTGTTCTTTTTAGGATGGTAAAGCCATAATTTTGTTAATGTTCAGTTAGTTCACAGCAAATTGCAGTCAGGGAATAATCTGATGAGCACCTACTTGCTGTTTCTTTGAACAGCAGGTGCACAGTCTTTTAAGTCTCAGAATCTTAGATGTGAAACTGGTTTAGGCTTCATGTATGTCTGATAATTTATATGTGGTAAATAGAGTGTTTAAAAGTTAATTCCACTTTACTTGTACCTGTAAATGAGCATACAGATAATCAATCCATATATTTTATTTTCAGGAATCTGAGAGTCTGTGTGACAAGCTGCTGTTAAGGCAAAGGATGAACTTGTTGTCCCAGATGTCTGCTACACCAATAGACTGCTTGTTTAAGGTTAGTAAATTGTATAGCAGATTACATATGTACTCATGTATTGAGTGTTTATACTCTCCCTTTCTGCAATTTTTTTGGAATGTAATGAAGTGTTAATTACATTAGTCCTGCAAAATGTGTTTTAGGAGATGCTAGGAATGTCTTTTAAAAAAATCTACTACATTTCTGTGTCAACACTTTACTTACTGAATATAATCTTAGGAATTTCAGCACATAACATGAAACATGGAAGCAAATGAGGATGAAATGCTGCTGCTGTTGGTATTGTTTGGCCCATTTACTGCACAGATGTGATATTACTCTCTGGTTGTCTCTCACAGCTTTTGGTGCTTGAAATTGGAAGAGTTTTCTGAAACAATTTAAGTGTAGTCACCTGACAACTACTCCCTATTATATGTTAATCTCATACTGTCATTCTAAAAGAATTTTGCCGCTACAAGGACACAAAGCAGAGCTTCTAATTATATATGTTCACAGCTTATGGCTAGAGACTTAGTAATTTTATAGAAATGTTTTTGCACAGAGGGAGCTCAATTTCATGATTGAGTCTAAAGAGAACAATAGGAATTGTTTCAATTTTTTATAGAAAGTGAAGTCAGCCAAGAACAGATTCTTTTTAATACCGAGTGCCCATTAGGGGGGTTTTGTGCTGTGACATTGTTCATTTCTCCTTTCTAATGCTTGAACATGTCTTCTATAATCAGTTCCTTTCATTTTGAGCTTCAGTAAATGACTCTTACTCCTTTTTCTTAAAAGGAGGTCTTTTGTCTTGGTCCCTCATTGCCTTTCTTCTCTGTGTTTTTTTGGTAGCATATTGCTTCAGGTAACGAGGAGGAAGTGGAGCGGTTGCTGAGTCAAGGTGACAGTGATAAGGACACTGTCCAGATGTGCCACCCGCTCTGCTACTGTGATAGATGTGAGAAGCTGGTCTCTGGGTGAGCCCCCTTCATCTCCACAGATGCACAAAAAGCTGCCTTTGTCTGTACTTAGAAAGGAAGCTGCTCTTGGTTATAGAGGAATTTGGTACTGGTTTAGGACGGAGCTGAGAGTGTGTGTGGTTTGAAATAGCAGGAGAACAGAGAACACTTGGAACTCAGCAGTTCTGTGCTGGAGGCTCTGTGTCCTTTGGTAAATGTGGCATTTCCTCTGTGGAATTAAACTTAACAGATCTTGGGCTAACAGAATGGAAAGGTCTGCATAGAATAACTTGCCAGTGTGAAAGGATAAAATCAGTTTTTTGTTGGCCTTGGCCACTTCTCTCTTTCTTTCTCCTCACCACTGCCCCGGGGGTGACTGGGCTGCTTCCAAACCCTTGTGTTCTGCAGGAAGCTGAACGATCCCTCCATTATCACTGCGTTTTCCCGGGATGACCGGGGATACACCCCACTTCATATAGCTGCTCTTTGTGGTGAGTGCTCATGGCTTCCTCACTACTCTTTACTTTTCCTTATGTTTCTTATCCTCATACCAGCACGGTTTCCAGCTTGGCCATTAAAGTTGGAATATGGCATTAAATTGTTTTTTGCTTCTTTTCTATTGAAATTGGTATCTGGGCACAGTTATTATATATTCTTTTAAGCTCAATTTCTTGTGGCTAAGGTATTATTTTTTTTTGTTTTGCTGTTTACTTTTTCTGTAGTCGTTACCATAGTAGTGCTTTTTTCAGTTCTGAAAAGAGTAAAAATCTGAAAACAGGAACCAGTCTTGTTTTAAAGAACCAGCAGATTGACAAATGAATCTTTTCCCTCTCTTGCAGCTGGCTATGTGTGCTAGATCTGTAATATCTGTATTGTAATGTTAATTCTGTCATTGATCTTAACTTTTATTCAAAGATGTATTATTTTCTTAGTGGGTGTTTTTTAATAAATAATTTCCTTTTTTGTATTATATTGAATCCAAATATTTTGTTACTCATAAGATAAAAGCATAACTTGCTTTTAGCTGGAGGTTCTTTTGTGTAACTTTGAGCTTGACTAATCTGCAACAAAACCCCCAAAATACAAGGGAAGTGAATATACAATATATAGAAACATAGTATGCAGAAACCCAGGGTGTCTTGGTTTATAGATCTGTTTGAATTTGGAAAGTGGCAGTGTTCTTGTGCAAAGTTTACTTCTTTTTCTGCAATGTCTGCTTATTTTTCAAGGGCAAACATCACTAGTAGATTTGCTAGTAGCCAAAGGAGCCATTGTCAATGCTACAGATTACCATGGTTCTACTCCACTTCACCTTGCCTGTCAGAAGGGATATCAAAATGTTACAGTAAGTGCCAAGACCTAACCTAAACAGTAAATATGTGGCTCTTACTAACCTGTTCTGCTGTTACTGTCATTTATCTCTTCTGAGAAGCTTTTCCCAGAACTGTGCATGTTGTCAGAATAGAGGATCTTTTATCATTGTGGTTTGCCAGGTGTTTTATTTTTTCTTGTACTGCAAGGTTTTCAGCCATTGGTAATAAGCAAACAAGTGACAGATATGTGTGCCTGATAATTATTCTATTTTATTAATACAAATGTCTAATACATAGTACAAATGAAGAGCTCTTGATTGAGACGGAAGAACCATTGCAGTCACTGGAGTGAGTGAAATGACTTCACGTTGTATTTAGGATAGACTGTGTAACTACAGTAATTACTGTCTACTTCAATTTTATATGTGTGATAGTCATCAATTGTTGAAATTAAACTGTGTCTCCACTTGCATAGGCTCTTACATATGATAGTATATGTATTGCAGTGTTTGCTGCAGTAGAGAATTCATGTTTTTCAATGACAAATCTGAATATGTAAGAAGTGGCTCTTATTTGGCTCTCGGAGTAGGGCACAAACAGCATTGCAGTGCCAAGAGGGTGGTGTCTGAAACAAGAGGCATAGCTAGTTGTTCATGAAGTGCTTCATCATGCTAGAATCCTAAAGGAATTTGCAGAGCAATAATTGTCCATTAATTTTTTAGTTTCCTAAATGTCTGCTTCTGTTTTTCTTTTAAGCTGCTCTTATTGCACTATAAGGCAAGTACTGATGTTCAGGACAATAATGGAAATACTCCACTTCATTTAGCCTGCACTTATGGTCACGAGGATGTAAGTAATTCTTTGGTAACAAACTGAATGGACATTCTAATGGAGTAGAATAAAATTGTGATGCAAATTTGCACTAAACTTATATATTTTTAAAAGTAAATACAAAGAATTGGAGGCTAAACTATTTAGTGCCGTAGAACAGGACTTTATTTTGTAGCTTATAGCAGTTTTTTTTATGAATTCACGTTAAAGATAGCACAGTGCAAATTTACTTAGGTTATTTAACTCTTTATTTAAGACACTGAACCATGTAAGCTTCCTCTTTAGGCAGCGAATTATATGAGCAGCAAGGAAAAAAAGCTTTTTAGGATTATACATGTTACCTGAATTGAGAGACAACACCGTAATTTATTGATAGCTTTCCTTGTCTTTCCAGTGTGTCAAAGCTTTAGTCTACTATGATGTGCATTCCTGCAGACTAGATATTGGCAATGAGAAGGGAGACACTCCTCTCCATATTGCTGCTCGTTGGGGCTACCAAGGGATCATAGAAGTGCTTTTGCAGAATGGGGCAAACCCAGAAATTCAAAACCGGATGAAAGAGACTTCCCTACAGTGTGCATTAAATTCCAAGGTATTGCTCTTTATCTTCTAACCTGAATTCTGTCTGAAGCAAAGCCACAGAGGTGTAGATGCCCACCTGCTAATAGGGTTTTACTATTATAGTACAAATGTGTTTCACTTGGAGGATGAAGGGTCACTCTGGTAGCAGGAGTACAGTCTGTGGGACAGAGCAGGAACTTGTAAATGGGTACTTTTAATCTTCTCAGTCATAATCTGTTACTAATATTAGGTTGTTGCCTAACTTATGTTTCAGTCAGTGGATTCCTCTTTAAGTGGAGTTACACTGATTTCCTTTAATATTTTTATGCAGATTTTGTCATTGATGGAATTAAACTATCTGAAGTTTGAAAGAGGACAAAGTGCTTCAGAGGTAACAACCAAAGCAAGTTGCTGAACTTTTTTTTGCCTGTTCTTAACCTCCTTAATTTTATATGTAACTTTGTTTGTCTGTTTGTTTGGATTTTGTTTGTTTATTCCCAACTGTAAGTCACCACTCAGGTCTCCTCAGCACTCAGCAGAAACTTTCAGCAGAGGGTCATCTGTCTCAAGCCTGTCGTCAGCATCAACTGATATAAGGCAAGAAGATGTCAAAAATAGTTATAAAGAGGTAAGACTGAGGTATAAGTTTTGACAATAAGCAAAGTGAAGGAAGTTAAAAGAGTGGTTTTTTTTGCCAGTTTTAAACTGTTTTTTTTCAGGAATAGCCTTCTGTCTCGTTTTGAAAATTATATGCTGCTGACCTCGGGTTTGTCATCTCAGTATGTGAGCACCTAGTTTTGTATGGTATCAACTGCTCTGTTGGTAATTTCTGGGGGAAAATTGAAAGTGTGTTTGGAGTAGTTGTTCACATTTACTGAAATTAACTATGTAGTTTGAAAATGTGTTCAGGTTTACAGAATTACAGTGGCAGTCAGTGCCCCAAGGACCTGACTGTCCTTTCCAGGAAATAGATGCTATGGTTACCTTACAAAATCTCTCAGGGAAAGGAGACCAGTACAGGCATGCTGACAAACAACAAACTGCAGTGTTAAGACAAGCTTTCCAAATAGGCATAGGAAGCAATTTTGTAACAAGTGAAGAATACAGACTATATATAAAATTTCTTGCATCTATGTGTTTCCTGATTTTGCTCTGTCCACACCAACCAAACTGCCATCTTCTGAATTTTTTCATGTGGGACCTCAGATCCCTACTTTCCATTTATCCCTTCCTAATACAGTCACAACACCACTTATTCTGACTCTTCTCTTTATTTTTTCATAGTCCTCCTATTCTGTTTTTTTCCAAACTGATCTTCTTAGTATGTTTCTTTTCATATCACTTCTACGTTCAAATTCTTTCTTTTCGTGCTATTTAAAGGGTCTTATCTTGCCAAAAGTGTCACTTTGCTAAAATACTGAAGAAACACAAAGATGTAAGTTTTGGCTAGACAGTATTACTTCACACTTGAGTTGCTCTGTGAGAGTCTCAAGGTAGGAATGTACCTCCCTGTTTGTACAGAGTCAAGGTCTCTAAGTAAACATGCCTCATAGATAGAGGATTTCTTTTTCCTTAAAGGACCAAATTTATGACACCAAAAGCTAAGGCTGTAGTTCAAACCAGGGAAGAAGATTACAAGCAGCTTACACCTTAGGTCCTTGGGGTCAATGACCTTCTCCTGTAATCCAGCTTTGGTTGATTTCTGTTTGCCAAGTTTCACATGGGCTCACTGCTCTTATTCTTAGTAACCAAAGAGGCAACACCTGATCATGAGAGAGCTCCATGAAGGGAATGCCACTGGAAGTAATGGGGAGCTGACATGGTCAGATTTTAAGGTTTACACCAAGGATTAAAGGGATCCAGTTAGACCTTTATTATCAATAGTTAATTAAACTCTTCAATTAAATGAACCAGTCATGGTGGCTTGTTTATGACTTAGAAAGGAGAGAGTAGAAGAGCCAGGATTTTAAGTTGGGACTTGCTCTGTTGGAAGTAAGTCCTTGCACAGTTTCTATTCAGCAGCTGCAAAACTGGGCATACAAGTGAATTGTAGTAGATTTGTTTCATCTATTTTTACATTTAAAGGAAGGTACTTCTGTTCCATGGAGGAATGAGAAAACAAAGTGGAAAGATGGGGCAATGCATATAGCAGACATTTTGCCCTAAGTACTCTTAATAAATTATCTATAAGCTGCATAGCAGATGTTGTACCACTGCTGGGACCTGAGGCAGTTTTTAGAACTGTAAGAAAGTTGTTATTTTTGGAAAGAAATTATCAGAGCATGTGGGTCACTGCCTATTACTGCTTGGCATCTTGTGTGTGATAAAACTGACTCCTGAAAAATCTTTACATTCTCCAGTGAAATTATCCTGTGTGATTAGGGGAATTTTATGACAGGCACAGATCTTCCTAGTGTACGTAGTCCCTTTTAGGTTGGGATTCAGCTCACCCACTTTCAGACACCTGAAAGATGGTTGTGTTAACCTCAGACCTCTGTTTTCCCTCTTTGGTCAGTGGAGAGAAATTGGTACTTCTAGAGAGAAATTAATCTCAGACATGCTTAGTTGGACCCGAGTTGCAGTCAGATATTCTTTGTTGACTACATTCTGTTCTGTAGTTACCAGAGAGGGAGTTTAAATGACTGGCCTAGATTTAGACATTCAAAGTTAGGGGTGAAAAATCAAAGAATCATGGATCCTGCCTTGAGTGGCTATGCGTGACTTCAAGGACCTTCATCCTGTATTAGAAAGACAGTAATAAAGATTCACAGCTTTCCTAAGAAGAGATAAAAATGGAGAAATTTAATCTTGCCCCTGATTTTTTGGCTATTTGTGTCCCATTCTTCAGCAAAAACACTGAAGGAAGAGATCAGAGCAGTAAAGCACAAACTTCAGCCTCATTCTTCCTTGTTTGCCTTTGCAAACACTGCTGTCACACTCAGCAGGGTGGTCATTTCTAGAGGGTGGTGGAGATGTGACTGTAGCTGTCACTCTGTGGCATCTTCACCTTCAAACATATTTCTTCATATTGAAACAACTTTATTTACACAGCAACATCTTCAGATCTGCTAGCATCTAGCAGGTTCTAGCCCAGTGCTGGAATAATTTGCTATAATGCTGGAACAGACTTTCACAAAGCTTATTAAATGGTTCTTCAGCAATCTGCAGAGGCCAGGTGAGCTACCCAGTGGCAGGACTGATGGATTTTCCCTGCTCTCTTGCTGGCACCTATCCCACTCCTACAAGGTTGTGTCTCCTTCACTGAGAGTAGGGAATCAGGGAAGTGGGGAGACAAGTGCAGCTCATTCTGCTTTCACAGGGGCTCAGGGCAGTGACATCAATGCACTGCAGAGCACCTTCCATCTCTTCTTCCCTCGTGTGTGTCTCCTCCCCCTGCAGAGCTCATGAGCATGAGAGGACCTGCCCCAAGCAGCCTCCTCAGGTATTACCTGGCTTGGGCATACACTTATTTAGCTGGTCTGATGCTGCTCCCCTGCAACAACAATCTGAGTTGGAGACCTGGCTTGTGCTAATGCACACCCTTTGATATCTGTGTCTTTTGAGATTTTAACTAAGAAAGCAAATTTCATGCTTACAGTTAGATTTTTACATACTTGGTTTTTAGGACAGGAATAAACCAGCAATCTGCACATGTGAAGAGAACAATTGGGAAGAATCTTTTGTGGCTTAAACTGTTGTTTTTCAAAGAGCACAATAAAAGCTGCCATGCTTTGTGCTTCTGGTAGCTTATAGTAGCTCAGCAAGAGTCCAAAACCAGTATTGGTGTTCATTGGGGTAGGAATTTGTCTTAAGTAGGGATTTTTAATGTTAGGTTCGCTCCAGAAATGCATGGGGCAGCTGCTGCTGAAGCAGCATAATAATATTTAACAACTGAGGTGGCTTTCTTTGTGTGGGGACCACATTTCCTCAGTTTAGATAAGCACTGTTTAACTAAGCAAATCTGAGATCAAATGGCCACAGGCCTTGGTCCAGCTTTTGCATTTCATAAAGGAAGAAGACTTTTCCTTAAAAACTTTATCAATAAATATGAAATGGGCTAACAGTAATCCTACTGCATGAGCTTAAGGAGGTTAGCAAAGGACAGGGATTTTCTGTGTCCTTAATATCAGTACTAACAAAGCAAATAATTTTCTTCATACATAGGTGGAAAAACTCCTGAGAGCAGTTGCTGATGGAGATCTGGAAATGGTGAGTCTTAGTATGACTGTTGAATATTATTGAATTCTAATTTATCTTGTTCAAATTGAGGAATTTGTTTGTGTATAATATTAAGTGAAGAATGCTTTGGGTTATACCTTCTTCAGCAACAACTGATCAAATTCAGCTCATTTTCTAGAAAAAATATTCACTCCATGTCCCCAAATTATTTTACCTCCAGTGTTTTTAAGCCCATTATTATGAAATTTCCATGACCTCTTGCTAAAGCAATTATTTTAATTTGAATAATATCTTTGTGAAAGCCTGTCATTTAAAACTGTGCACACAAGCGCTTCCAGGAGGTGCAAAGAATTTGGAACAACATTCATGCTGAAAAGAAATACTGTGGGAAAGATCAGTTTATCTTCTTGCAGGTGCTCAAGCTGCTCTGTCAAATGCCATTGTAGATGGGGAGTGTGGTGCATTGCAGGGCACTAATAAGGTGTAGTGAGGTCACAGAGCTGGGCTGGATGTCTAGCCAAACAAAATAAAAGGCCAAAAGGTGAGCTTCCAGGTAAACCTTACTTTTGTCAGCAAACCCAGTAGGAAGTGTTATTCCCTGTTGTTTGTTCCTGTGCCGGTTTGGGAAATTAAATGGTAGGATTTACAGTTTGTGTTTGACTTGGGAAGCATTCCAGTAATGCAGTGTTTTTAAATCCACAAATGCTTCTGGATACCTAAATTGCCAGATTATGTAGTACTTTAAATACTGCATGTAATAAGGATGCATAGGTACTGTAAATGAGAAATGGGCTCTTATTTTGTTTGTTGTGATTTTTTAAATTAGCATTTCATATAGAGAGGAAGTTTAGGTGACAGTAGTCAGCACACAGAAGTTATTCCTGGGGCATACAACAACATGTAGTTTGGATTTCACTTAAAATAGATAGCTGAAGGCTGTAATAATACCAATTTCTATTGTCATTCAGAGTCAGGCCCTTACTAGGATTTGTTCCAGCTGCATGTGTTCACTTGGGCAGATGACTGATGTGTTGGAGCACAACCTGCTGACAAGTGTGAGAGTAAATAGAGTGGGAGGAACCCATAGGAAATTCTGCTGTCCCCATACTCTTTTTGACCAGGAACTGTAGGGCTCTTGGCTTGGTCAGTTCTGTGGCACCAAACCCAACCCACAACTCCAGCAAAGAGGCCCCTGTCTCAGTTCCAGCAGGAAGGGATTCCTTGGTTTTACTCTGTGCCACTGTTCAGTGGGGAGGCAAAGGGCTGATCTTCCTTCAAGGTAACAAGGCAATGGCACATCTTTTCACAGCTCTCTTAAAAGCTGCTGAAAAAAATAAAAAAAGAGTAAAAGGAAAACCCTTCACAGGATGTCACACATCACACCCACTCTGTAATCCTGGAACTAGCTGTGTCTGGGAACTTCCCAGAAGATGTGCAGGAGCTCTGAGAGATGGCAGCAAAACACACAAGTGCCCTGGTGCTTCTTGTGCCCTGATGTTAGTCCCTGGCATGCACCTGGGAAAAGGTGGCTTTTGATGGACTGTCCCTTGCAATATGACACCAAGTTAATTCCCACTTGTGTCCTGAGTTCCTGAAACACTTGTCCCATTGAGCACACAAACTCAGAATGATACCCTACAAAGATGTCAGGCTTAACATTGCCAATTGGTGTAATAATGGAGACTTAGTACAGTCTCTGCTAATTCTAAGATGTCCTTAGTGAACAGTAAATCAATGAATTTCAAGATAAAAATGTAATGTAAATGGAACATGCAGTAATCCTCACTGTCTGCAAATGGCACATGAATGCTCTGAGTCCTAAGAGTGTCTTCACTGAATGGCCTCTCCCTCAAACATGAGGCACTGTACACTGAGGAAAAAGTGAAACTGTGCAGCTCCTGGGAGAGGACAGGCCTAAGGAAAGTCAATGCCCCTGCAAAGTGTTAGGGATCAGTTAAATGTTGTCATCCTCGTTGTTTCTTATGTTCTTTAAAGTAAAAACTGAAACAAAATTCCCATTGATACCAGTTGGCACAAGTCACCTGAGCTAAAAGGATTTGGAGAGTTTGAGAATGGGTGAACACTAAAATTGTGATTAGGCAGCAGGAAATAATTTATAATTCATTTCACTGCTGTACTTGGAGAACTTTCCAACTGCTTTGTCAACAGCAACATTTGATTTTTCAGTTTGGCCTGTGGGCAGCTGATGCCAGGAAGTGGCTGTATAGTCTCCCTGAGAGATTCACAAGTGTATGTTTGTGAAATCTTACTTGCCTACATAAGCAGATTTATTAGGACATGGAACTTTGGATGCTATAAGGAAGGACTTACTTTTTATACCAGGTCCGTTATCTCTTGGAATGGGTGGAAGAAGACCTGGAAGAGGAGGATGACACAACCAGTACATCAAAACCAGAATTCTGCCATCCATTATGCCAGTGCTCAAAATGTGGGCCAGCACAAAAGGTTGGAATAGTTGTTCAGTAAAAAGAGTGATTTATATTCTTTTAATGTGAGTTTCAGCTCCAGGAAAGTAGCATTCCTATTGCCAGCAACTCTGTATCTGTCTACAGAGCAGTTAAGTCTACACAGATCTCCACAGTTCATCTGATGACATGAAATTGTTCTTTTTTTTTAATTGAACTGTTGAAAATTTTGTATACAGGAACAGTGTTCAAAGACTTGCTCAATATCTAATGGAGTGAGAAAGCTGACAGTTTGCTTTTAGAATATGTGGGCAGCTTTGACTAAACATCCTTTTCTAAGCGTCTGATTCTCTTTTGTAGCTTACATTGGTAACTGTCACAGCATATCTCCTTACCTGTTAGTAATCAGTTTAGAAGGAATACCTGCTAATCCTATAATCAATGTAATGTTGATAAAGTCTTTTTTTAATTGCATGTCATCTTTCCTACAAGCTGTATCTAAAACCTCTTGAGAGGTTAAATATAATTACAAAGACTTTGAGTTGCAAAAACTCCCTTCCCCCGTATTTATCATGGACTGTAAAAGAGAACCAGGCTTTGCAGTACATTCTTTTTTTTTCTTTTTAATAAGGAATGATCCCAGCTTCTTGGAAGTAGAAAACCAATTACTTGCTTCACATTCACACTGCTTTATTCTCTGGTGATGGGTGTCCATGTGCCCTCAGCCCAGAGATCATGTGCTAAAGAAGCCAGAGCTTGAGACCATAAAGCTCATTTTATTGCCAACAGAGGAAGGAATGGTGTCTGCTGTGGAATTTACTTGTCTGCTGAATGGGAAGGAAGAAGTTATTAACTAATCCCAACCCCTGTGTTAGGCAGGCACACATTGAAAAGCACCCCGAGAACAGGCAGAGTGAATGTCCAGCACTGTAAATATTGGGAACCCATAGTTTGTGAGAGGAGTAAATGATTTTCTGTACTGCTGTGTAGGTTGTCTTGCAGGTAGTTTCCTTATCTTGACTCCCCATGGGACTATGTTGTCTGGGCCAGTATTACTTCCAGATGAGTAGAATTAATTTTAATTTTTATCCCTACTACCTCAAACTTCTTGTAGCAGTAAAGTACAGGTGTGTAGTGTCTGTCTTGAGCATAGATGTCTGTGTAAGTGAAAGTAACTCATTAAAATTGACTAATAGCCAGTGTGAGCATCCTGACAACTGTATGGAAACTTTTACTTCCATCTGAACCTGTGCTGCTTTAGTCTCTTTTTAACATCATGAATACTTTGCCTGGAATTTCTCTCTATGAAGTTATCATGTTGGAAGGAAAGAGAGAACAATAACATTGTTCTGTTCAAAAACACTACCAAGCTGCTCTGGTTTACTGACTTTTCCTCAAAGTAGGCTCTGTAGAAGAAGTTCTTGTAACATCCACCTACCCGATTTGTGCAAACCCAGCAGGCATTTGGCTGCTTTTTGGTTGACAGAAAGCAAAGGAATGTGGTTGTTTTAATGGTTCTGTTGTGGCTTTTCCTCCACAGAAATTTTCCAGGATCTCTGCCAATGGACTTGGAGTCAACGTGTCAAACCAGGAGGGTTTTACCCCCCTGCACGTGGCAGCCCTGCACGGGCACTTGGAGCTCGTCTCGCTCCTGCTGAGGCATGGGGCCAGTGTCAGTGCCAGGGATGCAAAGCATGCAGCTCCTCTCCACCTGGCCTGCCAGAAGGGGCACTCCCAGGTAACTCAGCCTCCTCAGAAAGCTGTTCAAGGCTGAGCCACAAAAAAAAAAAAAAAACAAAAAAAAAAAAAACACCAAAAAAACCAACCAGAGCTGGTTTTGGAAATCATCAACGAGGCTGTACAGGGAAATAACAGGGAAAATGAGTTTGGTGGTTTGGCTTTTTCTTTCAGTGTTTAAAATCTCCAGATGGAAAGTGGTGGTGGGGAGTGTCTTTCAGCTGAAACTGGTTCAGTAGACACCTTTTCTTTCTAAAGGATGTGAAATACTGATTTAATGCAGGTGTTGCCAAAAGCTACTGTCATACTTCAGACACTTAAAAGATGGAGCTGAATTTTCTTGTGCACATTCCTGTGTCTGCTTCTCAAGGTTATGTGCACGCCTTGGTATCTTCAGTAGCCACAACATTAAATATTTACTGTATTTTCAACTCATTAAAGTAGATTATGAGCCAAATGAAGTTCTGAGGGTAGCAGATAACTTTGTCCCTCACTTCAAGTCAGGGAAGAAAAAGTAGTGAAGGGGAAGCATGAGCTCCTGAGGGGAGGGAAATTAATACAGGAGGGAGAGTGAGAGGGGGAAAATAACAGTACTGAAAAAGCAAGGGCAGACAGGCAAATGGGGAGGTGCAGAAAAGTTGAAAACTAGGGTTTTAAGAAAAAGGAGGTGAAGACTGCAGGGGAAAAAGAATTGTGAAAATGATTGGAAGACAAAGCACTAGGGAAGCAAGAAGAAAACCAAGAATACAACTCACACTTGTGGGTTAATGAAGGCTAGTTTGTGGGATATTTACAACATAAAGAACTCCTTCCAAGTGTTGTGATGAGTTTGGAAAAGTCAAATTGGTACTGTTGCTGTGGTGGTTTGTTTTTGATGTTTTGTTTGTGTTTTTCACACACCTTAGTTTTATTTCCTGGCATTTCTTGCAGTTGCTTAAGTCTTTGTTTTTAAGTGTGTGTTAAAATACAAAAATTAGTCTGATAGGAAGAGTTGTTTGTGGTTGTCAGCTCCTTGGCAAAGATGAGACTTGTTTTCTCCACCCTTTTTTCTTCCATCTCTTTTTCCATCTAGATTTTAAAAAAAATGGTTAAAAAAAGTAGAGGGCTTTCACTGCATGATAAATTAAAAAGTTGTTACTTCTTCCCATAGGTGGTAAAGTGTCTGATGGATTACAATGCTAAACAAAATAAAAAAGATATATATGGAAATACTCCTTTAATTTATGCGTGCTTGAATGGTCACTATGAGACTACTGCCCTGTTATTACAGGTAAGATCCCTGGAACCAGAATGTGCAGAATGGTATTCCTTCTGTGATATCTCTGCTTACTTCACTTGGATACAGCAAACCATGTGATCTGTCTCTCAGGAAGGCCTGAAGTCAAACCACCACAGCTCACCCCCTACTCAGGATCAGTATTTTTAGTGAGGCATTTCTTTGTCAAAACTACATGGGAAAAAAAGAAAGAGTGTTTGTAAACTCACTCTTTTCAATGCCTTCCCTTCACAGATTTGATTAGATAAATATTACCTTACAATTGTACAGTTAGCTGTTCTTCTGTCACTTTTATGTGCCAGATGTTCAGTTTTCTGGCTTATGGTTCTATCCCATAGGGGGTTTTATTGTGGTTTGGGCTTTTTTTAAAACAAAAAATATCTCCTAAACTTGTACTATACAATAGATACGTGCAAAAACACAAGGAGCCAAGCCATGAAACCGTGAGAGAGGAGGAAATCATAAGACAGGGTGGCTCATGGTGCTTGCAGAGCCCTCGGTGTGCGCTGCAGCCACCGCCTTGCCCAGGTTGCTGCCCCACCGGGGCAGGTGGGCACAGCATGTGCCCCTCTCCGGGTGAGACCCTCTGTAACTGAGGTTTCCTTTTGCTGTCCAGCGTGGAGCTTCCCTCAACCTGCCCAATGCCAAGGGCGACACGGCCCTGCACGAGGCCGTGGTGGGGCGGCACGAGGCGCTGGTGGAGCTGCTGCTGCGGAACGGCGCCCTGACACACCTGCGCAACGACCGGCACCGCACGGCCGCCGACTGCGCCGAGCCCGTGAGTGCAGCCAGCTGCCTCCCCTGCCTCCCACGGGTGGATGGGCATGAGGATGAGGATGCAAAGACACCTGGCTGTCACAGCAGTGCCAGCCAGGCTCCTGTGTTCAGCAGGCAGATGTGGTGGAAAGGCTGAGATGCCCACTTATTGCACGGCGTACGGATGGTTCCTGTGCCGGACGGAGCCGGCTGTGCTGCTAAGATAAGCTACCCTAGTCAAAAGGGATGAGTCCTGGAAGAGTGAAAGCACATGTGTCAATAAAAATGGCACTGAAATGGTGTAGTGGCAGAAGAAATGTTGGCAGATAAGCACCTTTTACTAGTCATCTTCCTTTTTCCACCCACCACCTTCGAGCCTTTGGATAGCTTTTATCTTGCAATAGAGCTTCCCCTTTATTAATAGCAATAACAATCTATCTAATATTGAATTATGCAGAATTATTCCTTAAAGGATTCCATACATGGTCCCTGTCTTTATGTGCTTAAGTAGCCTGAGATGTAGCATAATGACCACAGAATTCTGTGCTGAATCAATTTTAGTATGTATATTACCATTTAAAATGAAATTAGCTTAACCATAAATAGTACAGTTTAAAATAAGAGGTCAAGACTACTAAATTATCACTCTGGTACAGTGCAACTTGTGCAACAATGATTTTGTCCCTACTCAGAATGATACCGTTTCAGGTTTATATTTGTAGTGAGATATTTTCATGTATGTGACATTCATTTTAGCAGCAATTAATTGGCACCCTCTGCACAGACTAAAATCCTAAATTGTACTGATGTTTGTCTTTAATAATGCTGAAAAAATGGAAACTCTTAAAATGAAGAACTCAAATATCATTAAGATGCTGGAAGAAGCACCAAGCTCTGTACCCACATCAGCAGAGGGAGAGGAGAGTGAGCAGCATGCTGCTGTCAAGATAAGGAAAAAAGGTACTTGTCATATTTCCACTGGTATGGATAAAAAGGGATTTAGGAATTAATGTGACTACATCAAATATTTTATGTAACTGATTTACATAAAATTAAAGAACAGTCAATTATTTTGTGTATTTATGATAGCTAATGCCTAAAATGCTTCAACTGAGTGCAGCAGACTTTGCATTATATTCATGACATTGCTGCAAACTTACTTTCCCTTTTTTGGGGGACATGGGGGCAAATTTTACATACAGAACCACTTGAAGTTAACAACCATACCACATTTGAGATTATATAACTAACCATCTATTAATTGTGCATTTCAGTGCAAAGTAAATCAGATCTAAATGAGTTTTAGTTGTCATTTACTTTGCCCTGAAACAGGTCAGGGAGTGACTCTTCATTCAGGAGTGCTTCTTCATGGCTGTCTTGCATATTTTGGGACAGAAATAAGAGCTGCAGAGGGAACAGTCTAGACCTTTGAGCACAGTTTGCAGCAGACTTTGAGCAGTGGCAGGACCTGGCACAGTCCCAGCCATCATGCAAAGACATGTTAATAGAAAACCACAATTAATCACAGTATGCTGATGCCTAAAATGGAGATAGCTCTTTCAAGTATTATGAGAATAATTCTAAAAGAACAACAGAAGATGTGTTTGGCATCTGTGTGTTAATTGATTTAGGTTTGTAAATATTCAGGACCTCGAAGTCCAGAATTACATGCTCTCTGCAGAAGTTTGGCCAGTCATGCTAATCTGGTGAAGAATGTTTACCTCCTGCAAATTAAAATGTTTTAAAATTTCCAAAGACAAACTGCCACTCTGATTCAAGTTAGTGCTATTGTAGTTTTACTGTTAAATTTAAAATCTAATGTCATTTGATGCCACTTTTGTTTCAGAACTGTATTTCTTTAATTCCTAAGTGTGACTCAGCTGTAATTTTAGCTGCCTGTTCTTCTAAACCCCCAGTGCATTCTAAGCCCTGTGAGAAAGCCCATGATCCTATAAGCAGACAACTTCAACTGCTCCAATCAATTAACAGATTTAACAAGTAAGCAGAGAAGCTTCCTCAGAGTATGTTTGTTGTTTGCCATAAATGAACAAGAACTACAGCTGCCCAAAGTGGGTCAGTCGTGGTTACAGGTCACATGATGGTGTGACAGTGGATGTTAGTCCCTCAAGGCTTGCATGTTCACAGCCCCAGGCAGATGTTCTGGGCACGAAATGCTCACTGGGGTGGTGAAGCAGCACTTGTGAATGTATTGAAAATGGGGTTTGCACTAATACTTGGTGTACCATCATTTAAGTGTTTCAGAGCCAGAGAGCTTAATAAATATTAACGTTCAGTCATTGGTTGGGTTTTGCCTGTGATCTTTTTCAATGTTAATGCATATTCTGTAACAAATTACAGGCAATAGGAGTGGGCTGTGATTTTGGGAAGGTGTCACTGAACAGCCTGTCTCTGGTGAAAGAGTTCCACCTTGTGGAGCTTCTGTGACAGGCTTTTGTGAAAGGCTTATGTAAAGACATTTAATCTCTTTAATTTCTTTAAAATCTTCTCCAGAGAAAAACATTTACGGAGAACAATAACAAGAGATAAAAGTGTCCCTAATTTTGACTCTCAGTTACTGCACCAGGTAGGTGGAAACACTGGCTTGAATTATTTGTGTAATATAGCAAATGTTTGGTTTTGATTACTGTGGGTACCCAGAAGAGGAAAGTTTCTTTACTAGTGGTGGTTTGACCTGTTTGCCAAATTGCTCCTGTTTTTCTTTGCTCAAACTTCAGTGGTGCTTCAGTAACACCTCTTAAACACCTTATTCTTATTTTCAAGTCTCCTAAGCCTCTTATTGCAGTCTTCATTTCTGCCTTGTTTTCTGTGTCACTACAGCAAGACCTGGGACTGAAAAACTGCATCTTGTAGGAGCTGTAGCCAAGCAGGAATGCTTTGGCAAAAGACAAAATTTTTAGTGGATTAAAATTAGGGTTTACATAAGTCTACTTGTAAAAGGAGACTGTTTGCAAGGGTGACAGCAATCTGCATGTTGCATTGCCAGCTGTGACACAAACGTGTGATAGATCCATCTCTGCCTGGGGCTGTGGTGGCTCCCCACACCGGCTTGGCTGCTGGATGCTGCCCTGCACCCTGAGCATGTTCTCCCTCTTCCTCCTTTCACAGGCTTCAGCTCTTGTTGCACCTCCTGCTGAGCCATGTCAGCACACCAAATAAAGAGAAAAACTGAGCTGTCCAAAACAAACCAGGTTTTAGCAGGTTAGTCCAGCAGCTGCCCATCATTAGATTGACACAGCCTTGGACATGCAGAGTCTGCTGCTCATGTCCATCTAGAAAATGGCATACTGTTCATTTCATAGAGCCCTCAGGAGACTGAGCATTTGCAAAGAGCCTTGAGAACACCAAATTAATGATGTGAAGCTGTCATATTAATTCTTGTATTAATGACAATATTCCACTACTTAATTAAACTTAGATTTCATGACTGTGGCTCACTGAATGCAGTGTGTCATGTCAGTACACAGATAGCAAAAAACTAGTCTGTGACCATGATATGCAGCACTTCAGCTGGGTGCTGTGGTGGATTCATACAGCTGTGGCTGTGCAGTGAACTCACAAGTTGTACAGTTTGAAATTGCCAGTGGGTTTAAATGTGTGTAATCGCTGTCTGAAGCTTTTTAAAGGTTGTTGCCATCGTTCCACTAAAAGTATATGTGAGTTAGTTTCTCCTTTAGTTCTTCCCTTAGAAACTCCGTCATTAGAATGCTGGTATTCTCTTTGTTATTATAACTTTTGCAGAGTGGCTCCTAATCAAGGAGAACCACCCACTCTGTAAAGTAAAAACCAGGAGCAGATGTGGAAATGGATGATAGGAATAGTTGAAAGGACCAAAAAGAGGCATTTAAGTGTGTAGGGGGAACGGTGAGTGTCTCTTCCCTCACAGTAACATCTGGAAGTAGGCACTTCAGCAGTGCCTGGTTGGGCCTGTCTGTTTTACTACTCCCATGTTTCTTAATAGTAAAAGGGATGGCTGTTAATTTCAAGTACCCTGAGACTTGCATTACAAAAGGTGTTTAGAAGGATGATGTTGGGAGAGTGCAGTGAAAATGAGGTTTGGAATGCCTGTTATGTTTCAGTTCTGGTACTGCAGTGGTCTCCTCTTATTTTCTCATATGTAGCCCAAATATAATTACTCTCCTACAACGTCTGCCATTTTTAATCCTTGACTGTGTTCTCAGTATAAAGAATACCATGAAACTAATGTGATAATTATGTTCAAGAAGCACCATATTGATTTCCCATCGTCCCCTTCCTGTCTCCTCACAGATGGCCATTAAAAGCTTTGATAAAACCAAGTTAAGGTCGGTGGGAAGGCTGGACGCGGGCGCAGTTCGGGTTACGGACACGGGGAGCAGCGCTGAGTCTGTGGAACAGGCTGACACGACGGAAGGTCCTCCCAGGGGCAGGTTAATGCAGCGCAGGCACACCGTGACCGTGCCCCTCCCAGCAGAGGGTGGCGGGGACTGTAGCCCCTCCAGCCCTGCAGCTCCGGGTGTGTCACAGTCCCAGCACTGCTGCGGCGACTCCGCTGCAAACCACTGACAGGGGAGCATGAGCCTGATGCCAAAAGCTGAGGAACTCGGTGGTGTGAGTTCTAGTATCACTGTGTATCAAAGACATCAGTGCCGCCGGCAGGCCTGTGTTGAGAGCAGAGGACAGGACAGCCCTGCAGCACAGCCAGAATGTTTCAGCACTTTGAGGACTGACTCCTCTGTTGATGTTGGAGGTGGCTACACAGCCACATCGTTACTGATCTCCCAAACAGGGACGTACCAAGATGCAGACAGCAGAGTTACTTTCCTACCCTACTTGGCACTTATTAAAAGATTCTGTGTAACAGTAAACCAAATGAAACCTTGTATTGTATTTTTCAACCATCCACTTTGTTTTAAAAGTCTTTGAATAATTTTTGCATTTTCAGTTTTTATCACTACATTGAGAATTAAATATATTTATATATATATAAAGATATATTGGATAACAAGGTATTTATTGCCAGAGATAACTGAAATGTCTCTATTTTTATTGTTATGTTACAAATCATTATGCTATATATTTATAGTTCAGTAGCTGGGCAAACAGTAGTCCATAACATCTGCAGTGCTGCATTATTAATGTGGAGGGATGTAATCTCTGCTGATTCCTTGGCAATGCTCCCCTGTATTGGAGTTGCAGGATCAAGTTCTTACACAGGAGCCAAAGTACTGGGAAAAAGTAGAGAGCCCTTGACAGGGCCCTTGACAAGCTGACCTTTGGACTGGCTGTTCACAGCCCAGGGAAGAACAGGCAGAGGCCTGTAAGGACACAAAATTGTTTGGTTTCCCTTTCCTGTAAAGCAGGTAATGCAAAAATGCACAAATGTTCACGATTCTGAACCTGGACAACATCTGCAGACAGAACTGCTTAGGAGCCTGTTCTGGACTGCTCTTAAAAAGGTGAAATTCCCATTGTGAAAGGTACTTCTTACATCAGTGAGCTTTGCTTGGAATAGGCCAAATCCTGCCCCATTCCCAGGGGTGATCACAGCAGAATTGAAAGCTCACAGGGAGCTTAAGGTGGCTGCTTAGGTTTGAACTTCATTTTCTCCTATTCAATTACGTGTAAATAGCACAAGCCAGGTTTGGCAGTGCAGTTATTTTTTTATCCTTGGCTCATCACATGCAACTTGCATTTTATTTCATAAACCTGTTTGAATGGATAATTTTATTTCTTTTAACTGTGGTATTAGTAAACTGCCTGGCAAAGTACAAAACTGGAAATCAGACTGGTGGCTTTCTCATAACTTTTTAACCTAAGACGTAAAATGTCAAATGACATTTGGATTTGAGGTGTAATGTGTTTATTTTTCTAATAATTTATGAGTTCATATGATTTTTCTGATGTGCCTTGGATTTGTGCCAAATGATGGAGAGCAAAAACTAGTAAAATAACTCTTGAAAATGCTGGGGGGTTTGAGTGCTTTTGTCCAAGCATTGTCTCTTGTGCAGATTCCCTGCTTGGTTTTGTAGGCATGTGAAGACTTCACCTTGTGTCCAGTTGTAATTTAAAGGATCTCCTGGAATTTACTCTTCAGTTCAATGTGACTTTCTTCCCTTCAACGTTCACAGAGTATTATGTTGTGTGACTTTGGATTTAAGGCACAGAGGTGTACAAAATCTAATTGTTGGAGAAGCTGGATGTTTTCACATAACCTTCTTTTCTAGCTCTAAAGAAATAGATGGATCTTAGAAGCCAAAAGACCCAAAAGGAACGAGAGAAACCATGTTTTTTCTCTCATGACACTTTATAAAGATGACCCAGAGTAAGTCACATGTCCTTACTTGGAAGAATAACCTAGATATTCAAGTTTAAGATACAAACAGACTTTCTTAGATCTGATTTCCAAACTGCAGTGAGAATTTGGTCTGTATTTTAACTCTAGTATGCATTTAACTAAATTATTCTTCAGATTTCTTGATAATATGGATGGGAAAAATCAGTTTATTAAGGTTTTAATACTGGTGATAGTGTGCCCTAGAGTCCAGGGGTGGAATGCAGTGCTGTAGCCACAGACAGAAGTGAGCACAGGGACACATGAAGGTCAGTATCAAGTCTTTTCTCTTAATCCTCTATAACAGTGTAGTGTGGTTGAGTAGCTTTGGAAATGAGCCTTAAGGTGGTGTTTTAAATTCCTTTGATAAGGGTTGGAAGTATCAGAGGATGTGAACTCTGACTTTAGGTATTTGAGGGTTTTATTAAAAATTAATTTGGAATATGACAGATTATGGAGAACTGTTTGTTCAACACTTACATTTTAAGTGTCAGGTATTTTGTTGTGTTCTGCAGCACCAAGTTTCAGCCTCACTGTGAATGATTATCTAATTACTGCTTCATTTTACTCCTAACATGTAACAGCATTTGCCTTTGAAAAATGCCCCCTCAAATGAAATATAAAATCTGCAAGAAAAAAAACAGTAGCTTTATTAAGGGAACTTGGTGAATATGGTCTACTATATCTTGTAGCAAAATCTGCCTAACAGAAGAATATTTTTCTTCTGAGTTTTTAGAAGAAGTACAAATTTATTAGAATTTACCCATTTTCTACTCTGTTCCAGTATCAGAACATTTGTCCTTGTGAACTTGAGACTACTCAAGTAACAAAGCCATGCTTGTTTTATTCAGTATTCAGTCCAGGATTAAGCTTATTTTCAGGTATTTTGAATGTATAGCCTATACATATATAAAAGGGCACTTAAAAGCCAATCAACACTCACATTACAATCTAAATGACGGAAAGATAATGGCTAACAAATTATTCAGGTAGGTAAAATAGTCTGTAGGTTTCCTTTGACATGCTTAACCAAGCCTGTAATTAAAAAAAATACCTTAATACTCAAAGATATGATGATCAAAGGCTAAACTGAGTTAGGATTTGAAGAAAGTACCCCTGAAGGGTCCCCTAAAAATGTGCACTGCAAGGAAACTGAATTCAACTTCATGATGTGATTTGTCTGCCAATTTTGTTGCTGGAAAAATCCATTTTAACTGCCCAAAGGGTGCAAGCTAAAAATAAATCCAGTGTCTTGCTTTGCATTTTGACAATCAGGATTCTGGAACAGCCATTTCAGAAGAACAGCATGGAATAAAGCTTATGTTGTTACAAGCAGAGTTTGATAAACTTGGGAATGGGCATGTGAAGTATCATGGATGTCTGGGATACAGTTGTAGTCCTGATAGGGAAACTTGTGTACCATCTGTCACCACACCTTGGTTTCAGACTCCTCACACTATCAAGGGTCTTAAATCTAAAGAAATTTGGCACACAAGATATTACCAGAACTAAGGCACCCTAATTACAAACACAGACAAGAAAAATCTAGCCCAAATGAGACAAAAATAACAACAGTTTTTAACCACATTCACACACGATGAAAAACACCCACTAATGCTCACTTGAAACAACTTTATTCTGTTCCAAAAAACAGCAGGTGAAATCATACGTGATCCTGTTGTGTCAGATAAGGGGTTTGTGGTGGTAGAGTATTTATCAGCACATTACAGTATTCTACTGATTTCCATAACCATATTTTGGAATAAAAGTGTAGCACGAGTTCAGTTTTACTTGAGGCATGCAGGAGTTGCAGAGAGTTTGGGAAAATGGTGTGTTTTTTTTTTTTCAGGTACACTCCAGCCATTTGATAAAAATGGAGGTAGTTTTAAGAACATATGATACCAAGAGTCTGACCAGTGCTGTATTACAGTTAACTTGCTTTTTTTGAGACAGCCCAGTTAACTTCACAGGGCAACAGTTCAACTGTTTGCTGTTACGCTTCCTTTCTACACAGACTGCCTGATAGGGAGTCCCCTGATCCAAACAGTATCTGATACCTTCGCTTCATTTTAAAATTTCCAGTAAGGACTTGACAGCCAGCAAACAGGGCTCAGAAAATCTCCTTTCTGACACTTCTGTGACTTGGAGCCTGGAGGCTAAATTTTAAACTCCCGGAGAGAGTGGCTGTTCTCACTTGGCCCCTCCTGTGTTTGGGATCTCCAACAGCAGCAAGTTAAGTGTGTGCAGTGGCTGAAAGCAGAGCTTACACACTGAGTAAGGGGCAACAAAACATTCATGCTAATGAAGCCGTGGGGAACCTCACACTGCTCAGACCTCTGAAACTACAAAAATTTAAGTTATAAAATCCCCCTGCTCAAATTTATTTTACAAGTTCATTTGTTGGCCTTTTATAATAATAATTAAAAAAAAAAAGTAAAGAAGCGTAAACATTGTGAGATCTTGCATTCTGCCTGGTAAGAGCATGGTGCCTGTCTCCAGGCCTTGGTTTGGCAGCCTGACAGTAGCTGTTAATCATCATCCTCTTCATCAGAATCCAGTACTCTCCTTCTGTTGAACTACAATGAAATGGGTAAGGTGAAAACAGTCACTCCAGCTGGCACAAGGCTTTCCCATTCCGTGCACCCCACAGTGACTGGGGCAGAACATCCACCCTCCCCTCCCTCCCCTCGGGTGGGGGCAGGACAGGGCCTGTATCACAGCAGCTGCAGATGCTCCAGCTGCTCAGGACCGCTCTGCTTTCATCCCAGCACTCACCAGTGCAGGGGCTTAGCTGCAAACACAAGTTCCATCCCCAACAAAACTGGTCCAATATGTGCTATTGTTCTGCTGTGTTTCATAACAGCATCACATTTAGGAAAGAAAGCTTACCTTCACTGTTGTTTTCTTTTCTGTTTGCTGGCTCACTTTTTCAAGTATTTCTATCAAACCTTGTTCTGATACCTAGGAGAGTGGAAGAACAGCTGTATAAACATTCTGAGAAATGCTTAGTACCAGATGACTGAATCACAGTGTCCTTTCTTATAAAAGGTTTGTGATGGAATATGTAGTAATATTTAGAAGCTCTCAACTGCCTTTTCAGTTATTTAATTACAGCTATTAAAAACATCCTTTTTTCTTTTTAGAGTGAATTATGTTTGAAAATGAATATATGTGAGAAAGAATGAGGAAAAGAGACTCACCTTTCCAGCTAGCTGTCCAAATCTTGCCATCTGTATAAGATAATTCTCTACTGCTTTTGCTTTGTCTGGTTTCACAAGTGCTAAATTGCTTACTGCAACAAAAACAGGCTTTGTTCATTTGGGTTTCAAACATTCTCCAGTACCTTCACCAGTAACTAAAACTGACAAATGTCCCTGTGAAATCATCATTTTCATGCCAGGTTTGTGAATTGAAAAAGGCATTTTCACTTATGCCAGATACAAACCAGCTGTATTTCTTACTTTTAAATATTTGTTCCTGATTAACCAATTTTGACTTTCCCTACAATTCCTATTAAAAAAAAGAAAATTAACATAATTCAGTTGTCAGTTAGGTCCTCCCGTCCAATCACTGATACTGCCAACTGAAAAGCTGCAAGTTTTCTCAGCGACAACACTTTTTCTAGTCTGGCCTCTCCACAAGCACAGGTGTGCTGGATTTGAGCAGCAGTGGAGTCCTCTACAGGAGAAATTTTTATTAGAAAGTTAGTTGGATACTCACATCTTGCACGAGCTGCTTGATCAAGAACTTGGGCTAAGATAGTATTCCTTATCTCTGCTTCCCTGTAAGGCAAGGTGAACCACACATTTAAAGTGGGATTTCAAACATCTAAAACAGAATGCACAAAACAGCAAACTACAGAAGAAGTTTGATTCATGGAAGTCATTTCTTGATTCATGGAAGTCATTTCTTGAGGGCACTTCAAACCTTACATTTACATGATTTCTTTTACAGTATTTCCTGACCTGGGCAGCTCTATGTATATTGAAGTTACACAGCTGGCAACATCTTCCAAGAAATGAAGATGCACTTTAATACCAACATCTTCTTACTGCTTATCTCTTGGAGACAAAAGCTGCACTATCCACTTTGGATCCTGCGTTCAGGTCCACATGGGATTCACCCCAAGGCAGTGTATGGTGGAGCAGGCACAAGAACAGTCCATGCCATTGCAAGACAAACCCAAACCTCAGTATGTGTCTAGAATTTGTCACTAAGTCTTCATATTTTTACAGTATGAGTATCTGCAAACCTGCAATTTCAGTTTATGCATTTCAGTTAATACAAACTTGCTTTGTGTGCAAAGTCAGCTCTTCAAACACTTGTTTTCAGGGTTCTCCTGAGCACAAACACTAAACACTGTCCCTACACTAAGCTCTGACACAAATCATTTTGTTTCATATTTTTCTCTGCAATAAATATCACAGCAAAATCAACTAGGAAAAGCTGCTCCCACTGCGGTAACAGAGCCACACCCAAACTCATCACTTGGACAAAATGCCAGTGTGGGAGGAGTTTTGCCAGCCTTCAAGATTTGCATGATGAACTCCTCCCAACCCTGAAGATCCCAGGATTCTGACTTCCAGAAGCAGGTGACAGGGAGTGATTATGCTTCCCCACACCATCCTATTTTGTCACTACAGGTGGTGAGGTTGCACTCAGAGAGTCCCATAGTGAAAGTGAGCTGCTGCTGCTGTTTTCCTTCACATCCTCCCACCCCAGCAGAGTTCAGCCTTCCTGGCAGCTCTACTGTGGGTCATCCAACATGGTCATGGCCTGGTAACCACACTTAGATCAATCAGATTTTAGCTATACTTGGATTAAATCTTTGACATTTCAGCTTCTTTGTTCATGTTTTTTTCCAACAACAAAAGAAATGCAGGAGAGTTTTCCAAAGAAATTAAATACTCAAAAAACCCCAGAGTAAATGGTTAAAAATTATTACTAGATGCAAACCCAAAATTCAGTGGTCTCATTTATACCTCTGTTTTGCTTCCTGTTGCGACTGGTCACTGGGAGGCTCCTAAAGAATGAGACTGGAGTAAATACCACAATCCAGGAGCAGTAAGTTTAAATATTCCAGCAGTGTTGATGGAAGCTAAACCTGCCTGCTGAACCTGCCCAGCCATGGATGACATCCCAGAAATGGGAATTTGCTGCCCCAGCAGATAAACATGCCAAACTCTGCTTTCCTCACAACACAGTAATGCCCACAGTGGGATGAGTGCTGCTCCTGGATCTGTCCACACACTGCCTTCCCCTTAGGTCTAGGATAAGCAACTTCCCCAAAGCCCAGAAAACTGACAAAGCAATAGAAAGCCATGAAAGTAAATTAAGGATAAGCAAAATTAACACTTTGTGTTTATCAAAACAGAAGAAAACACAATGGCAGTGTGGCAGCTGAGAGCACAGAATCACAGAGTCATGGAAAATTCTGAGCTGGAAGGGACCCACCAGGATCATCAAGTGTAACTCCTGAAGCCCATGACAAGTTAATGAGGGGATTCTACAAGAGTTTGTACTGCATTAAACACTAACACATGTGCAAAGTAAAAGGGGATCAATTTCCAAGTCACTGTGGTGATGACTAGTGAAGCAAGTAAAAAAAGAGGAAATCCTGAATTTTATGTGGAATCTGCACCTTGGACTTTACAGGTAACATTTAAAAGTGTAGAAGCAGGATGGGAAACTGTGCACAAAGGAAATAGGGCTGGTCAGAGGTATGGAAGGGCCTTCACAGGGACAATAAAACTGACACTTCATACAAATAAATATCTCCAAGGGGTGTCAGAGGATGGTGCCCAGGCTCTTTTCAGTGGTACCCGGCGACAGGAGGAGAAAAAATGCCCATGAACTAAAAGACAAGAGGTTCCACCTCAGCATGAGGAAAAGCTTTGCCTGGAGGGTGGCAGAGCACTGGAACAGCTGTCCAGGGAGGCCGTGGAGCGTCCATGTGTAGAGCCATTCCAGACCCACCTGGAGGCGGCCCCGTGTCACCTGCTCCGGGCGACCCTGCCCGGACAGGGGGGTGGCCTGCCTGATCTCTAGAGAGCCCTTCCCACCCCAGCGATTCTGTGATTCTGTGGTTCAACCCTGAGACCGAGACGGCTGGAAGGCAATGAATGCACAGAGCAGCGAGTGGTGCGGGACCTCCCGGGGCAGCCGGGCAGGTGTGCCTGGGCTGGGGGCAGCGCCGACCCACACACAGCTCCGGGCACGGCTGAGGTACCCACAGACCTCTCCCGTCCTCTCCCATCCCATCCTACCTGGTCCACACACCCCGCTCCTCTCTCCGCTCCCCATCCTCACCCCCTGCTCCGCTCTCCTCTCCCCTCCCCATCCTCACCCCCCGCTCCTCTCTCCGCTCCCCATGCTCACCCCCCGCTCCTCTCTCCCCTCCCCATGCTCACCCCCCGCTCCTCTCTCAGCTCCCGCACGCGCCGCGCCCTCAGCGCCTCGAGCTCCTCGTCCGCCATGGCTGAGGCCGCCCCAGACAGGCCCGACCAATCCGCGGCCGAGCCGCGCCTGCCGCAGACGCGGCCAATCGACCGCCGATGCGCCTTCGCCCCGTCCCGGGGGAGGCACCGCGACACATCCAGGGATGTCCCATAACGGGACACGGCGGGGATTGAGGGATGTCCCCGCACAGGGACACGTCCAGGAGTGTCTCCACACAGAGACACATCCAGGGATTCAGAGGATGTCCCCACAGAGGGATACGTCCAGGGATTCGAGGGATGTCCCCTCACAGAGACACGTCCAGGGCTGTCCCCGCATGGGGATACATCGAGGGATTGGTGTGGGACACGTCCAGGGGTGTTCCCTCACAGAGACATGTCCAGGGATGTCCCCACACGTGGACAAGTTCCAGGGATGACCCCACAGAGGGACACGTCCAGGGGTGTCCCTACACGGGAACACATCCAGGTATGTCCCCACAGGGGGACACATCCAGGGATTCGAGGGATGTCCCCACACGGGGACATGTGCAGGGATTAGAGTGATGTGCCCTCACAGGGACACGTCGAGAGATGTCCCCACAGAGGGTCATGCCCAGGAATTCGAAGGATGTTCCCACATGGGGACACGTCCAGGGATGTTGCCACACGGAGACACATCCAGGGATGTTCCCGCACAGGAACACGTCGAGGGATTGGAGGGATGTCCCCACACGTCCAGGTATGTCCCCACAGAGGGACACGTCCGGGGGTGTCCCCTCACAGGGACACATCCAGGGATTCAAGGGATGTCCCCACGCAAGGACATGTCCAGGAATGTCCCCACACGGGAACACATCCCCCGCCGCCCTGGGCAGCTGTTCCGTGCTCTGCCAGCCCCCGAACAATGTTCCTCCTCGTGCTGAGGGGTCACTTGGTTTAGTTTATTTAAGTGTGTCCTGTCACCGGTCCCTGCAGTGTGGAACCGTCCCTTGGTGCTCCTTGGAGAGACTGGATGGGTGGGT